>CM061914.1:40369130-40467100 GCA_031002005.1 Vandiemenella viatica
CTGGAGTTGTTGGTATTTATTGCATGAAAAAATTATGTGATTGATGTCTTCTATTGCCTGGTCTGAGCAGTCGCAGTATGGGGAATCTCTCAACCCTATTCGGTGTAGGTGGCTGGGGAAGTTACCGTGGTTAAATCGGGCTCTCGATATCGTAGTGATTAATCGTCTGCTACTGTTCCAATTGTAAAACCAAGGTTTTGGAGATATGCTCGGTTGAATGTTTGCTCTTGTAAATATTCTGGTCTCTTTTTCTTATGGTTATTTCATGTTGGTACAACTTTATCAGTCATATGTTAAATAAAACAATGAATTTAATCCGTAAATTTTCTTCGGCAAAGTAAAGACTGTTGAAATCGTACTTGTGTGATGCCGCACTCGAACCAATGACCCTCTACATTAGGCTTACCAGACGTCCCCGTTTGCAGGGGACAGACCCCGTATTTAGCTCTCTGTCCCCGGACAGTTTTCATCCCCGCAATGTCCCCGGATTTTTACTCTTGTCCTCAGATTATTATTTTTTTAATCAAGCGAGAGTTCTTTAAAAGGCTTTATTTGCTAATTCATTCGTTTACAGCAAGAGATATGAAGCTCACTTCTTTCCTTGTACGTGCCTAGGAATAAAATATAATTACAAGGATACTGCGTCTTGGACACAACATCTTTGGAAAATCATGTCTCCTTGCTGTGGGCAATATTGCTGTCTGTGATTCTTATTTAAAATACAATATATAAAAAATATGTGGCTTTTAAGTTATCCCAACCTTTAATCATATAAATTATGAAAGTACAACGCTTCATTAGGATAAATTTGGAGAAAAAGTTCTGAAGTGTCCCCGGATTCGAAAAAAAATTCTGGTAACCCTAATCTACATACAGATTTATGATACAGCCTTGTGCTGTCAGGAAGATGTCTGCACTGTTGGTGAGAAAAATAGAACACAAAATGAAACAAACTCTACACCTTAAGCTCGTGGTTGTAGGATAACTTCTTAATACTTGGTTCTTGAAATAATCAATTTCTTTCTACGACATAGAAACTTTCATACCTATATGTGATCTTAAAACATGACTTTTTATTCTCTCATAATCATTTCATGTTCTTTTCCTCTCAACAAATTATTACATCCTTTCTTACTAGTATATTCTGATCTTTGTCACCCTCTTTAGTTCTTACGTTCCACAGTTCCTTTCACTAACAAATTAACCAATCCCTGTCCATTCTTTCTGTGATATCTTCACACAAACTTCTTTCTTTGACCATCATTTATAAACGATGTTCATTTCTTACTTTATGTGTCGGTTTGATTTTCAACCATTACGTTTAAAAAGATTCAGTTTCCTTTAGACTGGTATTCGCAAAATTCGGGCTTCATTTTCATAATTTGCTGTGCTTCATAGATACAATTTTGGAGTGTACTTTCTGTGTATTTCTCAATACTTGGAAATAAAAGCGTTATTTTCCTAAGAAGACATTTTCCTTGTGCTATTCTACTTTTTATATAGGTCTTGTTTCGGCTATCTAGAGTAATTTTATTTCTTAAATACGATAATTTTTTTATTTCTTACACATGTTACCTGTGTTTATATTTAGACTACTGTTTTAGTTTTATCGGTTCTATTACAATTTATGACTTTTATCTTGCTTAGGCTCACATTTAATCCAAATTCTACTCGCTATATTTTGTTCTTGTCATTTAGCGTTTTCTCAGTATTCCCACTCTTTTCTGCCAACAACACATTGTCATAAGCAAATTGCATAAACTGATTGGTTTTCTTTGAACCCTCATGAAATATTTAAGTTTTTCTTTCGATTTCTCGATTGATTCTTTGACATATAAGCACCGTGTTATTGAGGATTCACTACAATCTTGCCTCACACATTTCTTAGCATATGTTTGTTTCTAGTAATTCTCTATTTCTATTCCACACCTGCTGCTGTAGCGATAATAAACGATTCTCCTTTTTCTTAGAACAGAACTGACTTCTTTAAAATTTTGATTATTTTATCACTGTCTGACATTTTCAATAGCTTTTCCTAAGTCTACAAACTCCAAGAAAGTATACTTGTATTTTTTGATCCTTTCTTCAAATCATCACCACTTTACGTATCACTTCTGAGGATTGTCCGGCATGTACTCCTTCATTATTGATTGTATCTCGAAGTTTCCTCTTCCGCTAATTGTTTCCAATCAACTCCCTCTGCCTCTACAGCTTTTTTCGTACTGTTCCTTGTAGTATACCCTCCTCACTGCTTTTTAATACTCAGTAATTATCATTAACCAGACTTCGTAACTAAAGATTGACTGCATTCACTGTATTCTTTATTTATCGCTTGGTATATGGCAGGTAAAGTTACATTCATAATTATTTATTGTTTTAACAATCTGCGCATGGGCCTAAACAATACTGAGAACAGTGAATTACTTGCAAAGCACTTTGATAAGCTTCTAAACTGTCCTGAACCAACACATAATTGGATTTTTCAGGAATTAATGAAAATCTAGATGAAGATACACCATCCACTGATGAATAAATTAAGGAAGTAATTAACAGTCTGAAAAATAATAAAGCTAGTGGAGAAGACTGCATAACAGCCGAACTTTTAAAATTGTACCAATCAAAAACCATTCAAGAGTTACAGTTAATTTTTGAAGATATTTGGAGAACAGAGAAGATTCCAGATGAATGGAAAGTGGAATTAATACATCCATTGCATAAAAAATGTGACAAACAAAATGTTTACAACTATAGAGGATTATCCCTATTGCAAGTTGCTTATAAAGTATTCTCAAAACTCTTGTTGAACAGAGTAAAGACAACACTTGACAAGCAATTGGGAGAGTATCAGGGTGGATTGCGAAATGGTAGCTCGTGCTCAGAGAAAATATTCAATCTAAAACCCATAATGCGTCATCGAACTTCAGGGACATAATAGTAATATTTATGGATTTTAAAAAGGATTTTTACTCTGTTGATAGTGAAAAATTGGATAAAACAATTCGTGAATTTGGAGTGAAATTTAAATTGCCAAACCTAATACTTGAAGCTCTTACAGACACAGTTTCAAAAGTAAAATTTATGGGATAAAGCTCAAAACCGATCAAGATAAATACAGGTGTGCGGCAAGGTGATGGTCTGTCACCCATTCTGTTCAACTGTGTCTTAGGGAAAGTTGTAAGAAATTGGAATAACAAATTGAAGGCACACAAAATTTCACCAATAATTTTTTGGGGGGAAAAAACAACAAAGGTGTTGAAATTAATTGGCTGGCATTTGCTGACGGTTTCGCTATACTTTCAGAGAACATTACAAATGCGAAAACACAAATGAATCTCTTGGAAGCAATAGCCAAAGAAACAGGTTTGAGAATTTCGGCAGAAAAAACTAAATTTATTACAAACATTAAAAACGCTCCAAAATTTTTAACGACAGGTATTGGACGAATGGGGAAAGTAAATAAATTTAAATACCTGGGTGAAATAATTCAAGAAAATGGATTATATAAATCCGCCATAGAAGAAAGGGTACACAGGATAGAAAGAGCGTATGGTATCACTAAAAAATTATAACACAAAGTGCTTGTCTAAAAACCTTAAAATAAGGCACTACAATTCGGTCTTGAAACCAGAATGTTTCTATGCTAGTGAATGACTAGTGTGGACCTATAGATTGGGTAAACTGGAATTACTAGAAAGAAGGATCATGAAAAACATCTTGGGTCCAGTTAAAACAACAGACCTTTGGAGATCAAGAAGTAATAGGGAAATATACCAGAACATACAAGGGGTGATCAAATTAAAATGCACGAAACGACGTAAAAACGTAACAGTTAAATATTTGCATATTCCGCCATGGGAGAACGTAGCAAGACATCTCGGGATGCGATTAGAGTCTCTGACTAGGATCGGAGCATGCGCGGGCGCCCGCATGCACAGTAGAGAGCAGAGGCTCTTATCAAAACCGGCGTCCAAATGATGCGGCAGTCCGTATGAGGACAGGATTCCTCGAGCACAGAAAAACCATTAACGCCGATGTGTACTGTGAGACACTCCGATGCCTACGCAGGTCCATCAAGAACAAAAGACCGGGGCTGCTCACGGAGTGTGTAGTTCTGCTCCATGATAACGCGCGTCCACACGTCTCCAGAGTCACACACATGGAACTGGCCAAGTTCAAGTGGGAGACGTTGGACCATCCGCCCTATAGTCCGGACACGTCTCCTTGCGATTTCCGTGTTTGGTCCACTGAAGAAACACCTGAAAGGGAAGCGCTTCAACTCGGACGCTGTGAAGGACTGGGTCTCGTCACGGCCACAGAAATTCTGGGAACAAGGAATCCTGCGGCTTGTTCATCAGTGGGATCATCGTGCTCAGGCCTATTGTGTATATTTTGAATAAAGTCTACATTTGTACCTACCGTGTCGTTTCGTACCTTTTCATTTGGTCACCCCTTGTAGAAATGTTACAGAATCAATAAGGCAAAGGAGATTGCTGGTTTTTGGACACATTTGCAGTATGAACGATAACAGACTGACGAAAAAGATATTCAATTGCCTTAGGGGAAAAAAATCAACAATCAGCGGGATTCAAGAGGTTAAGAATGATTTGGATAAAAATAAGATAAGAGAGGAGGAAATTATGGAAAGAGAAGTCTTTAAAAAGAAGACTGGAAAAATTCCAAGACATTAGAGGAAAGAAATCTGCTCCGAAGCGGTGTGAGGAGAGAAGGAAGAAACATAGTGAAATGACGAAGTAATATAGGATTGAAAGGAAGAAAAAACAACAAAGGATGAAGAATTGAAATTGGAACGTGGTTACAGAAGGCCTTATCGGAAAGAAGAAGAAACTTCGCATTTTGATCTCTCAAATCTGCAGCAAACATTGTCCATGAATAAATTGTTCGCACATTTTTGAATTTCCTTTCGAAATAGCAATTATAAACACTGACAAATTATTCTGTATTCAGATTCATCGCAACACCATATTGACATAATATGGTAGCGAGAGTGAACGAACTGTATGACTTTACAGAGAGATACAGAGAAGCATAGAGAAAAATTGACTCACATTGTTTTATGTTGAAATGGCCTCTACCACGTTGTATCACTAGCGACACATGGTTTCAGACAATAACAACGATAGACCAGCACTAAGACTTGCTATTGTTTTTGGTGGGGATTAAATAACCTTTCACGTAATGGGATCTTGTGTCATGTCTTCGTGTAGGAGGAGCTTTCAACACTACATTCTCGACTCTCTATTTTCAACGTCTCTGACTTTGGAGAAATATACAAGTTCCAAAAGATAAAACGTCTTACCCCTCCTCAGGTTAGGTTTTTGTTTCAGCGATGTTGACGTCCAGATTTCCACCCTTGGCTACAGGTAGGCGGCGGGAACTAAGGTGAATGACTCCCAAGAGTCTCCTTCCCAGCCTATAATTGCTGACCTTCTGTGCATACCCTTCCCCTCAGATAAAAAAAAATCCTTATTGCTCAAAATGTTCTTGGCATTACTCGCGCCACAGCAACGTAGATTACTCAGTTAATTTACTTAATTTTGATACTTAAGTTACTAATTGTCTCCTGTATATTATCTACGGCAATGGTTAGCAGTTAGTACCCCCATGGGTACTTGAGTTTGTTTCAAGGGGTATGCGCGATAATCTGTTCGATTAGAAACTCTTTAAGATAATTAAAAAAAAAAGGTTATCCAAACATTACTATCACCAAAATATAATTTAAGAAGAACTTTGCATATGTGAATTATATTACTCTGCGAAGCACTCGACTGATATGAACGAATTTATTTATTTATCATTTCAGCCATAGTGAGCTTGTGCTATTTCTTGAAGCGGTATTCGGAAAAATGTAATTGGGAGCCACTGATCTACGACATATAATGTCTCATCATCCATCTTGTCCATTGCCTGCCAATAGATGTTGTGAGCTTTCCACTCAATTAATCTGATACTAACAGCTGCCGATAGTCACAAGACAGCTTTCAACGACGCAAGATGAGTAATAACATTTCCACCCCAAACGACTTTTTTTTTTTTTTTTACTTGTGGCTTTACGCCTCGTCGAGGTCATTAGATGCGGGATGGGACTGGGAACAAGGAACGAGAAAGGAATTTGGCCATGGCCTTTTGAAGAAAGCATCCCGGCATTCGCCCGGAGTGATTTGGGGAAACCATGGAAAACTCAAATCTGGATGCCCGGACTGGGATTCGAACCGGCGCGGCGTTTTCCCGAATGCGAGGACAGAACGTTAACCGCTTACCCACCACGCTCGCTCACACTAATCGAGATAACAGCGTGTTATCGAGCAGAGAGGCCCAATCTCTTCTGGAACACATTCTAGTGGCAGCTCAATTTCGTTTTAATTAAATGTAGTTAATAACTTATAACCTCCCAAGGATGACTGGTATTGTTGTTAATTTTAGAAATGATAATCACAGTTCCGAAAGAAATATCACTTTATTTATTTAGCACAGATACTTGAAATAAACATTTACAAACCCGTGCTGCAATTATCAAGCTCCTAATAGACTTAACATTCATAAGACAGCTCCTTACTGTGGAGAACAAACACGCGTCATATATGTGAATGCAGACTTTCCCGGCGAATAAATGACAAAAAATCTTCACAGGTTTGCAGCCGGATTTTATTATAAGGTGACAAGCTTTCGGCCACTATCTCAGTAGCCATCTTCAGGTCGATATCGACCTGAAGATGGCTACTGAGATAGTGGCCGAAAGCTTGTCACCTTATAATAAAATCCGGCTGCAAACCTGTGAAGATTTTTTGTCACGCGTCATATATTTTCAGACCGGGCGACAACCATGCACTTCCGTTCAGCTGTTGCTTGCCCGGTCACCAAAGATTCTTGCAAAGCTAGATAACGCTACCCCAAAGACAATTTATTATATACTACAGCATGAGGAACCCTACAAATATACAAATCACCTTACGGATATTAATACAATTATTGATAAATATTTACAATTAATTAAGAAAAAATAATGTAATAATAATAAAAATTAATGTTGGTGGGTGAGATTGTTACATTTCCTTCTCTCCTTGTTCAAGAGCGCTAACTTCGGCACTTTCCTCCACACCTCCATTTTCATGACAAGCTTTGGCCATCGCAATATTTTTGTCGTTTGACGTATCTTCAAATGAATCAACATTTCAGCTCCGTTCTTCCAATATTAATCTTAACTGCAGGGTTTCTTCTTTTTCCTAACCCGAAACAGATCTACACCTTTTGGGCTGCCCCGACATTCAGCCGCTCCTTCACACGCCGCTGCCACCTCTTTTTTAAGGCCTCTCCGTGTGGATGCACAGTGTTTTCCGTGCGGGTGCGCCCGTTTCCGAGCCGGTGGTCCGATTAAAGCTCGACGCCTCCGGACTGAGGCAGCTGATCGGATTTGCGGTCGCGTCCAGCCGACACTGTGCATAGAGAGCGCCCCGCTGAGTCGGCTAATCCGCCACACCTCAGCCGTCAGTGACACTGAGACCTGGATCGATACCGTCCACCTGGAAGTTGTAACGGCGCTGCTAGAATGGCCCTTCCCAAAACCACATTAACCCTTTGACTGCTGTTGACGTCTATACACGCCATGCTGCCTGCGGGCCCCGGGTGCTGATGACGGGTATAGCCGCAGCCGTCGGATTTCCCTGAGTGCTGATGACGAGATAAGCCGCACCCGCCTGCCGCTTCCTGAGTGCTGATGACGAATATAGACGCACCGCTACCTGAGTCGTAAAGCGGACTTCTCGCCACATTTCTCAATAGCCTTTCCCAGTTTTGGTAGCTAGCTTATTGTACGAATGTTTGTCTGCTGGGAGCCTAGGCTTCGCTCTACAGTTCACTGTTCAACGAAGATTACATCAGTGTTCTTTGTGTCCTGTATTTTATAATGAAAATTGAAAGACGTCGTGGGTGCATTGAGGAATAAATCATGGAGATTCTTACGATGAGCGATACTGAGGATGAACTACTTCATTTTGATGGAAGTGATAGCTTTTCCACAAAATCGGAAAGCTGTATTCCTAAAACATACTCGTCAGGAGGGGTGACAATGCAGTCTCATGTTTCAACAAGTTAGTTGTTCTGAAGAATCAGAAAGTGATAGTGAAACGGCTACGAAGAAATTACGTCTTGGCGATAAATCTAACTAGAAAATCATTTTCGTCCTGTTAGTCACGCATTTGATGTTACACTATTGGGAAATGCGTGTCAAATAGGGAATGTGTCAAGTATTCTGTCAGTTTTGATGTTATTTCTTACAGAAGAACTGACGAAATATATAGCTGATGAAAAGAATCGGTTTTGTATAACCACTATGAAGAATACTCCAGAATTAGAGCTTTCTCGAATATCAAAGTGGAAAGATACTGGATATGATGAAATGTATTGTTTCAGAGCTATTTGTCTTCTGATGCCTAGCGTGAAAAAAATTGAAAATTAGGGAATATTGGACCAGAGATGTCCTTCTAAATACTCCAATTTTTAGTGAACTTATGTCCAGATACCGCTTTTTGTTACTCTAGTGCGGTTTCGTGCGATTTCGCCGCAACCCGCCCCCCACCCCCCTCTATTTCACATAACGTAATTAATGGACTGACACTTCATAGCTTAGAAATGAAAAATCTGTTGAGTACTTATGTGGAACAAATTTCATCAAAGAAACAAAATTACGTATAATCGGGTAATTACAAAGCGCAGCAAACATTCAGTCAACATCCAGATATTTTGTGTGTCTACATCTACAAAGATATTCCGGAAACCAAATTTCGGTGTGTGGGGGAGGCTGCTTGAACAATTATCATTTTAAGGTCTCTTTCTATATTCGTGAATAGCGCGAGGAAAAATCGGATGGTTTTAACTCTCTGTATGAGTTCGAATATCTCTAATTTTACAGTCGTGGTATGAACGCGGTATGTAAGTGTGGAATACAATATTTCTAGCATTTTTTTCGAATCAACAATAACACTCTAATACAATAAGGGACCTACAGAAACTGCCAAGAAAGAACTGTAAACTATTGACGTAAATTTAAGAATCACCACGCTTTCGACATAAGCTGCAAAAATCGAGAGAAAAATGCAAGCAAGAAATAATTATTAGTTATGAAAAATAGGGTTAATGATTCAGTTTTATTCTGTAGTAATTTATTTGCAGAGAAACTATGTAGTGAGAGCATTTATTCTGTATCAGTCGTGAGAGGTCACAGTGCTTCGCCAGAAACATTCAGCACAGGGCGTGTGGAGCCGCTCGGACGGCTCCGTCCCCAGGGATAATCACTTAGCGCAGGTAGCAGGCCACAGCGCGGCAGGTACACGATCCGCCGGCAGCAGTCAAAGGGTTAATATCTTCAATATACCTTAGAAAACCTTTTTATGGATTTACTAGTTTTAAAGCCCGTTAAAAACGACGGATATCATCTATGATGGTAGTCAGGGGCGGATCCAGGATTTTGGTTTGGGGGGGGGGGGCTTGGCTTGAGTGAATTTTGGCTCAGAGGGCTTGCCTTCAGTGTATTTTGGTTTTGGGGGGGGGGGCTTGAGTCGGCCATGGGGTAGTCTTTATAGCCTCCTCTGGCCTCAAATCTGTAGAGCTAAAAAAAAAAAGTATCAAAAGTACAATGTCGGGGGTGCACCCAGATACTTTTGTGGGGGGCTTGAGCCCCCTAGCCCCCCCCCTCCTGGATCCGCCCCTGATGGTAGTAGCAATTTATTCGGGAAAAGCTTGTAAGGAAAAACGCATAACGATCATTTTAATGATATTTTTCGTGATATCAGTACCTTGCTCTGGTTAGATTCACGGAGTATTTGGCTACGATGGATGCATTTTCCTGACGGAAAGTATAATTTCAAAAATGGATAACTGTTATTTATTTGATTGTTACATTTCTCGATTACATACGTTTCGTGTAAACTTTATTTGAGTTTTTAATAAACTTCATTGTTTCTTATATTCTGTAAAAAAAAATTTCTTTGGTAATGTTGTAATTTAGTTCTTATAACTGCTACAAAAAATATGGCTTAAACATCTAATGCCCTTCTCTTTACATAAATTTCTGCATGTAGATGTCTTAAATAAACAAAAAGAAACAAGTAAATTTATACGAACGTACTATTGTAACTCTGAAACGTACGATTGCCTGACATTATTATTATTATTTTTTTTTATCCATGCTCTTCGTATGTTCAGACAATTAGCTTTTATCTTGCATCGCAATTACACTGTCTTTTAACACTATAAGTGCAAGAAAAATCAAATTAAATTATTTATTTGAAATGTACTCTTCCCTTTAACAGTATAAGCGCAAACAAAGCCAGTAGAGTTATTCATTTGAATTTTACTAAGTAGCGCTGTTGTGGCAGGCAGTGTAACTAATTCTTCGGCTACTATCGAGACGTGCCGAAGGTTGCCGATACATGGAGGTGAGCGTGCAGACTCCAGAAAACGCATATTATTTAAAAGTATTAGCATCAAACCCTTCAAAAACGACGGATTGAACGCAATATTCTGTCAATTCGTTTCTTTGGACTTTAATTATATGGAATTGTTATTTTATAAAGATCATAAACTTGATTTTGTCATGTTTTACATATTTCGTTTGCAGTTTACATAGCAATACAGTTGTAACTTCTACTGAATTAATGACCACAGAAGTATAGAACCAAGGAAATCAGAAATAAATTAGGAATCCCCAAAACTTTTTCTGTACTATGAAATATAGGTTTTATTCCTGGTCCAGGCACAATTCAGCACGATAAATTTGTAACAACTTCCATCCGCATGGAGTAATATGTAAAAAAGCAAATAAATCGTAGTGTATAATCTTTCGCCAAGAAATAACATTATCGAAAGTTTTACTTAAAATGAAATTTAGCCTAGGGCGGAATAACAATTGGCATTCTTGGTTACACCCTCTGCCACCCACAGTATTTGTGAATTGCAGAGTATAGATGTAGATGTAGATGTAGAAGGCTGACACGTGACACTGTTCTCCAGTTAACAGCTATTTAGATGAATGAGTGAGTGAACTTAAGAAATTATATAGTAGATAATTGCGCAGATAACTTGTACTGAGACCATGAGTAATTTAAGTTTTTTTAAAAAGTTTTTATGTTGCTTTCATTAATAACGTGTTACTGGAAAGAAGTTCCACGTTTTTTCAGCCGTGAAGTTTATCGATATTTATCTAACAACGAAATGCTAAGAAAAACAAACTTAATGAATGTGTTATGGCAATTAATTTGGTAGCAATAGCTTAGCCACTAAATTGTGGTCATAACCTCGAATTTATTCTAATGATATCTGGTGGCTTTTGGTTTCTTTCCTCTTTCTGTTCGGGATTTGAATGCACAGAATTAGGATTGATGCTTAGCACCCTCTGCCACCCACAGTATTTGTGAATTGCAGAGTATAGATGTAGATGTAGATGTAGAAGGCTGACACGTGACACTGTTCTCCAGTTAACAGCTATTTAGATGAATGAGTGAGTGAACTTAAGAAATTATATAGTAGATAATTGCGCAGATAACTTGTACTGAGAGACGGGCTTAGTTACGTGTTAACTTCTTCTCTAACTAATTTTCATATTGAACCATCATCGAGAAGTATTAAGTCCAATGTGGCTAAAGATCAAATGAAACTGACGGAATTAGTTTAAAGAACACTCATATTCGTCAGTAGGTGGGGAGGTTACTCCAATAACCCAAAATCAATTAATCTGCCAGTGTGTTAATAAAACTTGGTTATTAAGTGGACTCTGATCTGTGCCATGTGGCCACACATGTTTAAAGTGAATCAGGGTTAGTTACCGCGGGGACGCCTCTGCCATGAAAGGCGACCCGACAAAGCGACCGCAGCACGTGTCTGCTGGAGGGCCGTCTGCCTGTATTTGGGTTCGCTCCGCGTTCTCTTGGGACACCAACAGAAAGGACACTGTCGGGAGGGTGACAGCAAAAAGACACGCGACACCATGACGCAACTTCTGATACTGCTTGGCTTATTGCTGTCTCTCTCTTCATACGTCGCAGTTCTAACATTTATATAAATAGAAGAATGACATTTGTGCGTGGGAGAATCCAAAATCTAGTTACGATTCGTTACTGCCTCACTAATCAGTTTCAACTGACCGCGAAATCCGCCACCGTTTTGCCCGTCAAGCCTTACATGGTAATCCTTCATCATAGCTCAAAGTATACTGCGAATAATAAAAAAATTCTTCGCCTGCTTTGAGGTAGGCAAAACGAGTTTTGTCAGACCTGAATTTTGAATAACGGAATACATAATTTGAAGCTGGTTCTTTTTATTCCACCATCAACCATCTCATCATAGACCCATCCGTTCGCTGATTTCAAGATCGAAGCAGGTTTTTTTTGGTGTTTAAAGATACTACTTCACGACTGCAAATTGTTGTAGGAATTTCGTATTTAACCTCTACAACCCCCCCCCCCCCCCCGGTCTCGAGAATGAGATATAAAACAAATATATCTGAAAGTTTTGTTCGTGGAGTACATTAGGATCACTTCGTGGTACGGATTCCATGTTAAAGTCTAGATCCCAAAGAACAGAAACTTTCCATCGTTCCTTGGCATACGACCGTCGGGATGGTCCAACCAACCTCAGGTTTTTGGACAAAATTATTTTTTTTTTAAGAAAAAAGTGAAGTTATTGAAATATTGGAGACCATTGTGAATAAAACATATGGAGATGAGTTTGGAAACCAAAACTAGACAAAAGATATGAAGCAATGACTATGGAGTAAACATTAAAATATCGTCACACGTAGGATTTGAATTAGGAAATTATGTTACTTAAAATTAAAATTTTAACCAACTGTCGAAACAATAACGATGTCAAAAGCAGGACAGGAAAACAGAAATCTCGACAAAGTGAAATCTTTGAATTTTAAGGACTGCTCTAGGCCTCAAAGAATTTTCCAAAACTCTGTACTTTATGTAGCGATGCAAATACCACAAAGATATATATTGAAATATGGTACTTTAAAAGGATGTTGAGATAACACGTCAATAATTTCGTTAAGTAATCTGCCAATTGGCTTAAATAAGTCATTTAAAATAAACGATAATTATTATAAATGGTTTGTAAGTACTAAATGAAATATTTTAAAACCATAAACTTTATTCAGTCCTCAAGTAGACTATTGATATGGAAATACAACAATTATTACATTTAAAAATTAACTTTCGCGTTTCAGTATTTATCATTGTAATCAAAGGCCCATCCAATCCCGAAATTGGATCATTTATTTTGCCAATACACTTACACAGATGTTAGAACGATCATTATAATACTCCTAAGCCTAAACAAGCAAAATATGAAAATCAGTTTATAAACAAAACAATATCTATTTATAAAATACAATGCAATATTTACGCAGAGATTCCGTGTTAACATTTATTCAGACAAAAATTCGAAATTAATACAAAATATTGGTTATCAATTATTGTTATTGGTCACGCGCAGTGTCCGGTAATTTTAATCATAACGTTGAGAATTACTGAACATTTGGCACTGATATGTTGGAGATGAATAACGAGATGACACAAGATTGCACGCCATCGAACTCCCATATCTGATACATAAAATGTGGTTCCCATAATACACCGGCATATGCATGCAATGTTCTGACCAAGGTTTTGTAATCCAATTCGTTCACTTCACCGTTACATTACTTCATCATTCTCTCCAATAAATCAAGATTTTGAATCCTCTCTCTACCACTTGTTCAATGTGTCTCGCCCAATAAAGATTAACATCAACTGTTATTAACTGAACAGATAAAATATGAAATATAGAAATGATTAGAGAGGAAAAATGTTTGTGCAATAGTTAAGTTAACAGATCAGTTTTTAATATAAACGAGATTATTACAATTTGATTGTGATGGTAACAGCAAAATGGAAAACTGAGGAGGAAAAATCAGATTAGAATCTGTCATTTTTTCAACACACACACAACAGAAAATATGAAGAAGATAATAAGAGGATTAGTTAAGGTCAGGGAGAGATGCAGGATTGCATTAAACGAAAGACTGAGCACAATAAAATAAATCAAAAATAAATAAATAAACATATACGATTTGACATTTATATTTTACGCAGAGAGGGAGACTATTGACATATCAGAAATATATTCGCTTAGCATTTGGTGTGAAATAATCACTTTGCATGAATTTATTTAAACACTTAGGTTGTTTACTGAAATTCATCTTTAATTTATACATGCGTAACTCTTAATTCAATAATAACAATTTATTCAATAAACCACGTGGCTCCATTTTGGCCTCCTGTGACCCCCCTCTCTACCCCCCCCCCACTCCCACCACACACGTAGCACGTAGCTTTTTTTCCTTTTGATTTCATTTTGTACTATTTTCTCTTGTCAGACTATTGTAAATTGCATACGGAGATAATTAACTGAAGGAAATAAATATTTACATGCAGTTGTGTGTTTTGTATCTAATTTTAACTGTGAAAAATTATATGAATCGAAAGCTACGTGGTCTGGCCCGGACCCCCCCCCCCCCCCTCACATAACGCAGCGTAGACTTCCAGTCAACCCCCCCCCCCTCCACACACACACACACACACACACACACACACACACACACACACACACACAGACAGAGACTGAGACACGTGGTTTATGGACGCTCCCTTATTAGTGGTCCTGGGTTGGAATCTAATCTCTTCAGTTGAGTGTCAGGTGAAATTAAATCACAACGTGGCCAGTCCTCGAGAAGCAATCGGAAGGGACTGGAATTGTCTTCAGCAGGTCGGGCAGGGTAGCCAATATTGTCTCTTGATCAATCCCAACCAGTCCATAAGCATTACAATACAAGCACCCACTTGAGCCACGGTGTCCGTAATTTGCATAGAAGACCGCGATCGGATTGTTCGCCGTGGCGCTATTAGCCTTGTGATAGTCGTGGGACGGTGGCTGAAGTGGTGGTGGCGCGTGGCAGACTGCCGCTGGTGTTTGGCTTTTGAGGTACCTCCAGCCAGGCCGTGGGACACCACTCGCACAGTGCCAGATGGTCTATTGCGCAACGCTGATGCAACAGACATTAAACCACATGTTGGACACTATATACTCAATAGTTACGTCACATTAATATCTAAATTGAATATTATGCCAATAAAATGAATAGCCTCATCATCACCAAACATTCATAGAGGAAGGTGCCCATAACCCGGATCCCCATTTTCTTTTTTACTTCCAAAAAATATAAATTAATAAACTGTTTTTAAAGCATGAAATAATTTTATGCATCATTTAAATTCTGATTTCAAAAAATATTTTTCAAAATCATTAGGCCTACCAAAAAATATTTTTAAAGTACCTTACAGTTTGGCTATGTGAAAAATAGTTGCCTAAACCGGACCCCTCATAAAAATTAACGAAATAATACTAAGCAAAATTAGGAAAGGGTATTTAATTGCAGAAAACATATTTTAAAGTGAAACATAACAATAACAGGTTTTAGTTAATGCAAATATAGCATATACGTAGGATATATAAAACACAGAAAATACATACAAGAATTAAATCGTTTAGCAACAAAAATCGCAGATGTACACATTCTTTTCAGCCTCAGCACAATCCACATGAGCCCAAAATATAACGCACATCATCCAAATTTTTATTCTGAAACCTCAAAAAATGTCCTGTCGCAAATTACGCACTAACTATCATCATTTTTGGAAGGGGACACACCAGGGTGAATCTTCAGTTCTGATGTTCCAGAGGTTACAATCTTCTCATCCTCAGTGCTTGATTCTTTCACTCAAAATTAAGGCTCCTTTTTCATAAACTTTTTCTGGAGGCTCTATAGCTGACCCAAGTTCCTAGCCGCGACTGCTTTTGCATCCTCCAATACGATTACATTCTTGCTGTTGAGTTTACTTCACTTCTTTAGTTCTTTTAACTTCCATCAATAGGGTTTTATAAGACGTAGATAAGATGACAGTAAAAATGTAACAATTACATTCCATACTTGACTTTAAGCATAAATAAATAACGGGTCTGGTTTAGGTAACTGGAAGGGGTCCGGTTTGCGCAACTAGAGCCTGTATTTTGTTAATCCAATAGATTTTTAACCAAACTTCTCAACAAGACAGTTAATTGATTAATGTTAACATAAAACCTTATCATTTTAGGGTATATATAGGTCAGAATCCAAGAGAAATTGAAAAAATATAGCAGAATGTAAAAAGTTGTCTACTGCCAAAGCACGTAATGGCGATTTAATGAACAACCAATCAAGCTGGCAACACGAGCATTTGGCCACAAAGTGGCAGAAGCCTGCTAGAGTTCAGGAGTTGCAAAGGCTGGAGACGAGGGGTCCACTTTAGGGGAAGGGGTCCAGTATAGGGAACTTTCCTGTATATATTATTTCCAAAATGCGTTTTTTTTTGTTGTTTTTTTTTTGCGACGAGACGCAAAATCGATAAATACTTTATCATTTTAAAGATTAATTTCTCCACTTCGGTAACATCATTAATTAAGAAAGTAATTATTCAAAAACCAACCCAGTAAATGGCAAAATTATGAACAATCAAGGTGACGGGTATGCGATAGTTCGTAATCTAACTGCTAGGTTTCGCTGGCGTCGATAAGAACTAATCACACAATACCACTAGATAGCAGCACAACATATCATAGAGATATGGATGAACTTTGTGGGTTTTCTAAAGTAAGGACTTTTCGGATATTTCTGTTTCTGTTCGGGACACATTTCGTCCAAAGGTTTCCGATGATCATATTTTCACTTCAAATATTATGCACAACCAGGTTTTGTAATGTAAATATTTTGTAATTTAAATTTATATGTCAATATTTTGTAATTTTACTTACATTTAAATTGTAATGTAAATTATATTTTGTTTTGTGTTGTAAATTAACAAGAGTTTGTGTCATACGTTTGTTGAACCTGTCCGAAAATGTTTTTAATTCCTTCGTAAGAGGTTGTCAGTATTTTGCTAAGTACCTATTTCAGTTGACACATAAACAATTGCTACTAATGAGCCCGTTCTCCTTTTATCCTACTACAAACAACCAACCTCGCTATTCATCCCATATCATTCGCGAAATTTTCGGACGGGCCACCTGGACTGTTAAATTTTTGTTTCAAATTGTCCTGTCATAACTCATCAACGAATTAGCAACTGAATGTTATTGGCTCTATAACTCATTTATTATGACATGGTGCTGTAGATTTTTCTTTGTGACAATCTCTAGGATTGTGTATAATGACTGGACATAGGAACACCTCCATAAATGAAATCTTCCAGTCTCCACTATCAACTTTAACACTATTTTATTAATATTCAACATGGATTACTGAGTTATAGTGTGGCCATTACCTTTTTTCCTCCACATCTTATTTCTAAAACTAATTAATAATATTTTCTCAATCATGCTTTTCTGTTCGTAATGAGAAACTGAAAACCTTGAACTTAAGTTGCAAAACAACGTGTTTAGAGATTAAGGACCTCGCAATAGACTGGTTTCAGGGGAGGTTACTTTTTAGTAATATCGATTTTTAATTAGAAGAAACCAATAAATATGTAATCGTAATACACGATTGTCACCGATAACTCCCTGGGAAACTTTGAAAGTTTTCACCAGTTTGCAGTTCATTGAATTCAGTACTAATCTTTCAGTTTTCAACACGATCTCCGCAGTCTTTATGTTATTTTCTATGCATTTTCCCTAGTGTTGCCCAAAATCGGTCTTGGTCTTGCAGTCTTGGTCTTGGTCTTGCATTTTTGCAAGACCAAGACCAAGACCAGGTGTATTGATGCAAGACCAAGACCAAGACTGGCCAAGTCTCGTCTTGTTCTTGCATTTGGGCAACACTAATTTTCCCTGTCACATAACATGAGGGTGGAAGAAAGAATTTTCCTCTTCAACTATCTCATCGCTTTGCCGTGGCTGGAAAATTTTCTGCCAGGCAGATATCTCATCATTTTCCGCAAAAAGGTGAACGTTCGGTGGTGTCAAGACCATAAGCATGGGGAATAGGGAACTATTTGCCGAACCCCATTGTGTACGGAGAGGTGATGATTTATCGTTAAGCAAATACACATTTCTTGCAAGAAGGCTCAGCCATCAACTTGGAACGGGTTTCGAAAGACGGGTTAATATCTTTTGATATACAAATGCGTTCTTAGCAAATGCGAACAATAGGCCCTTTGTTTGCTTCAAGTATTAAAGTATAGGATTAGAACAGCACATTTACGAAACTACCTTCCGTGATTTAAAGTGAGCAAATTTAGAGATAACGCTATCGAAATAGATATTTCTAAGTAAATCATTTTCTATATTCATTAAAGCCAGATCATTTAGACTTTCTTGTCCCACTGTGTACCTTAGCTCATTTTTAATGCGCTCAAATGGTGAAAAAGAACTTTCTCCGCCGCAGTTGGTGGCCATCAAAGTCAAGTAAATGCGTAACACTATTTCTACGTTCGGGAAACACGATTCTAATGACTTTTCCATTAAGAGTGTATAATATTGAAGTTCTAAAGTAGCAGCCACATCTGTTTTCAGCAGCTCATCGAAATGTATCAGTTCGTTGCAGAGACTGTCTTCCACCTCGTCTGGGTAAGCACTGATGACAGTTGGCGATCTTTTCAATATTTCTTTTAATGGTAAAGAATTTAATTTCTTAAGCATTCCAGATACACTGGTCACTTGACGGTATGCTTCCATGCTAATACACGGAGCGTATTATCAATTATGACAGTAAACACCTGAATTTCAAAAAGTTATCTATGTGTTTGATTTTCTACTTCTTCAACGGGTGTAGTAGAACAGCTGAAATGATTGTACTTTGTGTTTCGGTTGCGTTTTCTTCAAGTCAGTTGCTGATATTTCACTCAACAAGTCAGGGCTTTGGCTTTTGCCTCTATATGTAAAAATGTGGACCACATTGCACTGATGTACTCGTGTAATGACTTAAAACTAGCGTATCCCGTGTTAAGGTCGTGCACAGAATCGATAGTAGTTAGTTCCTTTTCTACTTTTTTGTTTTTTGTTTTTTGTTTTTTTTTTTTTTTTTTTTTTTAAAAAAAAATGCTGTACGTCTTTCCATCAGAAGATGTTTGATATATCATTCGTAACATATTGAAATTTACATATAGGTGCAAGGCTTCCCGAAGGCGCGGGGCCTGTAACATTTGAAGACTTTTGCTTTGTGGCTTATACGGTCCTGCACTTATCAACACACGAAGTTACACGTTTGCCGGCCTCGGTAGCGTAGGGGCTAGAGTGTTAGCTCCGCGTGCCGAAGGTCGCCGGTTCGAGTCCGGCCGCGGGCATGGGTGTTTAACTGTTGTGTCTGTGAATGTCATGTCCGTCCTGTGGTGTGTCTAATTATCTGGAAAAATTCATCAGGCTGGCTGTGTGGTCTAAGATGGTGAAAGCCATTGAAAAAAAGGAAAAAAAAATACACGTTTCGAAGAAAGATGCCAACACAAGACTTTCCTTCAATAGGTTATGTACGCTTGGCCGAGCAACAGGTCCCGTTAGGCTCTGGCCAGGCACTCATAATTCACAATGTCTACATGTGGTGGCCAGTGTCCACGTGGCTCTAGGTGGCTGAATCGGAGGATAAAAAAGATAAAAATAAGAATAACTTCACTAAAGCTCCAGAAGATTGTTTCCGTCACCTTCCCTTCCCGTTACTTTCTTAGTTCTGATATTAATAATGCGGTATACTTCAGTTACATGCTTTACATTTGCATCTACTTCCTCTGCTATGATATATTCCAAAAAATGGTCACGTGGAATAGTGGTTATTCATTAAACCTTTTGTTATTTTGACAGTTCCTACGGGATAGATATGAAACACATTTTGCAACAGTTCAAAGTTTATTGCTAATATTTCAAACAGAGTATCGCGAAATATGTAAATGCTGATGCAATTGGTTCAAAGTCACACTGCGGTTGATTAATAGATGATCCTGGTGGTTAGGAATGTCTATCCGTTCATTGAATTTTACAGACGTTCAATGTTCTGGGAAGTTACAGCAATAATACCACCCTATTTGTAGAGATATAAGTTTGTACTATATATAGACATAAGACCCCTGAGAACTTTGACAAGTTCGGCAAAACTGGAACACTTCGTAAACTACCTTTTCTGAACAATTGCAGTGTTGTTGCAGCTATTTTTTCTCGCAGTTGTTTAATTAACGGAATCATTAATATTCAATCAAAGATTCTTCTATCACTGTACAATTAAATTAATTCAATTTAAAATATCCTATTTGATGAATTTTGGATATTTTGCTCATTAATGAGTTAGAACTGCAGTATGAGTAGTATTGCCAACTTAGTGGATTTTCCACTAAAACTGGTGGTTTCGACCCCCCCTTTTAGTGGAGAAATATTGCTTTTAGTGGTTAGTGGTTTTTTCTAGTGGTTTCTTCTCTTAGTGGTTCAATAGAATTCAGTTTCAATTAATGAAAAATCAAAAAACTAAGCCACTAACACTTACACTTTTCGAAATATGTTTCTACCTTATTTCAGTAGTATTTACTTTACTGCGTAGGAAATATTGAATTTGACTGAGTTTTTATTTCATTTCACGTTAAAGGTTACAATAACAGCTAATTGAATTAATTATAATCGATTAAGATTTCTAAGAATATTTAATCGATTTCTTCGTTTATTTTAATTAATAATGTTCATTTACTATAGAAAATGGTAGCTATTCTGTAATGTCATGACCACTGATTTATTGTTTTTAGTCAAAAATGAACACTGACTGTGATATTCAACTTTACAAACTATTAAACAATACAAGTTCTACAAAACATGGTGTTTGTGCAGAAAATATTTATTATTTTCAACCAATAAAATTAATTGATGAAAATTATTAATAGAAACGTTTGAATAGATAAATATTTTCAACTATCCCTTACTCGATCAATGACTTTGAAATACCTATTAACAGTGGCGGATCCAGGATTTTGGTTTGGGGGAGGGCTTGATCGGATTTCGTTTGGGGGGGGGGGGCTTTATAGTCATGCCGCCCTTAAAAGATCATCTGAAGAAGACGAGTTAATATAGAATAGCAGTTGATTAAATAATTTGTTGATTATTCATTAAATTACTACTTGCATGTTGATGTACTGATCAATTATACAGAAATTTAATGTGTATTATGTAATAATAAAGGTAACTGTTTTAAAAATATACCCATTATTTTCTTTCGTAATATCGAAATATTTGTTTAGTGGAAAATTTGGTGGTTATGAGAGTGGCGTCGCTTTTTGTTAGTGGTTTTCTGGTGGTTTTAGCAGTTCAATCTGGTGGGCAGCTAGTTTACCGGTTGGCAACACTAAGTATGAGTTTCAACACTAATTCGTCGCTAATGATACAAGTACGGCAGGCGAAATGCATACGACAAAGATCATTAAAAACATTTGCGTTATTTATTAACAGCTTAGTTTGTAGCTTCATGACAATGGCACTGTAATTGTACAATGTTTTTTTTTTTTTTTTTAAATTGTGTATGGTGTTGTACAAATGTTGGTCGTTTATCTGTGAAACTACAAACTCGCAGATAGATAACCTACAGCGAGTTCCGTATCTCTTGATCACCGAGCATTGTGGGTAAGCGTTAATGCTCTGGCGTCGCATTCGGGAGGACGCAAGTTCTAGTTCCGTCCGGCTATCTAGATAGGGGTTTTTCATGGTTTCCCCAAATCACTCCAGGGAATTGCCACCATGGTTGCTTCAAAAGGCCGTGATCAAATTATTTGCCTCCCGCCCTTTCCGCCTCTAATGACCTCTACGCCGAAAAGGCCTAAAGCCAAAAAACCTCCCTTGATTCTGAAGACTGTAAGGTGTGGAAGATTGGTTTTTGAGTAAACTTATGTCCACAGTGTGTTTTAAATAGTTGAAATAGTTCGATTGTTATTATATTTTACCCGGCTGCTATTGTCCGTTGTAATGAATTGAAAAGTACAGTGTTATTAGGCACCAAGTGATCAGTGTTATTAGGGACCAAGTGATTCCACGGTATGTGTGAATGTTGAAGCTGCGACGTGCCAAACCGAACAGATACGTGACGGAACAAAAGCGTCCAGATTTACACGCACCGTGGGGGAATTGGACATTAAGGGGATTTATAGCCACCATAAATAACTAAGGCCGCTTTCTCTTTTCGCACGTTTCGGAAAAGACCCGCCGAAAACTGGGGCCGGCGAGCGAAAATAAACCTTAGTACCGTTTCCTAGTAAAGAAGCGTTTTCTAGGGGAGTGGAAGACGATCCAGTCAATAGTGAAGCCGCCTCAATTTATTGACGTGTTGGTGTTTTTTCTTGTTTGTTCTGGGAGCCAATGAATTCTGGTACCTTGGCGCGGAGTGCTGTGATTCGCCAAGGGCCGGACGAGACATCGCATTGCGAGATGTACAGAGTCTTGCTTGGAGCTGAGAAACGGACGAAGACACTCTGGTTCGGATCTTCATCTGATACAGCAGCAAGTGACCTTCGCCAACGTCGGAGCACTGGACGAGTCGGAGGCTGGAGACTACCACCACGCTGTGCCGGACGAGAAAGCTGGACGACCCCATGTGGCGCTATTCGTGCCTGCGTGCTGACCTGGCCCGTGAACAACGGTAAAATCTACAATCACGACGGAAACTAATACAATCGTTCCACTCAGTAATTGACCCTGAGATTTTGCTCTAACTGTTTGACTTTAAAGACATTCGATGATATGTAATTGTTTATATCAGAATAAAAACAAACTTGATGTTTGAATAGTTACACAATGATCAATTGTAATAAATTGTAATCCCACTTTTCAGTTCCCCTATTAATTCCAATAATATTTCATGTGGTTAGCTGAAAATTAATTATTATTTTGATATTCAAACTCGATAATTTCGTTATTGATGAAACAGTATGATCCAGAAATCACTGTCTCCAAAAGCAGACGTCACACCGTTAATGGTTATTATTATTATTACTGCGATTCACTAAAAGTGGGTGGCAGAGGTTACATTGTACCAATCCTAACGTGTAACCATTTGTGCATAGGAAAGGATTTACGGGATACGGCAGGAGGTGCCCATGGGCTGTTTTAGGAACCATCCCGCCATTCGCCTGGAGCGATCTGGAAAAACCATGGAAAACCCAGATCAGGATGGCCGAAGTGAATTATCGAGAACTACTCCTTTCAGATTTTATGTTTACTCGCCGGTAAATCCATTCCCTAATCGTTCGTGGAAAAAATGAGTACAGAAATGGATCGGTTCTGGCCCTGATTTCTATTATCTTATTTTCCGGTCATTCCTAGATATTAATGCTGCTGGTAATAGCATTTGTTTGCTGTCATTCCGAAACAAGTCAGTCGTGAAGTTTCCAATTAGCATCTGTTGAGAGCAATTCCTTCGGTGTTCCAGGTCTTCCCAACCTAACTCCTTCAACATCACACATAATGCAATAGATTTAACATCCCGTGTGCACTGTTTTAAATTATGATCTGGAAACCGGAGCGTATGATTTGCTTTCTCAATTACCTTCTCGATATGCTCATTCCACGACATGTTACTAGGAATTGTTACCCCTAGGTATTTAGCGGAATCTACCGTTCTAAGAACAGTGCCATTAATTGCATATTCAGACCTAAATGGTGCCACTTTTTTACTTATATACATGACTTGGCATTTTTTAGTGTTAACTCCAACTGCCAGTCTGTATACCACGTAATTATTTTCATAATATCGTCTTGTAGCAAAGCGCAGTCGTCGTGGGTTTTGATTACACGATAAATAATAGCATCATCGTCAAATTGTTTTTTTTTTTTTTTTTTTTTTTTTTTTTTTTTTTTTTTTTTTTTTTTTTTAACAGTTTAACGTCCCTTTTTAACAACGTGGTCTTTAGAGACGGGAAAGGATGGGAGCAAGGAATGGGAAGGAATTCGGCCATGGCCTTTTGAAGGAAGCATCCCGGCATTCACCTGGAGTGATTTGGGGAAACCATGGAAAACCCAAATCTGGATGCCCGGACGGGGATTCGAACCGCCGTCCTCCCGAATGCGAGGCCAGAACGCTATCCGTTACACCACCACGCTCGGTGGCGTCAAATTGTCTTTTCTTCCTCCTTATTACGTCGCATAAATCATTAATGTATTTGAGAAACAACAGAGGCACTATAACATATATTTGATTACGTTAGTTCTCAGTTTCCCATGCGCTTGTCTGGGAGGAAGAGTGTTTATTATGATTCATTACACACTGTGGACTAAAATGACAACTTATATTCCGTGGTATAGCGTAAAACGAGTATTCCTTAAAGATGGCAGAAAAGTTCCTTTGCGATATATTTATTTATTTAGCTTATGGTAATATCATTATCGATGAAACATCATAAAAATAAAATTTAGGAATGCGTAGGATTACTTCTTTCACTGTAAATTTCAATTACTGCAAGGATTGCAATGTAAGCGATTTAAAACATGTTCTCATTCTTCTGCCCGGCACATCTACTCTAAAAGAGCTTTTTATATGTTGGTTCATAATTACTTTCTAAAGCCTAGATCATTTGAACACATCTAACTTTAGCAGGAGCAGGCAATTCGAATGTTTTCAAATTAGGACAGATAATTCAAAATGAAATCAGATAGAGAAGTCGTAACTGTTTTTAGTTTTGTCTGCATCAGTTAGTTTTTTCTCAAGATAAAAAGTACTAAATAAGTTTCCGAGCAAGTTGTAAGCAATTTAAATTTAAAACTATAAAACTTGTGAAATGCAATAGATTTCCTTCTTTATGCTGAAATGAATAAATAAAAGCGTTACCCAACCGGTGAACATAGAATTACTGACGTCTCCTTCTGTGTTTATATATATAATGATATCTTGCTATTTTAGTATCAAATGTGATGACAGAATGATCATGCGTTGACTATGAGCTTGTATGATGATACCTTGCAGCATAACAGTTTCATTTAGATTGTTCACTGAGTCACCTTAGTTAGCCTATCTTAATATTAGAAAGTTTTAGATGTAGCTGGGTATAAACGGAAATAACGGAATTTTAGGAATCATCAATGGACTTTTTTTGCTTATTGCTTAACCCTTCGCCCTCGCTTACGTCTAGGTCTTTGTAGGCGGGGAGTACTGGGGACAAGGAGGGAAGGAATTCGACCATTGCCTTTTGAAAGAACTATCCCGGCATTTGCCCGCTGGAAACCAATGAAAACCGAAATCTAGATTACCAATCATTATTCGTTAAGAACAAATGAAGAAAATGCGGTAGAGGAGTATTGGTGGAAGGGAAGAAGATTCTGGAGATACTTGGGTTGCAGAAGATTGGCTGCAAAGTATCCTAAATCACGATGAAAAAAGATGAGAATGATGACATTGTGTTATTCATTAAATGATCGCTCGGCCATTAAGTATATTATGCAGTTTGAATTTTTGCTACACTACAATTAATTTATTTTCCATAGATCCAAATATAAGGGACTGGCTCTGTGGGCTGTGGAAAGTTGTCAATTTACAGATAAACAATTGTATAATAAAATGAATGCATCCATCTGAAGATTCACTGTCACAAAATAATATGAACATACATTACATATCAACTAAATTTATGCAAACTACTGGAAATTATTTTGCAGATAACTTAGAAATAAATTCTTCTATGGAATTGAAGGAGTTATATTAAAAATTGTTTAATTTTTCCCCCGCCAGACGTTTATGGTGTATTGGGAGCTTATAGAAGGTATGCATCCTTAAATATCGGACCTCTTTTTGAACTAATGAAACGACTTGTAATATTTGTGAAGATCATTTTTACGTTGCTATAATTGTATATTGTACTATTTTTTTGAAATTATAATTGGTGGCTACAAAGGATATTGAAGTCTATATCTAATCGGTCAGTAATGCTATACTTCCTAACTTCTTCAACAACTCTCCCTCTCATGACCTCGATATCATCGAAGCATAAGGCCAGAAGTAGTTGAACGGCTCTCTTCTAATCCCCCCACGTAACTACTTGCTTTTTGGTTTTTAATTTTTTTTCTTTACGACTTGAATTATCCCAGAATATTATGACGTAATACATCACCACGTACAGACTCGCAAAACAAATGGTAACAGAATTATGAGTAATCCAGACCACCGTGTTTGTAGTTGAAAAATAGTCATCAAATCAAGGAAGACGTCAGAGAGCGACCAGGATGTCCAGGAATGAAAGGATAATCCTGCAACCGCACATAAGTCACATCATCTCATACTATATGAGAACATTTTTATTTTAGTAAAAGTCTCAACATTTTCGAGATATTGATTTTTTAAATATTTTTTCGAAACATGTGACTTTGTTCAGTTTATTTCCCTTCTTTAAAAAAAATTTACTCAAGGATATTTGAGTCATCTAAAACAATTTTCTTTTTTCCTTAAAATGTTAAAAAACCTTATAAAAATCTTAAATGCTATAATTATTTTATCATTGTTTTATGGTAGTTCAATTTGCTAAAGAGACCGTTGTGTATTTTAAGCATGTAGTAAAAAAAATGATGATAATGATTTGAAAAAAAGGTTTTCGTTATGGCGTGCATACAGAATAAATGCAAGCAATATTTTTTTTTTATTTCGTTAATTATAAAAAAAATCAAAATGGCCGCCATTTGCTCTTATGCACGCCTTAAATCATGTGATGCATGAATTTTTTATTCGGCGAGCGTAACCTATGCGGTTAATGTATTCCGCAGCTGTTTTTATTTTCTCTCGCAGCTGTGTAATCAATGTTACCTCCGTCGCGCAAACTAAATCTTTTAGGCAGCACCAATAAAAAAAATCCAAGGGATTTAGATCCGGCGATATTGATGGCCATAAGATAGGGCCGAGGCACCCGTTCCACCTTATTGGGTACCTTGCATTAAGTTGTTTTTTAAAAAGTTTTTTCAACATTTTAAGAAAAAAAGAACATTGTTTTAGATGACTCAAACATCCTTGAGTAAGTTTGAAAGAAAACTGGTTTCAAAAAGTCTTAATTTGTAGAAGTGGGATGGAATAAACTGAACAAAGCCACATGTTTCGAAAAAAAAAATATGTAATACTAATTGTCAAAATTGCGATGGGGGTTCGATCCGGTGGCAATCTCCCGACACATCCCCTTCTTTCCTTTCTTCTACCAACCTACTTTTGCCCTCTACTAATTTTTACTTTAAATTCCTACAGTGTTTCCGGTAAATTATTCATTACTTCTCTTGGCAATTTACTCCAGTCCGTCACACCCTTTCCTATGAAAGGAAATTTCCCCACGCCCTTATGCCTGAAATCAAGTGCCAGCTTGATTTCAGGCAATTTAAACAATCAATATCTCGAAAATGGCGAGACTTTTACTAAAATAAAATTTTGTCACATAGTAGGACATGTTCCATCGTTCCCCAAATCACTCCAGGCAAATGCCGGGATGCTTCCTTAAAAATGCCAAGGCCGAATTCCTTCCCATTCCTTGCCCCCATCCTTTCCCGTCTCTAAAGACCTCGCTGTTGAGAGACGTAAAGCAGTTAAAAAAAAGGAAGGTAGGACATAATGTGACCTATTTGCGGTTGCAGGGCTATTCTTTCATTACTGTACACCTTTTATATTCAGAATTTGGATATTCGCAAACGCGGCTACTCGCACACGGTGTCAGCGTGTAGGTAGCGGCCTCATTGTCTTGAAGTTGAAAGAACCTGAGATCACCCCGCCACGCTCCCGTACGAGTGCTGGTGGGTACTTAGAGACAGTTACCGTGGGACCAGCAGGACCGCAAAGTGTCGGCACCCGCTGGCGGGTGATATATCTCCGTGAGACAGACAGGTCGTTTAAAAAGAGAGGACGGTCGCGTGGCGCTTCGAGGGCCATACACAGCGCTGATCCGCGTTGTCATTCTATTACCGGCGGGCCGCGTGAAAAAGGCTGACACGCAGGGGTGCTCCGGAACACTGGCTATGTGCCCTCCAGTAATAGATACCAGATGTATTATGGACAATTTACGGTGAAGAGCCTCATGTGGAACAGTCCTTAATAAACGTATTAAAAATTTATAGGGTACTAGCCCGTACCCGCGACTTCGTACGCGTGGATTAATAATGTTTTTGCCAGAATTAAATATAGAAAGTTGTTGGTAACGAAGGATTGGTCCCAAACAATATCGAGTCGGAATAATATGACAGGAAAGCTATCACTATATCATTGTACCGTCGACCCTGTCTCTTGAAGAGAATCATTTTCCAACATATTTCTGTCACCATTCGATAAGGTCTCAAATTTCGTGACTACAACTGTTAATCGTACTGGAAAAAATATCCTGTGCCCTTCATACAGATTTCCTTAAAGTATTCCATCACAACGCTATAGCCATTTAGTCATCAAAACGTAACAAAAAGACAGAGACTTACTTCCGTATTTATAATATTATTACTGTGGTTCATACTCACACACTGACTGGAAACAACACCTGAGGGATCATTATAACGTAAAAAAGTGTACACCTACAACATTGCGAGACTACCTACGATTTGCCTCGTATTGCACCCCTAACTTTCTAATATCTACAGTTTAACATTCAATCCGAATAGCCTACGGCCCAGGCCTGACTCTGACGATGAAAAACAATTTTTAAAAATCTTAGCCTCCACGGAGATTTGAACCGGAGACCACGACGTTCGTAAGCAAGCGCTTTAACCACTCAGCTGGCAGTCCACTACACGGAAACATGGTACGTTGATGTCCACATCCAACGTGTCTGTCTATCGCCGTATTTCGAAGTTATGAGGCCAGATGTGTTATTTATACAGATAATTTTTCAACCAAATGTAGACAGTATTTTTCTCCTTGTTTCAAAGGATAAGTGTGCAAAGTTTCATCGACATCGGATGAAAACTGTGGATTTCTATGAAGAACAAACAAACAAACCAACAAACCAACAAACAAACAAACATTCATTCATCTTTATATATAGAGATAGTCCGTCACACGGGCAGCGTGCGCGGCTACTGAAATTTTTTAAAAGTTCTGATAAACAATACTTTTCTACATAGTAAAATACGGCTCTGTCCTTCTTTTTTTTTCGTTACTACTTCCATAACAGGCAATGGAAGGTAAATAGAATATACAATGATTAGAGCAGACACCCAATGAGAAAATTAACCTCGCATCTCTGCTTGACACTATATTTTTTTTTATCTCTGCCCTTCGTTTTTGCACTACTTTCAGTTACTTCAACAAAGCCTGTCAAAAAATGACAATAAGTAGCTCTTTGCCCACTTTATAATCATAATCAACCTTTAGCAATTTACCTGTGTCTCTTCTTTTCATTTGTCTTCATCCCATGTTGACTAACCCAGTTAGTTATCCTATCAAGATCAGCTTGCAGCTGTTTACAGTATTCTATTGTTTTGATATTTTTATATAACATTATGTCATCTGCAAAAAATCTAACTTCTGATAATAAACCATTAACACAATCATGCATTAAAAAATGAATAGCAATGGTCACAATGTTCTACCCTGTGGAACTCCCATGTTCACTCATATTTCTTTTGATACTGCATTTCCTACCCTGACTTTTCATTTTTTACCTTTTAGGAATTCTTCTACCTAGCAAATGACCTTTTTATTAACTCCTATAGTTTTTACCTTATTTAACACCATTTTATGGCTCACTCTGTCAAAGGCCTTTGAAAGATCCAGTGCTACACTATCGATTTGACCTTCACTGTTCATTTCATCAGAAATATGTTGCATATACCCTACTAACTCAGATTCACATAAATATCCTTGTCTAAAGCGATGTTGCCGACTTGAAAACCAATTACGTTCCTCACAGACGCGTCTGATATGGTTGTATATTAATATCTCCATTAATTTACCTAACACTGATGTCAAGCCGATTGGCATATAGTTTTCAACCCCATTTGTCATCCCTCCTTTATGGGCTGGAACTGCTATCGCACTTTTCAGTCATCTGGTAAACAATAAATATCCATACTCAATTTAAATAATGTTTCCAGATAAAGTACAATGTCCCATCCTAATATCTTTAAGACATCTGTAGTAATATTATCCACACCGGCATCTTTACGTTTTCTTAGATTCCTTAGTTCTTTCATATCATCTTCATATTTAATTTCAAATATTCTAATTTGCTCACTTTTAACTGCACAGATAGGCTCGTTTTCTGATATAACCCCTACCGTTCCTGAATTATTTTCCCTAATGGTCTCACTGAATCAATTACTTAGAAACTCTGCCTATTTTCATTTATATGAGAGAAAAACAACAATACATATTTATACAAATGTCAAACAATCACTGTGTTATTCTTTACTGCATAGGTGTCATGATAATTGCTGTTGGAAGTTATTAGTATCTGCATAATCTCTCTCTGTGCTATAGTTCCTTAAAACACTGCTTGAGTATAAGTTTTTTGTGATTTTTCTAATGCTAGACAATTTATGGGGATATAATGTGTAGCGGGACGTTGTTACATCATACTACAATTTGTATTTATTTCCGATTATTTTAATATTAATTTTATTCAGGTCCTACAGTAGATCTATTAAACTGATCTCGAGCAGCCCAAATTGTATATGGCTAAATTAATATGCAAGGTTATTTAGGTGAGAGGACTCAACGCAAATCTGCGAGTGTATGATTTCTGTTTAAAGCGAGGGCTGCAGATCTCGACCCAGGGGCGGAAGTAGTACCGTTAGACAGCCCGCCTGAGTGCGCCTAGGGACAATGGACAGGCAGACTGTCGCCGGTCAAGGTCCTGGCGTCGTCCTTTGGCTTGTGTAGCTGAGATATGAAGGCCACCTCTCCCCCTCCCCACCAAAGACAGACATGCGGGTAACGGGATTCGCGAATCTGAGTGTGCTACGACATCACGTGATTTCTAGAAAGCCTATCCCGCCAATGTAACGTGGCCTCAGGGTTTTCATAACTTAAAACAGGGCTTATTTTTTCTGCCCCCGCATGTTTCTTCGCGGAGAGGAAGAGAAACCATCTTTCCGGAGAGCGGAGAAGATACTTCTGGCTTGGCAGCGATCTGTGACGGTTCGACTAGGGATGGTGTCGAAGAGTATCCGTCCTTTGATCGCAGGCTGGTGACGCTCGTCTGGTCGCTGTATCGACATCGCACAGAGACAGGCTGTGCGACAACCACCATTGACGCTGTGTACGATGGTAATGTGTACACGCCAAGGCATGGATCATTGGGTTCTTTGAGACTGCGACAGACCCGTAAGCGACTTGAGAGGAAGACCTCTGCTCATCAAGCAGATCCAATTCTGAGCTAGCTGGCATCTTTTGTTGAACGTTACGTGTTGTGGAGACCCTTGCAAATCACAAGTTCCATAATGTTTTCTTTAATTTAACGGCACCCGAAATTCATTTTCATGTACATGTACTAATGTTTTAACTGCTGATATTTATTATCGCGTCATATTGTGCATATTTGTCATCTTTTAATATTTATTTCGTTCGGTAATTCCCGAATCACATTAAAGTAAATTCAATCAATTGTTTGCTTTGATAAACCGGCCAATTGTAACGTCTAGTGCTTTGTGTTTGATATTCCACTGATTTTATGTTGATAGTAAATTTAAATATGCCTAGCGATGTAAAAGCCAAATGAACAAAATAAATATCAAATGTCAGTTTCCTTGCGATCTGGCAGCTATGAGTTTCTTGCCAACAGAAAATTCAATTCTTTAAATAAAATTTATAAAAATCCCCCCCCCTTTTCTTACGCCTCATTTCAAATGTTAAACCATTATATAAGTGTGTATTTTCGTTGAAAATTGTTTGATCTATGCACAGACAGAGAAAAATACCAAAATTTACGATTTCGGCTTCTATATCATTGATATAATACTAATCTGAATAAAATGCATCTTATATTAACGCCAAGGACATTAGCCAACCGTATGGAGAATTTGGTTAAAATTCGGCTCTTAGTTTCTGTTTAATAAGCGTACAGATAGACAATAACTCCAAATTTAATGGTTTTGACGCCTTTATCATTACAGTTAATGTTTTTAATGTAAATTTCTGCCCCCAAAATTACGATGCCGTCGGAAGTGACCTAGATGATTTTTTTGGAGGCGTTACTAGAGTCCCTTAGCCCTTCCCCACCTGGATCTGCTTCTGGTACAGAGCATAGTTTAAGTATGTTTCTACCCGCCAGGGTGGTTCTCGCGATGAGTCGCCGCAAACTGCAGCTAGGAGGTACAACGCAAACGGGCAAGAGCCCAGACACACGTGTACTGGTCAACCTGACTTATTTTTAGACTTTTCTGCAGCTATCAGGGCGAATGCCGGGATGTTCTCCAATATTCGCCTCATAAACTACACATTTCACAAACAAACATATACTTATGAAATATAATACAGAAAGTTCACATTATAACGAAGATCTATACTCCGTTCGCAACTTGAACAAATCGGAGGCAAAGATGACACTACGTGAAAGATTAACACCAATATCTTTGGATTAATATTGCTGTTGAGTAATAACTTTGGGTATTTAGTAATATGACACTTGCGAAAAATCAGTAAATAAGAAAATACCAGCAGCAAGACAACGAGATAGTTGTAATAATTGGCTAGTAGCAGTTCAGGGTGGGAGAAGATAATAGAAAATAAGTCGTGGCAAGTCCAGAGGATGTGGAGGATGCTTGCTCATAATCACAGTCGGTTCTTTCTACTGTAAATACGTAATTCATCTTGTAGATAGTGCCAAAGCTTTTAGAAGGAAAGTAACAGTAAGTTAACAATTCTTTATATTATTTTCTCAGTGGATAAAAAATTATAATACAAATCTTGACGTACCTCATGTTTCCGAGAAACCTAGCACTAACAATTTAATATCAAAACCATTTTCAACGTAAAAGAAGAGTTCTTAGCAATTTCTTCTCGCGGTTTGGTTTGTATAAATCTTTATTTGCGCTTAAATGTTAGGCCAGTTTCATCTTGTACTATTTAACTAGCTTATAGGAAATTTTTATCAAAAATTACAAGTATGTCAAATTATTCAACTGTATAGCAAAAAGTACAACAACAGTCGTACAATATCACTCAGCAACCGTTCAAATAACATATTTTAGTTTCCCACATTAGTTTTTCTAATTTTGTTTACAATTAAACACTATCAAGGTACCGTTAATAAATGTATCCAGAACTTTAATCCTTATAGTACTTCAGCAACGTATGTTTTATATACCGGTATTACAATGTTTTTTATCCCTACCGTCTCAGATTTAAAGTGTATATGAAATATTATATCGAGGACGTTGTTACGTGGTTGAAATTTGATTTTTTTAAAAAGTTAATTGTACAATATTATTTAATCACGCAGATTTTAAAAGTCGGAATATTGTGAAAGCACATGTCATATACAATACATCAATGCAGACGACTCCCTCTAGTTTAAACCTGCTGGAGTGTTACTATTGATTTAATTGATTTACATTTTCATTAATGTATTCACTTTAAATTCAAGTCTAAATCCTTTATTCTTACATAGATCGGTATTTTAATAAGATGAATTTTTTAATCTGCAGTTCACACGTCTTTTTCCATAGCTATTTTTTCAGGACGCTTTGAATACGTGTAGACCTATATGCTGAGCAAAGTTCCGCAAACCATCTAACCATTCATTCCCCTTTGATTCATTAAACCATTGCCGCGCATATCAGATCCCTGAATTTCTCCAAATTTTTTGTGTTTTATTTAATAATCATACATCACTTCCCATTCTAGTAAAAAGAACCGTAATGTATCAAATTTTTTACTCTGTCGTAAACATTAACGAGTTTGTCAAATTAGAAACCAATTCCCACCAACAAACCCAATTACTACAGTCATTTTCTACGCACACTTTGCATTACAGAAACAATTGTAACTCTGATTTCTAACTGTATCATCAGTTTTTGAAGTCACTTTTTGAAGTCATTGGTTTTCATACGGAGAGTCCTAGTTCTTTTGGCTTAGAAGATTTTTTTAAACTTTAAAGCGGGTGTATTAAACCACCGGTTCCTAAACAGATCACACAAGCATGCTCATTTATGATTTTTACGTAAGTTTTTACTTAAATTTCCTGTTTTGTTTCTGAAAGTTACATTAATAACTTCTCAACAATTTTCGTATAGGAGTGCTCACGATTCCCAAAACTTTGGGAGTGTCCATAAGCTACGTGTCTTGGTCTAGCCCGGGGGGGGGGGGGAGTGGTTGGATAGAAAGCTACGCTGGGATATTTGGGGGGGGGGGGGTCGGAGCCATGCCACTTAGCTATTTATTCATATTATTTGTCACAGTTAAAATATGGCACAGAACACACAACAGTCTGTGAGTATTTATTTTCGTCATTTAAGTATCTCCAAATGTAATTTTCTGTAGTCTGACAAGAGAAAAACGGTACACAATGTCTTCTGGAATCAGTAGGCAAAAAGCTACGTGGTACGTGGAGGGGGGAGGGTAGAGGCAAAAGACATGTCAGGATACATGCTAGGTGGGGGTGTTCACAGGAGGCCAAAATGGAGCTACCTGGTTTATGGTCGCCCCATTATGCGCAATTGTCGTTAATAAATATCAGCGGACAAATGCGAATCAAATCTCGCTGAAATACGAGTTTCATACTGTAATAACCTTAAGATATATGGATGTGGTAGGTCAGATGTCAGTTGCTTGGAGCAAAAATCGATGGTCGACGTTGTTTCCGTGTAAGCAAAATGTTTTGGTAAGTAGCATTCGATGTATCGACTGCCCATCGCATTTCTCATTATGCCGCTCCACCACCACGTCCCTAGTGCAATCGCCAGTGTATCACATGGTAGGTAGTACCTGTTCCATCGATTAGGACACACTCAATCAAGAGCAGTTTAAATAAAACAGTATCAACAACCAGGGTCGGCTTAATGAATTTCGGGCCCCCTCCGAAGATCGGGGTCCCTACTTCTTTTCTAGATGTACTTTTGCCCACACTTTTGCTAATTTTCGTGACTTTATATACACATACATAGACACAAACACACACACATATATATATTACAAACGGGCCAGCAGTTTATTGAGTATTAGCTGAACGGGAAAACTTCGCCGAGTCTTTGGTGTTTTATGAATGCATCTCATATGTAATCTCCGTATTACTGTCACCTTCATTTCTGCCTAAGGCCTGCTGCCCATTGCGTCAAATGAAATTATTTTTGTATTCAATTTCATAGCTATTATATTTATAATACACTTTTTGTATACGACATTTCTTTTCTTGTCTTTCTTTGCTAGTACGTATGGATTTTTGGGGCTGGAGACACGTGAGCAGGCATACACATTTTAATTCAGTAACATTTTATATAAAATTTCAAAAGATGAATGAGTTCATTCGAACGAAATTACATAAATTGCTGAATTTGGTTCAGAGCAACACATGCATTTAAATATATAGGTCTATTGTAATTACATCAGATACGTCTTTCTCAAAACTGAATCTGATGAAGGACTTCTCGTGGAAATGCACGCCTCGGAACCGTCTATTGTGAACGCAGCTTATTAACATTCTGAATTTGTAGATAATTTATTTTACTATGAAATTTGTTCGTTAAGTAAGAACGAATTTTGAAGGGGATTGTGGCGTGGCCCCCTCAAGTTTGGGGCACCCCGCGACTGCGGTTCTTGCGGTAGCCTTAAACCGGCCCTGTCAACAACAGCAAAATAAACCATACTCTCGTTTTACTCGCAACATTTAAATTGTAGTAGATATAAGTATTTTTATTAATTATTTATGGCATTTGTTGAATTAGAAAAAGCTTTTGATAATGTTAGGCTTGGTCAAGATGTTCGAAAATTTTAAGAAATCAGGTCTAAAACATCGAAATGTAAGAAGAGAATCATGAGAGACATGCATCAATTAAAATGTTTGTAAGATGAAGTTGTAGTTTACCCTCGCTAATATTCAGCTTGTATGTAGGAGAAGTAATAATGGAAGTAACAGAGACATTTGAATGTGGTGGCCTAAATTCTTAACGAGAAAAAAATCAGTGTGCTACGATTTGTGATGACATTGCCCTGTTAGCAGAACAGACTGAGAAGTTACTGAATGGAATGAACAAAATATTGAAGTTAGGCTAAGCATAAACCAAATCAAGGCAAAAATAGCAGAACTGATAGCTATAACGGTAGATCAAATATAAAAGTAGATTCGGAAGCAATAGGAGAAGGAAGTGATTGATATTTGGACAGTAAAATTAGAAGTGATGGCTGAATCAGGAATGGTGTTAAAAGCAAAATATTACTACAAAAAACAAAAAACAAAAACCAATAAAAAAACCAACCTCTTAAGGAGAAAGAAATATTATTTATTTATGAATGTTTCTTAGGAAACAAACCGTGTAATAGTATTATTTGTACACAATGTTTGTTCAGGTGTAGTTCGTAAGATTTGAAGTTTTCCTAGAGCTAGAAATTTGCTCTAGGCAAACTTCAAGTGTTACGGAATACACCTGAAGATGGCGACGGAGCTTTATTTCGTCGAAATATTGTGTACAAATAATAATATTACTCGGTTTGTTTCCAAGAAATATTCATAAATAAACAAAGCCGAGAAAAACTGCGTTCATTTACAAAAATTATTTAGTTTCGTATATTGATTTAGGAATAATGAAGAAATTCTTGAAACTTCATGTGTGGTACAGCAAAGTATTGAATTTAGGAATAACAAAACAAAAAAACAAACAAAAAAATGAAAAAAAGCATAATTGAAGCATTTTAAATGTGGTGTTTGAGAAGGATGCCGAAAACTAAGTGGACACATAAAGTACTAAATGATGGAAGAGGGACGAAGCTTGTGGAATGGATTAACAGTAAGAAGAGACATGATGGTGGGTAGCATTTTAAGACATAAGGATTGATTGGTTAAAATGTTAGTGGAGAAAGCAGTCGATGTTAAGAAATTATGATATATGAAGCAGATAACTGAAGACGTAGTTTGCAAGGGGTATATTGGAATGAAGAGGTTAGCGAATTTAGAAAGAGATTCATGATTGTATCAAACAAGTCTAGTGAGTGATGACAAAATAATAAAAAAGAAAGATCTATACTGGAAACAAATTTCAACGGCAACAGTATGTTTAGATCGACCTGGTAAAAAATCTGGGATAGGTGTAAATACTTTTTAGTATTACTGTTGAAATACGGTATTTGATGGATACCTATGTTACTTTTACGTCTTTATTTTCTACTGAAGAGATCTGAAGAAAAAAAAAACTATTGTAGTACACCGTTTGACTAGTTCTAAATGATACTCCACACGTTGGGGCAATGTATTTTTTCGACATCCTTTATTTGCAAGGGACCTCTCTTGAATATAAACTTCGAAATATTTAAACATAATGTCTGGTTTTGGATCAACGAAACACATAGAATCTGTCTGTAAATTCAATGTCCGTAATTTATTCCGTTTGCGAGCTAGTTAATATCTGTTACTGACGGTCATACAACGAAGCCCCAGCAAAACGAGTAGTGCTCCGTTTCCATTCGGGTATGGAACTCTGAAAATAGCGGATTTTATACCATTCCGTTTAAAGCGTGCAGCATATCAGTGAAATATACTAATCTATCTGCTACCCGCGAGTTGTTACGCGTGGGCTTAGTATTGTATTGCTGGAATTGGATGTAGAAAGCTGTAAGTTACGTAAAAGCGGTCCCAACAAGCACGGAGACGATATAGTATGACCGGGATCCCATCACCGTTCTACCATTGAACCTGTCTCATGAAGAGAACGAATTATCAACATTTGTTAAAAAGCAATAAACTGAGGGGAAGAGGTTAACTGTGGAAGATTAGCTACTTCGGTTCCTCCAGCAGATTTTTGTTTTCTGGTTTAAAATTATGTCACCTGGGGATATCTTATTTCGATACCGTTTCGTACACAACGTTTTTGCTTTTGCTGTCCTTTGCTAAGATCTAACACAAACTGACTGCGAGAGACCGAGTGACCGATTTAACAATGCAGACGCTTACACAAGCTATCAATCTGTCTGCCACCGTATGATTAATTTTCAAAATTTCATCATTAAATATGTTATTTATCCAGGAAAAGGACTCATATGTCCATCCTAATGATAGTATTTTCTTGTCGAATTTCATCAACATTGGTTTAGCCGTTAAGTCGTGAAAAGGTGACTAACAGAGTTACTTTCGCACTTATAGTATTAGTGTTTATGCATGCACAGTTTCATTAGAAACAATAAGATCTGTCGCTTAGTGCCAACATAATTTTATGCGCAACTGCATAACAATGATTTAGGTTGATCATCCAAATTTATGGTTTAGCTGTCTTTCTGATGACAAAAATTCTTCTCGGGTATTCTGCCGGTTAAGTTTTTCCGTCCCCAACGTTTCGGCAGCAACCTCTCCTGCCTTCATCAGGTTAGATGTCACAGCGAAGCTACGACTGCGACGACACATCACCGACTGGCTTTCTGATATCATGCTCAATAATCACAATATGTTCATGTGTACAGATTTCATTCTCGTTTATTATCCTCACCGATCACTTTGACTCTTAATTTTTTTTTTTTTTTTTTGCTTAACGTCTCTTTAACATCGAGGTCTTTAGAGACGGGGAAGGATGGGGGGCAAGGAATGGAAAGGAATTCGGCCATGGCCTTTTGAAGGAAGCATCTCGGCATTTGCCTGGAGTGATTTGGGAAACCATGGAAAACCCAAATCTGGATGCCCGGACGGGGATTCGAACCGCCGTCCTCCCGAATGGTTTCATTGAAGGGCTCTGATCGATTTTCTTTTTTTTTCCCTCTCTCCTTTCCACAGCTCTAACGATATCGACATCGACAATAAATTTTCTCTCCTTTCCCCCTCTCAATCAAAAATTCTGGTTCAGATATTGTTTAGGATATCCCAGTTAATGACACTGCTTCCGCGGTATACTGGCGTTACCTGCAACTTGCAATGAATCATGCTAGTAACACTTCACTAGAAATTAATGACACCTGTTTGACCTGTCAGCAAACATTTGTTCCTGTTTGGCTGACAGGTGTTAATGACCGCCCACGCCGCTGTGGCGAGGCGCGTGGCTGCCGGGGGCCACGTGCGAGCCACGTGCCAGCCCAGCAGGGCCGGCCGCTAAGCGATGTTTAACGCGGGCAACAAGTAGCGGTCGGTAATTGGCTGCCCAACGTGTGGTCCCAGCCAATTAGCTCGCCGCGTGATAGCGCACACACGTGACCCGCAACACCCCTCACACCGCCGGAAACACGGCTAATGAAGCGCGAAGCTTAAAACATTTTGAGCAAGAAAAATCACACAAATGTGGTTACGCAGAACAGATTTGCTGATAAGGGAGCGTCCATAAATGACGTGGCTCCACCTAAGGGGGAGCTAGATTGAATAGAAAGCCACGTAGGAAAAGGGGGAGGGGGTGCCCGGGCCAAACCACGTAGCTTTTCATTTATATTATTTGTCTCAGTTAAAATAAGGTACAGAACACCGTACAGCATGTGTATATTTATTTCCATTTAATTATCTCCGTATGTAATATACGATAGTCTGACAAGTGAAAACAGCACAAAATGCATTCTGGAATCAATTGGGGAAAAAGCTACGTGTCACGTGGGAGGGGGGGGGTGAGATTAGAGGCAAAAGCCACGTCGGGCTACGTGGGGGAGGGGGGCGGGGGAGAGGAGGGAGATTTCACAGAAGGCCAAAATGGAGCTACATAGTTTATGGACTCTCTATAAGCTTAAGAATGTAATATGTTTGACCAGACGCACTGGGCATAGTAAAACACCATAGTTTAGTTTCTTGAAGTGTGCGAAATAGCTGGTTTTTAATGTAAATACTTCTATGGCCATAGCTCAAGGTATTTTTGTATAACCGACCTTCCTGCACGCATTGAGAAACTTTGAACAGTTAATACTCATTGCTTACCAGCTAAACGTCGAAGGTTAAAGTATGTCCCGTGGATAAACGATAAAGCTCGACTTTTTCTTGCTTCTGGTTTTACGTCTCGTCGACATAGAGGTCACTCCAGTGCGCAAAGGACTGGGGGCAAATAACGGGAAGAACTTTCGTTATGGCCTTTTGAAGGAATCATCCTGGGGTTAGCCTGGAGTGGATTGATTTGGGAAAACGATGGATAACCTAAATGTGGATGGGGGAAACTGGTATCCAAACCACTGTCACAGTCCTGGGACTGGTGTGTGTGTGTGTGCTTTTTTTTTAATGGCATTCGGCCTTGTAGCATTTCAGTCAGTAACTGAGTCTTTTATTCTTCAATTATGTATGTCTTCTCGAATTAAAACCACCCTAGGCTAGACTCGAACCGGCGACCCCTGCAACGGGACGCCAGCTCGCTAGCCCTGCGCTACCGGGGTCGGGTCAAGAGTGTTACCGTTCCATAATTCCCGGAACTGGAATACGTGAATTTAAATCCCCTTCCGGCCATCCAGATTTCGATTTTCTATGGTTTCTCTAAATCACTCTAGGTGAACCCCAGGATGAATTCCTTCAAAAGGCCATGACGAAAGTTCTCCCGTTTCTTGTCCTGAGTCCTCTCATGCCTCTAACGATCTCGATGTGTACAAGGATAAAGTATCACCAAGCGTGGTGGTGTAACGGCTAACGTTCTGGCCTCGCATTCGGGAGGCCGGCGGTTCGAATCCCCGTCCGGGCATCCAGATTTGAGTTTTCCATGGTTTCCCCAAATCACTCCAGGTGAATGCCGGGATGCTTCCTTCAAAAGGCCATGGCCGAATTCCTTCCCATTCCTTGCCCCCCATCCTTTCCCGTCTCTAAAGACCTAGTTGTTATAGGAGACGTAAAGCAGTTAAAAAAAAAAAGATAAAGTATCATTGGATAGCTTACACTACTACATATCCAGCAACATAAACACACACACACACACACACACACACACACACACACACAAACACACATACATTTACACATATACACTTCTCTATAACACTAAAAAAAAATATGGCCTTCGGTCTCTGCGACCATTCAGTGAACACCAATTTGTTTATTTATTTTATCTATTGTATTATGATTCACTCTTGTAATTGTTGGACACTGTAGTGAGGGTAACACAGAACGAACACAACACTTAACTAAAACCAACATGTCCGAGTTCGGACTCGAACCGGCAAACCTTATAATGCGAGGCCAGCGTGCTAGCCCCTACATTTCCAGGGCGCTATTTCGTTTAGGAACCTTCACGACATTAGCTTGGAGACATATGAGGAAATAACGTAAAACTGAAATATGGATAGCCAGAAGGGAACTTCACTTTATCGCGTGACTGGTTATAATTATAAATAACTCAGTTCTTTTGCTTTCAAAACATATTGTTTATTATTCACAACTCGTATTCCTCTAGGAACTATATCGGACTTATAGTATTCGAAGAATGCAAGGTTGTTCAGCAATGAAATGGTTTCAAAGCAACCGTTCGGCCTTTATGGTACTGACGTCTAGCTATCTCTTGATTTCTTATCGCCATGGCAACTTACATTTCTTTGTTATAGGAGTAAATATATCGATTTTTGTTTAATTTCATGGCACAAAAATATGGTTTTCTTATGAAATGTTTCTGTTCTGTCACATGCCTCCTCAAGTTCACCATGTCTTTGCGTAAAAGACATTGGTAAACTTATAAAAATAACCTTGCATCCAGTGATACTCTTTCCTCTGTTCCTAGTAGGAATCTTACATAGAACATTCAAGAAACATAAAAAACAAACTAAAAGAATAAATATAAAAAACATTACAGAAAACACACAAGTCCTGTCACGGTCGCCATATCGCGTGACTGGTTATAGTTATAAATATATTGTTTATTATTCACACCTCATATTCGTCTAGGAACTACATCGGACTTATAGTATTCGAAGAATGCAAGGTTCTTCAGCAATATGGTTTTCTTATTAAATGTTTCTGTTCTGTCACAACTTTCTCTGGATCAGTGGTCAAGAATGTACAGATTTTATGGTATTTCTACTGTTATAGAGTCTGTCCTAGTTGGTCCTACCGATACACCGAAATGGAACCATTTTTCCACGATTTCTGAGAATACAACGAAATTTTCCCGAATTTTTTCCCGATTTTACATTTTTAGGTTGCAACGGATTTCTTTTATGTTTACAGGGAATTAATCGATCGATTATGTGATAGGTAGTTAGTTATCTTTTGCAAAATGTTCCTTGTATCCCTATTATTTAACAAATATAGTTTAAAATAAAATAGTGTAGTAATGTATTGAGGTTTAAATAAACTTAAAAAACTTATATTTGATACTTTAACTTAAAATAATACCCTCACTACCATCTTCTGACTTCAGTTTATACTATACGAAGCTAAAAAGGTAACATGAAAATCAAGTTGAAACCAAAATTTTCTTTCCAACTTTTGATGATTAATTTGTCATCCAGTTGCAGCAGCAGATTGCCATCAATTTGCTACACAGTTTGACGTCAAATTGGAAGCAAGTCATAAAGTTCCAAGCCTGATAGTAAAATTGATGTCAAACTGTTAAAAAATTCTTCGACAGCACATCTTGCCCTCTAAAATGTGGTTATTTGGTTGTTTCTTTTATGTACCGATTTTTGGTACAAACATACCGATATTAGTGGGCAGATCTACGTATTTCGGATTTTGACGTTTGAGACCACTGCTCTGGATTGTCATACCCGAACGTGATCGCTCACGCGTCGGGCTCTGTGTTTCGGAAGTATTATATGAACCATTCAGTCAGTTGTCAGTCAGCTCTGTCTTAATGTCCCCCAACTACTCTTCAATCAATTGGCCAAATAAATCGAGATTGTTAAATAAAGTGAAGAATAATATATGAAATATTGCTTGATAAAATTAGTTTTGTTAAAATAGTATATTTTGTCTCCAGTCGATATGGGTAAAGAACAAAGATTTATTTCATAACGTTAATCGAAGGAATGGGCATTTACTTGGTTTGTCAAAATAAAAAGAGAAAATACGTATTTTTAAATACTTTTTTTAAGTACTAGCATGTTTCTGTATTGGGCAGAGTGCCTTTACATTTCTACTCTTCGTATGGTTCCTACAATGAAAGCCTAAGTTTTGAATCTGTAAATATTGGTCCGTTAAAAGTAAAAGAAGTTTCGCTGAAATTAAAATTGACTTTAGTAAAGGAACTGCGATTTTTCATTACACACATATCATACAACCTCATATATATGCGAGCTAATAAGAAAATCAGTATACATAAAACTAGCCGTGGCAGTCGATACCGTCGGAAAAATAGTAACTATGGCACTGCATGGTTCCTTGTGGCAGAAGAAAAAAAGTGCGTCTGTCAAATAGACAACAGATTGTTCCACACACTAATTTGGACCTTCTTCTCACCGCAAATTTATATTTAATTTAATTGCAATGGAGCACACGCTCCGGTTGCAATTTCCCTACACACCCATCTTCCTCCTTTTCTGCACCCACCTACATTTGCCCTATACAAATTTTAACTTTAAATTCTATTAAGGTTTTTGGTAAATTATTCATTATTTCCCTTGGTAACCTATTCCAATCCTGGACCCCCTTACCTAAAAAAGAAAATCTTCCCACACCCTTGTGCCTGAAATCGAGTGTCAGCTTGTGGTCATGGTCATTTTTTCCCTTCCATGCACTACTTTTCATACCTACACCAATATCATTCCATGCGTCATCGCCAGTATATGCCTTGTACACTCCCATAACCCATCTTCACCCTCCTCTTGTCTTGCAATTAATCCCATTCCAGCTCTTTTATCATATCTGTTACTGATTGCATTCTGCGGTAATTTGCAGAAACAAATCTAGCAGCTCTTGTTTGCACCCTCTCCAACTCCTGTATTTTATACTCAAAATGTGAGTCCCGTACTACACTACCATATTTGAGCAATGGTCTGACCAAAGTCTTGTAACTCAATTCCTGTACTTCTATCGTACATCCCCTCATCACTCTCTCCAACAAGTACAGAATTTTGAAACCTTTTCCTACCACCTGTCCTATGTGTCCTTCCAGTTAGCTTGTTATCAAATGTAATGCCAAGATATACACATTTCATGTACTATGAGACTTTGTTGACACTGCTGCCCTATGTATAACAGTGCCCGATAGTTGCCTACAGTTGATTTTAACATCACGTGACTCATCGCCTGCTTAGAAGTGGCTGCTAAATAGTACGGTAGCGCTTGTAATGTATTCATGGTCTGCAGCTGTCGCCCGCGGCAACCTGTCCATCAACTGCTGAAGGGATTACACCCCGGAACACTCGCTCGCTGATCGGCTAGTTTGAATGTGTAAACAGCTCTGCGAATCCCTCGTCAGCCTGTCAGCATGGTCCTTGTGGTACAGAAGGTACGCAAACGCTCTCTTGTCAGATGAACTAGCGTATCTTAGCTGGCACTCGATTTCAGGCACAAGGGTGTAGGAAGATTCTCTTTTTTAGGGAAGGGTGTCGGGGATTGGAATAAGATACCAAGAGAAATGATGAATCATTTACCAAAAACGTTGAAAGAATTTAAAGTTAAAATTTGTAGAGGGCAAATGTAGGTGGGTGCAGGAAAGGGGGAAGATGGGTGTGTATGGAAATTGTCACTGGAGCCTGCGCTCCATTGAAATTTTAATTAAATATTATATTGAGAACAGAAAGTTAGTCAACAATTTATGTAGAGTGTTAATCTCATTCGATTAAAAGCCCTTGTGGTAAAAATGTCCTTATGGTATGAAAATATTTTTACAGTAGCAACATGTCATTTCAGACCTATCCTTAGAAATTAGAGACTAAAAGTCTTCAATAAGTTTCCTTAATTTTGAAAAATTGAAAAATAAATTACAAAACAATCTTCGGTTGTTAATATATCCCCTAAAATATGATACACACGCAGTAAATGAGATTGTTAAGGTTTGTCAAGGGATGTGCTATACAAAATGACACAAGGAATGATGGCATAAGGGAAGAAATGGAAATATGTCGTACAAAATAAAAACGAAAGAAAAGTGAAATAGCCAGAGATGACGTGAATTGGAAGAACACAGCAAGTAAGAGATATAACGGGGAGGTAAAAAGTTCAGGTTGACTGAGCAAAAGGAACATCCCGTGACCAGTCAATTCACATAGTACATAATGTGAATATACCGGTGTAGATAAAAAAGAATATAATTTTTTTTTTCTAATTATGAAGTGGAAAGATGTAGCTGCAGGTGAATATTGGTCACAACAATATTCTGTAACTAGGTATCGCTGTCTTTTGATAAATGCATAGGTTTAAGAATAAACTAAGACATTTTCGTAATCAAACTTGATTCCTCTCTGACCTTCTTTTAAAGACTTTTGTTTTAGACGTCGTAGTTTAACAAGCAGAAACTGAAAGATATGTTTATGACAGTTAATGAACCCAGGCAAGCTTCACAATATGGAGAACATCATTTAATGATTTCGTTGACCTATACTATTGATCTTATTCCTTAAGGACAGTAATTGTAGAGTAGTCTGTGAAATTCAGCATTTGGTGAGGTAGTTAGAAATCACTTCAAAACACAAGGTATAAACGATTTATAATAAGTTTGGCGGTCACTTAATTGGAGGAATCTGTTATATAGCCGTCACGTTAGCCTTTGTTTATTTTTTTATTATTTTTTTTTTTTAAATGGCTTTAGCCAAAGGCTAATACAGCCAATAACCTCATACAATATGTTCGAATTAATTTTAAATTACACCTTTAGTACACTTAATATACAGGGAGAGCCTTTGTTTATAGATGCTGTATCGCTATCGGGTTCCGATTCTTCCAACGGCGGCGGATAAAATTCACTTGAACGGATCTAAGGCCAAAACTGAATACGGCGAATCTGATATACAGTTTATTTTGTTCGGATTTGTAACTAATTCGCCACATGTGAATCGATTTTCCTTCCTCGACTATTTCATTCCATTTGTTTTTATATTTAACTAGCTGTTACCCGCGACTTCGTACGCGTAGATTTAGAATTTGATTGCTAGAACTGGATATGCAAAGCTGAAAATTATATAAGATGTCCCAAACAACACTGAGTCGGCATAATATAACTGGAACGCCATCGATATACCATTCTACCTTCGAACCTGTGTCATGACCAAAACTGTTATTCATATCGGAAAAAATTATCCTATTTCGTTCCTAAATATACAAAGTATTTCCTTGTCATCGGTATACACATATATTCGTGAAAACGTAAAACAAAAAGATGGAGACTTACTTTCGCATATACAATATTATTAGTTTAGATCACACAAAAACTACCTGTCGAATCAGTATACCGTGAATAAAGTAAACGCTTTCTACCGCCAAAGATTTGCCAGAACATGGTATCCTTACTATAAAATCCTAGGCTTGGCTCAAACTATGTAAAACAATTCATAAAAATACTTGCCTCCAGTGGGATTTGAACCCGGAGCAACTCTACAATTTAAAATAAGAAGCAAATTCGTTACCACTACGCCATCAAAACATTGCTAAACTACGTCTCGCATTACAGATAAAGATATATATTATGCGTTTATCTTTCACAGTTGAGATAGTTTTAATAATTTAATGACAATACATTCTTATCTATACATAATATAGTATCCCATCTCGATCCTAAAGTCAAATTTCATCATGATCGGAGTATCCTTTTAGCCCAAGGAACGTAACAAACAGTCATAAAGACAAACAGAGTTACTTTCGCATTTATAATATTAGTATAGATATGTATAATGATCCTTGGAAACTCTACGAACCGTGTTTCTGCAATAAAGAGATGTTAAATGTATTATCTAATTTGTCCTTAAGCCCTCAGAATTAAGAACGTAAAAAATTCTAGAGACTTTGTGATTAGTCAAACTGAACGTTAAAAGTTTAATAATACTGCAACGCATTAAAATTACAATTTAAATTATAAGTCCATTCTTATTTAGCACGTAAAACACTCCTGACCTTAGAAGCATGAACCCGACCAATAAAAAAATACTACCGGGTTTTTGTAATTATCTACTAGTAGTCAGACATTAAGAAATAGTTTTTCATTTATAATCTCATCTTTAGACAGATCGTAATCCAATCGTACAGTAAATGACATTAAACTCTTCAGAACATTTATTTCAAATCGGAACTGTAATGAAAATTTGCGTTCCAGCTCCGCGTTGCAGGTCCGGCCGGGGTTCAACCTATGGCCACGCGAGAACTGTGGCGCTGTTATAGGTCCGGCTGGAAGCAGATCCGACCAGCCCTCGGATGTACATCCATCCCTCGCGCAAGTGATACGGGTCCGCGGAACTGCATCCATCCGGACCTACCCATCTCTATTAGTAATGCCCCATCATTTGCATTACGCGTTCGCCGACCAATATTTGCTCGTCTGGCTCGTGGAATTTTTCCTTCATATAAAAAAGAATAAATCAAATTAAAAACAAATTGCTACATTAATAGTGGTGTATCAGTATTTATACATGTGCGTATATGTGTGTATGGAAATATATATGACTGCATACGTCAATGTATATAAAAATGTCATTAAATATTTCATTTTTAAATCGACGTGCTTTCATCTGTTACAAAAGAATAAAACACCCGTATGCACACAATATGTTTACATACATGTAATTCAATTCAACAGTTCAAAACTTACCGTTTGTGTAAATGCGTTGGACAATTTAATTCAAATAAAGCCTGTAAACGATATGAAACACCGACGGCTACTGAGAAGAGTACACGCACACACAGGGGCGGATCCAGGATTTTGTTTTTTTTTCGGGGGGGGGGGACTTGAGTGGACTTTGGTTTGGGGGGGTGCTTGGCTTGAGTGAATTTTGGTTCAGAGAGCTTGCGTTCAGTGGGTTTTGGTTTTGGGGGGGGGGGCTTGAGTCGGGAAAAAGGTAGTATTTATAGCCTCCTCGGGCCTCAAATCCGTAGAGCTAAAAAAAAAAGTCTCAAAACTACAATGTCAGGGGTGGACCTAGATAAGTTTGGGGGGGGGGCCCTTGAGCCCCCTAGCCCCCCCCCCCCTGGATCCGCCCCTGCGCACACATATACATAGTACATTTGAACAATTCAAGACTCACCGTTTGTATGAATGCACTCAACAATATCGCTGACAATTTGCTTTAATCGAAGCACGTCCAAAATGAAATGACCGCATGAATGACATAACAACATGCTTGCCTGTCAACACTGAAAAAAGTTTCAATTTGACAGCACAATCCCCATTAACAAAATGATCCGCCATTTATTGAATTCATTTGTTACAAAAAATGTGATAAATGAAGAACCGCTCTACCGATTTTGTGCAAACTTCACATAAACCATCTACTAAATAGTCCGAACAAAGCCTAAACATTTGGTTTGGGTAGGTGAGCCCGTTCTTGAGTTATAAAATTACAACGAAAAGTGGCATTGATTTTTATATATATAGATAAACACTGAAACCGTGAAGCAAACAATGAGATAATATCTAACTTACAAAAGGCCTATAGAATCCCCTGGAACAGATACAACAAAAAGTCAATATCCCGAAACACAAAGTTAAGACACTATAACACTGTGATCAAACCACAGGCATTGTACGCATAGGAAACTTTGATTATTGGGGGTAGATCACTGATTAAATATATTGAAAATCAAGAAGGAAAATGTTTTTCCCAGTTTGTACAGGAGAAATTTGGATAAAAAGGAAATTACATGAACTATATTAGCATTCTGAAACAAATTCAGGCACATTCAGGAAAAGACTAATTAAATTCTATGTCCATATTATCAGAACGAATAATAAGAGACTAACCAAAATAATTCTCAGTCTGGACATTTCCATGAAAATGAAAGAGAACTGGCTACTTGAAACGAAAAGGATCACCAGAACATCGGAATCACAGATGATATCAAACAGGACAGATGCAGATTTAGTAGCATTGTCAATAACCACAAATTTGCGAACAGGCAATATATTAGAAGAAGGAACATCTGGACGGAGGAACGTAGGAAAGGGCTTAGCGAGAGGATGAAGACAGTTTGGGCAAAGAAGAATAATCTGATAAATAAGTTCAGTCGTGCTCTTCAGTTGTGTATAACGACGGAAGAAGAAGAAACACTGATTAATATCAGGACTCTACCGCAATGCTAACCACCTCATAAGGAATTGTCCTATTGGCATAAAAATTTGTACACACGTTCCTTGGCTAATATTATTTAACAATTACTGTACATTATAGCAACAACATATATGTTTATCAAGTAAAGACTTTCAAAATATGGGCACTTCGATACAAGTTATTATCAATGAAATACGTATTATTATATGTAGAAGTTAATATCAAATGTTTCTTAATGCTTATCGCACTTCATTCGTCGAGAAAAAAATGTATTTCGTATCTGCATATATGTGTATATAGAGAAGCGATAACAGCACACGATAGATTCAATAATAATTAGCACTTGACAGTGACATATTGAACTAGAGAGTTCTTTTGTATATTCACAACAAATCTGCAGAAACTTTGACAAATCTAATTATGAAACATGTGAGACCAGGCACAAAAATGTGGACCGACTGCTGGAAAGGGTATTCAAGATAGGGTAATTTAGTAGGAGTGTCACCTTATGATCCGCACTGTCAAAAATTCGAAAAAATTTGTATATCTTGTGACCGGTACTTGTACCAACCTTGTTGAGAACCTATTGAGTCGTATAAAGGTATTTCTCCGAGCATGGAACGTTCTGCATTCATAGTTGCTCCCAGAGCACATTGACAACTTCACGTGGATGCAGTTGTAAGGTCCCACAAGTCAAACAGCTTTCCAGCGGCTCACCGAGCACATGTCAGAAAAATATAGTAAGAATTATAAAAATCAGATTTTTTTAGAATGCGGTTACTCGATAAATTAATTCTATAATGTTTGAATTACCAAAGATCTATTTCGTTTCAGATTTTCCGTACAGCAGGCTAGTGCCTATTAATGTTGACATTGTAAAACTAGAAACGATCTACATAGGTTTACAGGTAAGGCAAACAATCTGTATCTATTTTATGTATCTTGAATTTTTATTTTTCTGTAAGTGTTTGGCTGACATGTTAAATATTTACGATCTCCTTTTAAGAATGTCTCTGATTACAATATTACGTCGTTAATTTGTGTTTGTTGATCAATTTATTGCATGGCTTTTCTACACACAGTACATACACGAAAATCATGTTTTATTCCAGAACGAAGCACCCCCCCCCCCAAAAAAAACCTGCAATAAGCACCAACAGCTAATAACACGTATTTCACGGATTATAACTTGCACGGAACTGCTCTTATTTCGAAAGAATTTACTCGATAAATGCGTATACGGTGTTTATAATGTACAAGTATTTTTAGATAATATCATCCAAGGAACGTGTGTACAAATTTTGAAGCCAGTAGCACAAGTCCTTCTGAGAAAGTTAGCCCTTTTTTTTTTTTTTTTAAACGGTATTCGGCTACTGAGACCATAAAGCGAGCTTAATTGTGATTTTGTTGTTATCAAGTACTGATACATGGGCAGTACACGGATACGACGTTTACGCGCACAACCCTTAAACACCCATGCCCTAGGCCGGATTCGAACCGAGGAGCTAGTACTCTAGCCCTTGCGCTACCGAGGCCGGCTTCGCATCATCTTCATGAACATTATATCTGTATCTATTTGACATTGTTCATAATGAAATTGGGCTCTTCGTTCTTAAACTAGCGTTGTGCCATGAGATAAAGGCTTTCTGTTAGGTGTATTGTGGACTGTATATTACTTGAAATGAGAAAGCAAGTGGTCCTTTTTGGGGTGGTGGTCAGCGTGTGTTGCAGCAGCTGTGGTTATTGCCCGCGGCTATATCAGACGGCCATTAGGAGCTCAGCGACCCATGTAGCCAATGCGAAGTGACAGGTAACGTGCCCCACATTGTAAGCGCTATACAGCACAGCAAGCTGCGGCAGCCTTCCTCCAGGCTTTGGGGGATATGCGATTAGGTTCTGCTTCCACCCAGGTATTGATGTTTATCTAGACCAAATGTTGTGTCGAGGATATCTAACACCCAGCTGGAGAATCTGCCAACCAATGGTATAATTCTAGGGCCTCGCATTAAACATTTCCTTGTGTTAATTAAAAATTAAAATGCCATACATTAAATTAGCATGCTGTCCTTGTTGTACTAGACTTTAATACAATGTCAAAGAGATCTTAGTGTGGTTAGAAGGTCACCCATATTAGGAATCTAGGAAGATGAATAGCAGTTGAAGTTAATTTTGATGTAGTTTCTGTATCATATATAAATATTTGTATCTTTTTTTACCTATCGCTTTACGCCTTGTCGACGTCGAGGTCATTAGAGGCAGAATGGGTTTGGGAACAAGGAACGGGAAAGAATTCGGGCATGGTCTTTTGAAGGAAGCATCCCGGCATTCACCTGGATTGATTTGGAGAAACCACGTAAAACTCAAATCTGGATGCCCGGACGGGGTTTCGAACCGGTGTCCTCCCGAATGCCAGGCCAGAGCGTTAACCGCTCACACACCACGCTCGGTAAATATTTGTGTTATAGGATGAAAAAGACATCAACAATAATAGATAAAAGCGATGAAAACAATAGGACCAATACTCCAGGACTGACATGAAATCCCAACCACGGAGCAATCAAAGCGTACGTCATACACAAAGAGCAGCTTTGCTAGTAATAAAATTCAGATTAAATGTTTATAAAAATACTTGATTTTACTGAGACTTGAAACGCATACCTTCATTTTTACTTCGGTTCAGTGACTAATGGAAGTATATTATTATAGTAACTCAGGGATCACAATACGGCTCGGCGACCTCGATGTGTCCAATTTCTTTGCTTGACTTTGAGTAATGTTAACATTTTAAGGTTCTCGGTTCGAATCCCGGTCTCAGGTGGAATTTTACGGGTGTAAAAACTGACCTTCATCTCTTTCATAGCTTTGCATTGTCATGTGAATTACGCTAGGACACTCAGTGGTTCGGATTCCAAGTAAAACTGTAGGTCCCCTATGCTAAATAGGATTACCAGTTTAGGTTAGGGTAGCCACGACAGAGCGCATGCGCCGAAAATAGAAACTTTGTCAACCGGCGGCCGAACTACCATTCCGGATCTCCTGGTCAACAATGCCATACGCCCTTTTATCTGAACAGTCAGCAGAAAATCGTTAGGTAGGATGACTACCTCATCTTCTCTTCGCCAGATTGAGATATTCGATTATCAGTTGTTTACAAACGTTGAATTCTTGTTTGATATTTTTTTTAGTCGCTCCTTTCCGGTCAGAATCGTAAATTAATCTACGGTACAACAAGTACTTTTCCCACTGTTTCGTAGGTAGAATATTTGAGTTTTGTCAGCGACGGAAACACATTTAAAGATATTAGAAGCACAAACACCCGATTCGTTGGCAGGGCTCACTAAGATATCGTGATACGGAGTTATCTGGTTCAAGCCAAGATGGCAGGGTAGAAGAAGTGACAGTTAGCAGTTCCTTATCACTAATTCGTAACAGAACATCTATGGTGAAGCCAAAATCCGCTCCCCAGATCGTGTAAAGAGATGACATACGAAATTTTTAGTGATGATTCGTCGGGTGGGTGAAAACTTGGTAAAGCCCGTATGGTGTCTTTCAGAATAGTAGTTTTAGCCTCTCCCTTCTTTTGTCTCTCAGCCACAACGCAGTCAACACATCATACTGAAAATCCACTCCATCACAATCATCCACACTATCACAGTGGGAATAGCCGACGCCCCAATACCTGGTGTTCTGTACATAAAGAATATAGGTTTAAGTTGTTCGCACAACTTATGTAAGCAACCGTAGACTTATGGATTTCAGATGAGATTAAATACGTGCCACAGCTGATTCCCCATCCTTTCACGTAGCTGCGCCACTGTTGGCAAATTGGTGACTAAAGCTTTCTGTTATCTGCAGCATGCCAAGTGTAATTAGGTTGTTACAGTTCAGCGGAAATTCCAGTTGCAATTTGAACGTCATCTTCAATTTGATAACAACATTCTATGGTAGTACAGACAACATGAAGCGAAGGATTGCCTGTGTAAATTGAAGATTGTGGGACAACGATAAAGACGGAAGTGTCAGACCTTCTTTTGTGTGTTGTCCTGTTTATTCACTGCTGCATGATGTTCAACAGAAAAAGTTTCCAGCTAGATGCTACATACCCTTATTTTCATAACGCAGTATGGAACTGGTTGATTGAAATTGATTCTTACCACTGGACACGGTTTCCAACAGAATCTTCTTATCTCACCCCTCGTGATTTCTTTCCGTGGGGATATGTGGAAGCTGATGTGTGCTTCCTACCGGTACCCACGGCTATTGTGACTGTTAAAACTAAGATGTTGGTTAATATAGCCATAGAAGATGGGAGAAGCAAAAAAAAAGACCCACCTAGAATCAACCAAGCTAAACAAGCATTTAATAAACTAAAGAAGCTTTGAACTTTTCACAACATCAACCTTTGAACGCATAAGAATCTTCTAAAACATGTGTTTGGAGCATAGCCCTATGTAGAAGTAAATCATTGACCACTGGGATGGGGGAAAGGAAACGATTGGAGATATTTGAGATTTGGTGTTACAGATGTTAAAGACAGGATGGATGGATTATTTATTTATTTTCCCATATACAACATAGCCCAGCACCTAGTATCTAATCTGGGTCCTTATTTCCATTATTTTAGATGTATATATATTTATATCTTATATATCTAATGTATTCACTTTATAAACAAAGAAGGCAAGAAAATTTTGATTCAAGTTCCAATATGTCTATTACTTCTACTATTACTAAACAGAGTGGGTACCACTACATATACTACTACTGCTATTGTTCCTAATATTACTACTACTACTAATACCATTATTACTAATACTAATACTACTATTACCACCACCAATTGTCACAGCTGCACTTCGGTTCCATTAATGTTCGATTTTTCTTGGTGTTGTTGACTGCGCTCCAAAGGTAGAGTCCCCTGGAACCGGCAGCAAAGTCAGCCGCCCAGGCCATCAAGAGTTGACCTCCTGGAATACCAAGACGGCCCCAGCTGTCGCTCAGAAGACGGCCTCTCTGGAGCACACTGAAGTTTCTCCGACGATTGATGTTGCTCATTGTCGTAGGATATCTTCCGTCAGTCCGGTGTAGCGAAATTCAGACTACCAGCATCATTGTTCCCTCTGCAGTTGTTTCTGGAATTTGTTTCCACTATTACACGAGTTGTAATTATGTTCTCATCTTCCGCTACCTGTGGCCTTTGATTTCGCTCGGCATTTTTCCTTTCTATAAATTTCTCCTTCAAAAATTTTTAGGCTAGATGGATGGATGGATTATGTTACTAATGATGAAATATTCAGAAGAGTTTCCGAGAACGAAGTTTCTGGAAGGAAGGCGAAAAAAAAACATGGTAGGCCACGTTTATTGAGACAATGTTTTGCTTAAGGTGATTGTTGAAGGAAAGGTAGCAGGAACAAACTACAGAGGAAGATTAAGCTGTAGCAATGACATGAATGTAGCAGCTATGTAGAATTATAAGGAAGATAGAGAAGCAGCAAACATGGAGAATTGCTACAAAGCAATCTTCGAATTGACAACTGAAGGAATAAGAAGATGCTGATCAAAGTGTAGGAACTACTTCACCTTTTTAGAATGCTGTAATAGGAGTCTTAAGTTTATAGTTAGAATCTTACTGCTAGAATCGAATATAGAAATCAGCAAATTACGTAAAAGGGGCCCCAAGAGGCACGGAGTAGGGTAATATGACGGGCAAGTCATCACTATACTATTCAACCATTGAACTTGTCTCATGAAGAGTACCAAATAGCAACAAAATAAGGGGAACTGCGGGGTAGGGATGATCGATATTCATCGATGGTGAATAAACATCGATGTTTAGCTCAAAAACATCGATGTTTTGACTTCGATAACATCGACACGTCGATGTTATGAGAATAAAATATCGAAACATCAATATATTCTTTAGGGCAATCTAGCGTGCATTGGATGTACTAGCTAGATGACTATCATGTTCAACTATTTTACACTAGATGACACTGATAAACGTAACCGGAGTAGGCCGTACGAATAGTTACATCTTTGCATTTTCTAAGGGATTAAAAAAATACTGTCAACTTCAACGCTCGCGTGATTTTTGTAAGTGCGTGTGTGTTGTGAGTGAACTTGTGTAGCGAAGCGAATTTAATTTTCTATTGATATTGTAAATAACGAAATAACAGGTATGGTAAATCTTTATTCTGTATTGTATTATTATTTCTTTTACCAGTAACTTTTGCGGTAATATAACCCAACAATGTAGGTACCATGAGTATGTTCACTGTATTATTTCCTAGTTTTTAGGTTATTTTGTGTAAAAAGTGGATACATTGCCCGAGATTAAATATTTCCTGGTTGCTGCTTTGATTTTGCATTTAAGGAGTGTTAAGGATTCTTTTTTCGGTGTCGGTTGGCTTTGCATGCAGGTGAGTGAATTAATAAATGCTTAACGCTTTTTGTATTACATGGTGGGCCAGTGACGGAGGGATTACGTAGGATTAGGAATGAGCGATATTAATAGATATCGGCAAAATATTGTATTTTATTTTCAATAATAAACACATTTAATTAACAGAATAGATAGTTTTACTTCCTATCGAAAACATCGATGTTTTAGACATATCGATGTTTTTCGCACATCGATACTTTTGAATCGATGTTAACATCGATGTCAATATCGATGTTTTTCTAATATCGATCATCCCTACTGCGGGGGACTATCTACCACAGTTCCTCAAGAAGATTTTTGTTCGTGGTTTAAAAATTCGTGAGCTATCTACATAAAACTTCCCATTGGAAAAACACGTCTTCTCTAAGTGCACCCTTGCTACTTTCAGTGTCAGTCTCTCGGATTCATTGATAACCATTGCAAAGATTAATTTTGGTAATAACTGTAGTTTTTTATAATAGAATGATAGGTATGTCTGAATCATTGGGATTCGAGGAATCAACACATTATCACCTTTTGCAATTCCTGTTATTATCACAACTTTTATTTCGTTGTGTCCCAATTGTGTTATTTGTAGGCATATACGTTTTCACAATCGCAGTGCATTGGTTAACTGTGGGAGACTACCTACCTCAGTTTCTCTGGCAGACTTTTGTTTTTAACTTAAAATTATGTCACTTTCTGGGGACATATTATGTAAGTATCATTTTGAACACAACGTTTTTGGATTGCTGAGATACATTGGTTCTGCGGGTTGAAAACTCGTGAGCTAGCTACATACAGCTCCCCATGGGAAAAACACATCTTTTCTATTTGTACATACGTTACTTTCAGTATCTATCCCTAGTAGGTCTGTACGAAAACTGACGCGAGAGGAACAAAGCCTGACTGACCGATATAACATTATGGAGTGTTACACACGCTATCCGTCTGTCTGTCACCGTTCGGTTATTTTTCAAAATTTCCTGACAAATATATTAATTTCCTAGGAGAAAGTATCATATGTCCTTCCTAGTGATACATAGTGTATCCTCGTCACATTTAATCAAGATTGGTTTAGCTATTTAGTCGTGAAAACGTAACAAACAAAGAGAGACGAGTTACTTCATCAACTATATATTTAAAGATGAATATATGTATTTTTGTTTTTTTGTTTGTTCTCCAAACAAATCCACAGTTTTCATCCGATTTCGATGAAAGTTTGCACACATGTCCTGTGAAACAAGGAGAAAAGTACTGTTTACATTTGGTTGAAAAATTTTCTGTATAAATAATACATGTTGTCTTATAATTTTGAAAAATTACTGAACGGTGATAGACAGACGCTTAGGATGTATAAGTCTCTGTACTGTCTTCCCATATAGCGGTCTGGTAGCTCAGTGCTTAAAGCGCTTGCTTACTGCTGTTTGGATCGTGGTCTGCGGTTCAAATCTCCGTGCAGGCAAAGATTTTTAAAAATTGTTTTTGATCGTAAAAGTCACGCCTGGACCGTTGGTTATTCGGATTGAATGTTAAACTGTAGATATAACAAATTTAGGGGTTCAATGCGAGGCAAATCGTAGGTAGTCTTGCAATGCTGTGAGGGTACACTTTTTTACGTTATAATGATCCCTCAGGGGTTGTTCGCAGTCAGTGTGTGTGTGTGATCTGCAGTAATAATACTATAAATGCAGAAGTTAGTCTCTGTTTTCTTGTTACGTTTTGACGACTAAATGGCTATATCGAGATTTATGGAATTTGACATGAAAATCTGTAGGAAGGGCACAGGATATTTTTTCAGGTATGATTAACAGCTGTAGTCACGAAATTTTGATAACTTATCGAAGGATGACAAAAATATGTTGGAAATTGATTCTCTTCAAGAGACAGGTTCGACGGTAGAATGATATAGTGATAGCTTTCCTGTCGTGTTATGCCGACACGGTGTTGTTTGGAACCAATCCTTCGTTACCAACAACTTTCTATACTCAATTCTGGCAATTAATCCACGCGTACGAAGTCGCGGGTATCAGCTAGTTTATAATATTATTAATGTAGATAGATGTGCAGCTGGTATTGTAGAGGAGGTTGCCGTCAGTACCTGTTGAGTTGTGTGGCGGTCGGCCTACTTTCAGGCGCTGTGGGACACCTGTTGTGCTGGCGCCGCCTTCGCGCGTGCGCTGTTAACTCCGCCGGCTGCCACGTGCCTGGGCGCGACCAACGGCGTCCTACGTCACGCGCGGCGCGTGCGACGGGTGAACCGAGGGCGTTCGCAGGGGTGCGGGCGGTGCTGTATCGATGCGGCGTCTCACATGTGAATTACAGCCCTGAAAAGCCAGAGCGTAGTGAGACATTGAGATAATCACAGTGACAGATGAGATTTGTGGACATTTCCCGCACTTCCACCCCGATAAATCTGGGAGTGACGCTGTATAGTCGTCTAACCTGACAGATATACAAAGTTTTTAATTCACAATTGTTAAACTTCGATTTCTCATTAATGGACATTCAACAAGGCGAATGACGTTTGTGAGAGATAACAGAGGTGTCATACTACTCTCATGTCCCTTGTGAACTTGTATAAATGAAGGAAACTAGATGGCCTCTTCCGAAAATTTCGTGAATGATATACGATGAATAGCTATGTTGGTGGTTTGTAGTAGCATGAAAAAAGAACCGACTCATTTGCGGCAATTGTTTATGTGTCAACCGAAATAGGAGCCTAGGAAATTAAGTACAACGCCTTATGAAACAGCTAGAAAACATTTCCGGGCGCATTAAACAAATTTTTTCTTATGGTTTTAGGCCTCGTCGAAGTCAGGATCATTAGAGGCGGGGAAGGACCGGGGACAAGGAAGAAATTCGACCATGGCCTTTTGAAGGAAGCATCGCAGCATTCATCTGTAATGATTTGGGTATACCATGGGAAACCCAAATCTGGATGCCCGGACGGGGATTCGAACCCGCGTCCTTCCGAATGCGAGGTCAGAGCGTTAACCGCTCACCCACCACGCTCGGTCCGGACACATTAAAAATACGTACGACACAAACTCGTGGTAATCTACAACACCAAAATGGGATACAGGTTACAATTCAGTTGTAAATGACATTAAAAATATTTACATAAAAAAATTTAAATTATAAAATGTTTGTATACAAAATTTAAATTACAAAATATTCAAATTACGAAATCTCTTTGAATACAATATTTGAAAATATTATCATCAATAAGCTTTTAATGAAATTTTTCCGTAACAGAAACAAAAATATCAGAAAATCTCCTTATTCTACATAATACCTACAGTTTAACAATATCTTTGTGATTTGTGATTCTGCTATCTCACTCCTTATCAAAGCCAACGAAGCCTTGCAGCTTGACTCTGAAGCAACCACATACCCGTGACCTTAATTGTATATAATTTTGCCATTTACCAGTTGAATTTCGTAAAATTCCTTTCTTAATTAATGATGTTACCAAAGCTGAGAAATTAAGCTTTATAGTAGTAACTCATTTATCGATTTTGGTTAAGTTTGAAGGAAGAAAAATGGTTCGTCACAAAAAAAAAACCTTTTAGAGATAATATATGTGATTTTCAAGAAATATCAAGTGTAGACCAATTTAATATAAGGTATCGTGCTATACTCGTGCAGGACACTGCAAACACTATAAAATTACACTGAAGAGCCAAAGAAACTGGTACAGGCATGCGTATGCAAACACAGAGATATGTAAACACTCCCCAGCACGGCGCTGCGGTCGGCTACGCCTGTATAAGACAACAGGTGTGTGGCGCAGGCGTTAGATCGGTTACTGCTGCTACAATGGCAGGTTATCACGATTTAAGTGAGTTTGAACGTAGTGTTATAGTCGGCGCACGAGAGATGGGACACAGCATCTCCGAGGTAGTGATGAGGTGGGGATTTTCCCGTACGACCATTTCACGAGAGCACCGTGAATATCGGGAATCCGGTGAAACATCAAATCTCCGACATCGTTGCGGCCGGAAAAAGATCCTGCAAGAACGGGACCCACGACGACTGAAGAGAATCATTCAACGTGACAGAAGTGGAACCCTTCTGCAAATTGCTGTGTATTTCAATGCTGGACCATCAACAAGTGCAGCGTTAGAACCATTCGACGAAATATCATCGATACGGGCTTTCGGAGCCGAAGGCCCACTCTTGTACCCTTGCTAAGTGCACGACACAAAGCTTTACGCCTCGCCTGTGCCCGTCAACATCGACTTGGACTGTTGATGATTGGAAACATGTTGCCTGTTCTGACGAGTCTCGTTTCCAATTGTATCGAGCAGATGGACGTGTACGGGTATGGAGACAACCTCATGAATTCATAGACCCTACATGTCAGCAGGGGACTGTTCAAGATGGTGGTGGCTCTGTAATGGTGTGGGGCGTGTGCAGTTGGACTGACATGGGACCCCTGATACGTCTAGATACGACTCTGACAGGTGACACGTATGTACGTATCCTGTCTGATCACCTGCATCCATTCATGTCGATTGTACGTTCCGACGGACTTGGGCAATTCCAGCAGAACAATGCGACACCCCAAACTTCCAGAATTGCTACAGAATGGATCAAGGAACACTCTTCTGAGTTTAAACACACCCGCTGGCCACCAAAATACCAAGACATGAACATTATTGAGCATATCTGGGATGCCTTGCAACGTGCCTTTCAGAATAGATCTCCACCCCCTCGTACTCTTACGGATTTATGGACAGCCTCGCAGGATGCATGGTGTCAATTCCCTTCAGCACTACTTCAGACATCAGCCGAGTATATGGCACGTCATGTTGCGACACTTCAGCTCTCTCGCGGGGGCCCTATGCGTTATTAGACAGGTGTACCAGTTTCTTTGGCTGTTCAGTGTAGAAAACTGTAACAAATCAGTTATAATAATGGATTGTGGTGAAATGCAGTAAGTTTAGAAACCCATAATATACGTCAACAGCAAGATAATCGTATGTATCGTGTCAACAAGCAAAGACTATACAGATACTGCCAAAAGTAAACATAACAAATTGAAATTATTCCTTATGTAATAATGGGCTGAAGTATCAGATGTAAAACTGTTAAATTAATACATATATATATATATACTCGTGTGCATGGGGGCTCAAAGCCTCGTCAACCATTCCCACCCAAGCTTTCGGGAACTATTAATCCATCATGAATGTGTTTGTAAGTGATACTGTTTTGTGTGAATGGCTGAAACGCCTGACTGTTCATGGTAATGTATTGATAGTCTTGTGGATGAGTGATGGTGAAACCAGGTTTTCGCCCGTTCACTCCTCCTCTTCTAAAAGACACCAAGAAGACCATCATGACTAATGCCCCCATCCGCAGGACGGATCACCATCAACAGTGACGCATGTCCTCATTTGAAGCACATTGTGCTGAGATTTGGGATTTAACCCAGGTGATTGGTGCACACTTCCCGAAACTTCATCCTCATAGAATTGGAAATTTCTATATCAAGCAAATGTGTCCTAGGTAGGAAAAAGCAGAAGAGCATCCCTGCTCTTTTTCTCTTTCTTGATTATGTTTCATTGCATAGAAATTTAGGTTTAATGTCAGTATTTTAAATATGTTTGTGCTCGTCATTTATTTCCATCATCCGCTGAAACTGCCACTACTTCAGAAAATGGTTATTTGTTGTCTACAGGCAATAGTTTACACGATTTAAAAGGTCTGCCACGGCGTACAGAACGCCAATGCTGCTATCTGCTTGCAAGTGAAAAAGTTATTTCGGTATAAATGAGACTAATAAAACTAAGAGTATCTACAAAAAAGTAAAAAAAAATCCACTACTTTTTTCTTTTTCTGTATAGATTTAATGACGATTGCTACTGGGAACTTATTCCTATACTATGTAAGTCCGTGACCGTTTTTTGTGTATCGTCAAGGGTCTAGAATAGTTCCAGTTATTAGGGTCAAATATTATAACAGGTTGATCTGATCTGTCAAAATATGAACTTGACTTGTGTTTCACCCTTAAGGTGAATAAAATCTCTTGACCTTGAAGAACTCTGAAATATTAATAGACGTAGGTATTAAACACGGTCAGGGACGATCGTGCTATCGTATAATTGTTTCAAAGCTCAAAGACTCGAACTTAGTTCAATACAAAATTATATTTGAACCTTAAACTTTACAAAGTTTAAAAAAAAAAAATCCTGTTTGCTTCGAAAGCATCACGTTGATGTTTCTTTTTTTTTTTTTATTGAGGCTGGGCGAACACTCATAATATAATCTTTGGTCATATTGTCTGTAACGGCCAGAGAACTTAATACACATTCCATATTATTAAACGGTTGAGCAGAAGAAAAAAATTTCCAGAATACTCGCTTTGGTAACATATTTGATCTGATGTCCACTTTAAATAACCTAATAACTCGCTACATTAGTGAAAGTTTTAACTAAACTGAAATTTAGCCTATGCCGAAATAACAATTGTCATTCGTGGTTACAGCAGAGACCATGGGTAATTTAAATTTTTGCAAGTTTTTTATGTTGATTTCATTAGCATCATGTTACTGAAAAGCAGATTACCGATAGTTTTTAAACTATGAAATGTTACGAAAAGCAAACTTAATTAATGTAATGTGGCAATTAATTTGATAGCAGTTGCTTAGCTATTAAATGGTGGACATAACTTTGAATTTCTTCTGATGATATATCTGGTCGCTGTTAATTTGCGAGCGAAGGCTGAGAAATGACGCCGTTCTCCACGTGAGTGAGTGAGAGAGCTTAGGAAATTATATAGAAGATACACAAACTGTCAGTAGGATATATTTCATTTAAAAATGTATACTGTTTTGATGTACATAGTTTTTTTGACGTTTTTTACTCAATTATGCTACTTATCACGATAAAAAGTATCTTATATTGTGCACTAACACACGACACAAGCTATCGTTAGGTGTTAGATTTGTATTTTTTTTTTTTTAAAAAAACCTCTAATTTGTTTGACTTTGTATCCTGCATTATTGATATCTGTGGTACTGTTTGGAATAAAAACTTCCCTATATTTAATCTATGGCAATATGCACTTTTGTTGAAATCAGATTATTAGTTTTTCATGATGCGCTTGCAGAGAGCCTAATATTCCCAAATTTATCATTTTTCTTCTGTTTGAAAGCAATCTGGATAAAAAAACAAGCTACGTGTTTACCGGTAACAGAATCCAAAGTGCAATTTCGTTAAAATTCATTCATTGGTTTTTATTAAACGTAGAAATATGGTAATCACGAATCTACACTGGGTGAGTGGTACTGCTCTGGCCTGGCGTTGAAAGTGGGTTTGAAATCCCGTCCAGCCATAGAGATATCATTTTCCATAGTTTCCAGAAATTACTCCAGGAATTGTTCCTTCGAAAAGTGATGGTTATATTCCTTCCTATCCCTTGCCTCAAGTCCTTCCCGCCTCTAATGACCTCGACGTCGACAAGGCGTAAAGCCCTAAGCATAATAAAAGAAATCTCGCATCACTACATTTTCTTCCCCGCTGACTAGTGTCTGAACAGTGAATACTTCTTGGAACCAGCCAACCCCGTGCAAGGCTCGGGGAATCATCAAAGTGCTTCAACCAACTGAGCAGACCCGATGGACCGGTATTATGCCAAAATAGTATGCTTGAATGGATGCGTTCCACTTGTAAGAACACACTGAATATAAAGCAATCGTTCAATGTCATCGATGCTTCATCATCACATTTGATCTTAAGCGACGGGAAATAAGACTGGGGCAGGTTCACTGCGGATGATGGTAAATATTCCTTTTTTCCTTTGTGGCAGCAAATCTCGGAAATTCAGATTGACGCGTTCACTCATTCTGACGTAAATGCTCACTTTTTCTCCCTGCCGTGCTGTGACAACGGGGACAAATCGGCCCAAAGCGTGGAAATGGCTTTATTCGCCGGCAATGCAAATGTAAACGCGGCCGCCGTGGTGTGCAGCTGCCGATTAGACGCGGCCATTCGTCCGCAGTTAGGGGGTGGCACGGACCCACGCGTACCACACGCTCTTCGGCAAACATGTCTAATTGGCGGTGTGCGGAGGCGTCCAAATACGGTACATACACTGTGAGACCGGGCTTCCGCATATTGAGTAGTTCAAAATCTTTTTCAAGAAAAATAAAAAATAATGAGGCCAAATCAACCAATCTGATGAAATAGTCATTACTTTTTCTGGATATGTATATTTTTTTCCCGAAAGATAAAGTTTCTCGAAAAGTTGGTGTAGGTCAAATATGTACGAAATGCCGATTTGACATTGATGCACGTAAGTTAAAAAGAAAGTAATTATATTGAAGTAATGATCTATCTTCCAGTGTTGTCCCCCATTAGCCGCAAAAATTCTTCCATCAGCGATCCAATGCTTTCATAACATGGATAACGTCAGGAATTAAGGTAACAGCGGTATTCGCGTCGGTCTTCTGCTGCCATATCACATCAACACCAAGTTTCTCTGCACTGTCCGCACGGACACCTCTGTCGTACGTCCCGCACCGCCTGTTGCTGTTCTTTGACGCAGTGTTGACTGTCTGTCAACGCTGACACCTCGACGTCGTTAAGTAAACTTAGTCGCACACTGCCTTGTCCATGGCGGGAAGCAATGCAGGACGGCTCTGACATTGTGAATCGAGGAATGTTGGAGTCGCGAATAGTTTCCGAAATAGAACGTCGCATCCGTCTAGCGCCAACGACCATTCGTGTTCAACGACTGTTAATTCACATCATACAGCCATAATCAAGTTAAAAATACCTTTCACTGGGGGCTTCCATTAATTACATGAGGTTTTTTTCCCGGAATTCCGGACCTCCCCCCCCCCCCCTCTGGTGAGATTTGGTGAGATCCTCCCTCCCCCCGCCCCCTCCATCCTTTTTAGCTCACCTGCTTCTGGGGGAGGTTATAAAGTCGACATTCGCTGCGTTTGTAGACCTTTTATTAGCTCTGCTGTCCTTCAGGAATTTCAAAAGATCACGTGAGATTTCCGTCGCACCCCCGAACTCGACTACTACTGACTACTACTAGGCGGCCCAAGACTGTGCTCGCATATGGTTGTGTGTTAGCTTCACTGGCATATGCGCGTTCTGTCTTGCTCACGCAGCGAAGGCGATAGTGAGTCGCCTGTTTCTTCTTCTTTGGGGATTGCCTTTGCCCATCCTCCCTGCCCACCGAGAGCTAGGGTATTACCGCCACACGGCCCACTTCCAGGTGGAGTGGGACCCCCTGGCGTGAGTATAGGGTTGTCACTGACCTTGAAACCTAACGGTGATAACGAAGGGTCAGTGCAACACTCCTGTTCAGACACCACCAACTCTGTAGGCATCATGAACGGCGCTCATGCAGACACCGATCAAGCCACGCTAGGAAGAGAAATGGACTTCGAGAACACCACTGAAAATACTTACCCTGCCGAAGATCTGGAGAGGAACTCAACGTACTCAGGACCCTCACGGGACGAAGAGACAGACATGGACTTCAGTGAAGGGTCTCGAAAGAGAGCCCTAGGCTATCCCTCAGACGCTAAGGACAAAAACAAGAGACGCATCACGACAGCGGCGCTCAACACAGAAAAGAAGGCATCGACTAGGAAAGGCAACAAGGTTACGGTGATTGACAGCGAAGGGTTCATTAGTCCCCGCCATACCGCTCCCGCTGCCCAACTCAGCATCATCAATACAAATAATGACGTACCAGCAACCAGCAACAGGTACGATCAACTGGAAAATGAAGAAACCTCAACCTCAAACCCTCCTAGGGAACCTAAGCCTGCCCCAATTGTGTTCACATACAGAGATGAATTCAAAGCATTGCACATCATGCTCAAACAAGCCTGCAAATCTGAATACCTGGTCAAGCCAGCTGGCCGCGAACTCTACAAATTATGGACCAAGAACTCAGCTGAATACATGGCAATAACCAAGCTTCTCTCAGAACGACAAATACCTTTCTACACATTTGCAACCATTCCCGAAAAACTGCTGAAAGTAGTAATAAGGGGACTGCCCTTTAACATGCAACCTGACCATGTTAAGGAAGAGCTTGAAGAGGCTGGATATGCAGCCAGAACTGTCGCCCGACTCAGGTCACCAAAGACCCACCAAGAAGTTCCCCTATTTCTGGTGGTACTGTCGGACACCACTGAAAACAGAGGCATTCATCAAATGACTAGCCTATGCTCCATTAAGATAACCATGGAGAAACTACGAAGCTCACGTGGTCCACCGCAATGCTTCAAATGCCAGGCCATAGGACACATCGCCAGACACTGCGTCATGCCAGCGAAATGTGTCAAATGCGCGGGTGATCACGCCACGAAGGAATGCCTGGCTGTGAAAGGAGAAACGCCACCAAAATGTGTTAACTGTAGCGGTGACCATGTAGCCAGCTACAGAAAATGTCCCGCGTTTGCACGCTATAACGATAGACAAAAGAAGAATAATGCTTCTTATGCAGCAGCCATGAGGAAGCAGCAGCAGCAAAGAAGACTAGAAGAACAACAACAACAGCAGCAACAACAACAGCAGCAGCAGCAGCTCTCCGAGAAAGAATTTCCGGCCCTCCCCGTGCAACAAAACAACGCAGGGGAACACTTTGCACAGGAAAGTAATGGCAGAGTTAATGAAAGGACCGGCAACACTGTACCGAACTGGGTTAACCGTCCTACCGGTCCCAGACCTGGAAGAGATAGGACCACGTCAAGCAACCATAACCAACCAATAACCCCGCACTCTCAGGCTGGCATGACCAACCAAAACGACCTCTCTGCACTATTTAACATGGTACAGACACTACTAGGTACCGTATCAACGCTGACCACAAACCTTACATCCATGCTCCAAGACATTCCGCGACAAATCGAGGTCGCCGTGCAGGCAGCGGTTCTAACCGCCCAAAGAAGTGCATCAAACTCAGCACAACATGGCCAGTAATATAGACGGACTAACCATCTGTGAATGGAACGCCAATGGCATATGGAGGCAAATGGGAGAGTTCACCGAATTCCTTCGAGATGAACAAATTGACATCTGCCTGGTCAATGAAACGCACCTCAAACCAGGAGTGCGCGCAGCGGCACCGAACTACAGTTGCTATCGTAACGACCGACCAACAGCCGGAGGCGGCACTGCTGTCTACATACGCACCTCCATCAGACATCACGAAGTAGCAGTCCCTCAACTTGCCACTATCGAAGCAACCGCAGTCGCGGCCGAGACAACAAGGGGAAGAATAATTGTAATTGCCGCGTACCGCCGCCCAAACGGCCGGGTAGACGAAGACGACATAGCCGCTCTCCTTCGCCTGCGAGGCAATATTTTCATAGCCGGTGACTTTAACGCTAAACACCACAACTGGAACTCTCGGCTAACCAACAACACTGGCAGGCAGCTCCTACGTGCAGTAGAAGCCAACGACGGGGTCGTGTGGGGACCCACCGAGCCCACCATCTTTCAAAGGGGCAGGCTGCCGGATGTACTGGACATAGCCATCACGAAAGGGCTAAACCACGTCATCGCAATAGCTACCAAGACAGCACTCTCGTCTGACCACCTCCCTGTACTATTTTACCTAACAGAAGGGGCATCACGAAGGGACTCAAGACACAGGAACCTATCAAATATTAACTGGACTATGTACAAAGAAATCATCACACAACTAACGCACAACGCCACCGGACCCGAAACTACTGGACCCAACCTAGCCATGGAAAGCTTCACGCGCTGGATCAACGAAGCCGCTGACGCAGCTACTCCCCCGCAAAGAGGCACGCAACAACCCCGCTCCAAACAGCTACCCCCTCACATCAGAGAGACCATCGCGGATAAAAACCGCCTCACAAGAGAGTGGCAAATAACCAGAAATCCGGCCACCAAAAGACGCATAAACCAGATGCAGCGGCAGATCAAAGTGGAAGTGCAGCGCCACAAGAACAATGACTGGGCAGCCCTTCTAGAAACAGTCAGTACAAACGATGGGTCAGCATGGAAACTAACGAAACGAATGCTTCGCCGAAACAACAGGCTGCCACCTCTAACTGTCGGCAATAACATCATCTGTGAGCCGACAGAAAAAGCGGAGGCTCTTGCAGACGTATTCGAATCAAACTTTCAACCTGTAGTAGAACATCTAGATGAAGACCACATTCGACAAGTGGAAGAGAGGCTGCAAAGGTACCTCAACGCCAACACCCAAGCTGACGACACTATCAACCCTATCACAGTGGAGGAGGTAGTGGAAACCATTAAACACCTACCACCAAATAAGGCAGCAGGGCACGACGGCATCGGTGCACCACTACTAAGGCAGCTGCCTCACCAAGCCATAGAGTTCCTCACTTCGGTATTCAACCAAATCATAGCCACTGGAGAATTTCCTGAAATCTGGAAGCAGGCCGACATTGTTGCCATCCCAAAACCCGGAAAGGACAGGAGATCCCCGAGATCATACCGTCCCATCAGCCTGCTACCCACCACCTCCAAAGTCTTTGAGAAGCTCTATCTGAAGAGACTGCAGTCACACATCGACCAAGAGCAGCTACTTCCGGAAGAACAATTCGGCTTCCGGAAGGAACACTCTACGCCGCAGCAGCTACTTCGGCTAACTGAACACGCTTTGGGAGCCATGGACAAGAAGGAGTACTTTGGCGCAGTACTCTTGGATGTCTCACGCGCGTTTGACTCTGTATGGCACGAGGGCCTACTATACAAGCTCCTCATACAGGGTGTCCCTCTACCACACGTTAAGCTGCTGAAAAGCTACCTCTCCAGCAGGACGTTCAGAGTGATATCAGAAGACGCAGTGTCATCCATCAAACACATTAATGCAGGAGTCCCACAGGGCTCTGTCATCGGTCCGATTCTGTACAACCTGTACACTGCAGACATACCGAAGACGGAACAGGTTGACACAGGCCTCTACGCGGACGATACGGCTTTATTCACGCGGAGCATCAGAGCAACCCACGTGAGAACTAAGCTGCAAAGAGCCTGCTGCAATGTGGAACGGTGGGCAAAAAAGTGGCGCCTAGCTTTCAACCCCATCAAAAGCCAAGCTGTCATGATCGCCAGGCGAAAAATACCACATCAACTACAACCACTTAAGCTCTTCAACGAGGATGTTAAATGGACTAAAACAGCTATGTATCTTGGTGTCACCCTAGACAGCAAATTGACCTGGAAGCAGCACATCAACAACACACGAGCTAAAGCAGAGGGAAGGATGAGGACCCTCTATCCGCTCCTAAACCCTTCCACATCAATAAAACCGGACCAAGCCATTAAACTATACTCGACATTAGTTAGACCCATCCTAGAGTATGCCGGAGTAGTGTGGGGTAACGCTGCCACCACACACATCAAGAGACTACAAGTCATTCAGAATCGCTCCATCAGATACGCCTACAAGATGCCGAGGGACACGCCCAGCGCCGTACTGCACAGAATCAGCGGGCTGCAAACGCTGAAAGAGAGAATAAAGAAATCCGCCAAGACCTTCTACGAAAAGTGCCCTAAATCCAGCAATCAACTGATTGCACGACTAGGCACAACACAACATCTCCATGAAAACATAAGGTGGCCCGTACACCTACTCAGATAAGACGATACACCGCCAAGAGCTGACAACTCTAACAATGCCACACCCCTAATGTAAACACAATAAACATTAAAGGGAAGGAGATGCGATAACCTCGCAAGAACTTCCCCGCACTCCAGGTCAGAAGATTCCTGGACGATGACGTCTGTTACCGTCGCACCCCCCCTACCCCTTTCGTGAGATTTCGTCGGACCCCTCCCCCCCTATTTCACTTAACGTAATATTTGTATCTTCCTGCCCAATGTCTTTTAACGTACTATGAAGTATGCTTAAAAATCAGTTGTAACTGAATTTTTACCTTTTTTTAGGTTTTTGCGAAATAAGATTTAGTGAATTCAATTTTAATTCACAATCTGTGTACGGCTCTGTCTGTGTGCGGAAGCAACTAGGACTTGCCGGATGATTTCTGATAAATCTGCACACTCTTTTAGTGTGTCATGTTTGGAAGAAGTTTATACGAAACAAAAGGACCGTTGTTCCTGTCCACTACAAGACCTTCAGAAAACGATCATTATCAAAACCCTTAAATGAACGCAGCTGTCTTTGATGCCACCTGGAAACGTATTTAGTGAATTGGCTGGAACAATACTGTCCTATTTTCATCCCGGAAACTTCAGATTTTTGCCTTGTCATAGGGATATTTATGCCCTTTAAATAGTTTTGTTATAGCTTATACTCGCTTATGGCATTTTCAATACGAGAACGGTGTCTAAAATTTTAATATTCTGCCTGCGGACCATCTGTACCATTTTCGCGTACCACTAATTGTAACAGCCCTCAAACACAGACTTTAAGTGAAATTGCATTTTATGAATTATTTGTAGCAAGCTAGGGGTTGAGTGAATATGATTTTGTATGTTTGTCTTGCAATTTATTGTAAATCGGTGTAAATGGACTTTGTTTGAAATTATGTAATTAGTATTTAATATGTACAAGGACAGACATATACAAGAAAAATTGGTAAATGTTTGTACTCCAAGTATTAAGGTGACCTACGATACTTAGAAGACGACTTAGGATAGTTTAAACTGATCTATGTGCATAATTCTGTGTGTAAATATCTTTAATTTTCATTTCTGTACATTTCGTAATATTTGTAATTGATTTTGATTGTTTTTAATATGTTTTTAATTGTTTAAGTATTGTTAGAATTTGAGAAACATCTGTTGGAAGCCTTTGTAATATTCTGGAACTTTCTATGTAACTTATATAAGCCAGCGGCAGAGACGAGTTTTGAAACAGTTTTACGCGAACAGTAGTACAAGTTTTATGTTTGCAGAGAATCTTGTAATCCACTACAGCGAGAGTGTATGGTAGTATTGTCTTGGAAAGCAGTATTGAGTGTAATCACTGGAGCTTGTGTTTACATGTGTAACCAGTATCACTGGTGTCTGATGTTTTACGAGAAATAAAAATAGTTAAAATGTGAAAGGTATCTGGACTAATTATTTCTTCATATATAATAAACCACGAGATACGTATCATGGCGACCGTGACAGGACTCGAACCTAGAATCTTCGGATCACAGGTTGAGAAATACGCCAATGGATGATTAAGTTGTAAATAACTGAATTCCTTAAATTTAACATCAGACATATTGAAAATTATGAATGACTCGTTAACTGCCCCTAGTTTCTGGAAGGAAATTACTAATTCGCTGAGCGAGCAGTGCGTATCCTCGTTTTTGTGTGTGTGTGTGTGCCGGGAATATGACTCGGCCGTATTTCCCATCTCTCCCCTCTGCAGTCGCACGCGCGTGGTGGCTGCAGCCACGCGGCGTGTTGCCATATTCGGCCCGCTCCACGTGTCGATTGGTCGCGGGAACCAGGAAGTAGTTAGTCGGAGTCCGCAATCGATTCTCCCCGCCTGGCCAATTTGCCCGCCTGACCCACTGTCGGAAGTGACTTGAACGGCGGCAAATCACCTCCCCGCGCTGTTTGTCAGCCGGGCGGCGCAGGAAGTGGGAACCCTACCACTTGTAAGCCGACACATTCAGAACTAAGTCGCCTTATTACGCCTCCGAGTTAAAACACTACCTTACAAACACAGTGGCGGACCGACCCTGGTTCTGGCGTATCCGCCTGTCCAGATTGTAACTTATGGAGGGTTTTCCCAAGCCCTCTCAGTCCAATGAGTATCGCGGAAGAAACTCCTCCCCGAGTGTCTTCTTTTTTTACTCTTTCTTTCTATTATTATTATAGAATTATAAACGTAAATAAACAGTTAAGACATTGTGAAAATAACACATTTCGCCCAGTACTTCGCAACCTCAAGTGCATTCGGTGTTGCACAAAACAGATCGTCTTTGTTGTAGGGTGATATTCACATAGGGCACTCGAGCATATGGTTCATGGTTTGGTCCTCAACACATTCACACTTAATACTGGTAGCATCAGTATAACCCCATTCCACTTGGTTTTCCTTGGACGTGTCCACTCCTGTTCGCAATCGATATAAGGACCACCAGACGTTCCGGACCTCTGCGTGACCAGGTGGCAAGCGCTCTGCAACTGTCAGTGATCCCGAGATGTTAGGGACCTTCATTTTCCGCAGCTGTACTCTTGCCTTTTCAGGTGACCCAATTATTTACCGCGTTGTTCTCAGGAAACTTTTTCTGGACTTTAGTCTCTGTGGTTATGGTGTATGACCGTGCAGTGCATGAGCTCTTTCCCGTTCTGCTTTTGTCCTCTCCTTGTTCGTAGCCACTTCTCTCCGGATACTGGGTGGTGCAATGCCCGAAAGCTGGTTAAGCCAGTTAACTAGGACAGGCTTTAGGCAGCCTGTTACTAGCCTATAGGTGTTATTGAGGGCTACATCCAGAATTTAAGGAATGGCATTCCACCTTATAGCAGTCTGGGTATTTTTTTTAAAATTTCTATTAAGCAGCATTAAATTGGTAATCACAAGTGAAAAAAAAAGTAAGACTGGCATAACACTTAATTAAAACTACCCAAGTCTCTACGACCTTTGGAAAGCTGTCCACACGTGTTTGGAGGAACTACATACTAGCAATCTCCACCAAAATCCTTGTATACCAGACTTGCATCGTAAGCATCTTGCCGTATGTTTAGGAGACGTGGAACACTTACACCTGGCAAGAGAGACAGTTGAGAATAATGACGAGATAGACTGAGCAACGAGAGTGTTCCACCGAGGATGGTGGGTGAGCGGTCAACGTTCTGGCCTCGCATTCGGGAGGACGCCGGTTCGAATCCCCGTCCGGGCATCCAGATTTTGGTTTTCCATGGTTTCCCCAAATCACTCTAGGTGAATGCTGGTACGCTTCTTTCAAAAGGCCATGGCCGAATTCCTTCTCATTTCTTGTCCCCAGTCCCATCCCGCCTCTAATGACCTCGACGTCGACGAGGCGTAAAGCCAAAAAATAATGGCATTTTGGCCGTGTTACACATACAGCCAGCTCAACGTGTTTGTGTCTCCTACAATATATAGATTTCATATAAGTGTGATTTGACTCAAACCGGCCACCCTGCATCGGGAAGCAAGCTTGCTACCCCTGTAGGCTGCCGGAGTCGGTAAATATTTATTCCACTTACCTTTCTGTACGATACTAAGGGAACAATTAATCAATTAAGAAACGACATAAATGCACCAACGAAACCCTCTGTCTCCCTGCTTACGGGGGTTTTGTGAATATCATGCATTTCAGTATTAATGCGAGACGTTTTAAACTTTTTCCCGATTTGCACAGTATACGTACAATTTAAATGCGTCGTGTCGCAACTATAAAAAGTATGGCTGAGAATATTCATATTAACTGCGCACAAGATGAGAATCAAAATGTGATATTCTAAAAATACTAAATGAAACGATTACGTAACAAGGTTAGTCATTAATGGTAGCATAAAGACATGCTGTCATGATGTCTGCAGTCTGTAAAATATTATTGTTTAATTTAATTGCGTTATGTTATTATTTTTCAACAAACCAAAAAGTTCACAGAGTAATAAATAATATCTGTGATTTGTGTTTGACCCGCCAGTGTGACTCAGAGAGCCGAGGCGCCACGCAATAGATCGGAGGTACAACGGGTCCGGGCATGAGCCTAAGCCGCGTGAACCGGCCGTCATTTCACATACAAAAAATACACAACACGCTCAAAGTTATAAGTTTCGCACTCAAATAGCAACACAAGCCATTCCTCCAATGGTTTACGTACTCCAATCAGACACTTGTGGCAGGAACTTTGTTCCTCCCTCCCCCGCCCCCTCTTGTCTCATGATTCACACTGGTCACCTGCGGTGGCCAGTGTCCACGTGGTCCTCGGTAGTCAAAATATAGAAAAAAAGATCTGCGTTTCTCAAGCTGTATGGTTTCGTAGATAGGTAGGCCTGATGTTGGAATGGTAGTTATGATGAGGGTAGCATGCAGGGTCATTTGGCAGGAAATGAGGAATGGGAAGACTTTTTTTCTTTTTTCTTTTTTCTTTTTTCTTTTTTTAAAAAAGAAACCATAGAAAACCGAAATCTCTATGGCCGGATCCGATGGGGATTCAAACATAAGTTCTTCCGAATGCCGAACCTGAAAGTTACCGTTTAACGATCACTCTCAGTCCTTTCAAAGGAGCCAATAGCCATCCTGTGACACGTTTTTGTTTTAGCAAGAATTTGCAAGGGAGAGAAGCGTATGATATGTTGTTAGTCTTGAGGGAAATTGATTTAAAACGGAGTTACAAGACATTACAAGATGTAGTGAAGTTGAATACGATTTTACAGCACAACTGGAACGGAAGACAGCACTGTGAAAGAGTGTTATAGAACAGATATAAGTTTTATTAAAATGGCGGAAAGTTTGTTCCACACGCCCAGAAAATTGTTCGGTTATTTTACTAATTGGTGTAAACAAGACAAAAAACAGAAAGTAAAATGTTTATTTATTGCGTGAGTGAAATTCCCGTGCTTTTCTACTCTCCTCTTTTATATTTATTTTTGTCTGAAGAACATTTTCAGATTCAAGATTCACGAGACCGAACTAGATTGCGTTACAATGGAAGATCATTGGCTTATTGCGTTACAACACGCTGACATAAAATAAACCTCACAATTCTCATACGAAAATGTAACAGAATGTAATATCTGGTGATATTGGGCGTCAACGGCGTAGCCTATATGTTCTAGTCATTTAAGTGGAGATATTAACTTCTTGTTAATATATAATATTATCAATTATATAGTAATATTGACATTACTAATAAGTGTATGTACTGTTCCACATCCCCGAGATTATTCTCACATGGGATCAAAGCGAACATATCTATCTATCTATCTATTACCGCTCAAGGAAAATTTCAGGTCAAGTCCATCAACTGAAACAACCTGAAACTTAAAATTAATGTATACTGATAGCTTAGTGTTAAGGAGATGGCTAAATGTGCCTATTACAACGTAAACAGCTTGATTTCATTACGTATTTCATAGTTCTAATATTGGGAGGAAATCTGTGAAAGAAACATATGCTTGATTAACATTTGAAAATGTATAAACAAATTGTTTTACTGTTATATTATAGATAACGTAATGATAGATTTATAATTATAATTGTCTCATTGTTGCCTTCACCATTGCTTTACTTGAACTCATTTTCAGTTGAATAATGATGTTGACATATTTGTCGAAAACCACAAATTAGGTACTGTTGTATGTATTTTCAAACTTGACTTACGTAACTTAAAGAAATAACCGTTACTGTTAACCTCATCACGTCCATGGCTAAAGAAACTGTATATTCTCCATTGCAGTTATTTTACAGAATATTACTCTTATAAGTTTTTATAATTATGCCAAAAATGTTAACAATTGTAGTAATTAATATAAATATGTATGTACATTTGCATGGTAACAAGTGAGTATAAATAAAGTGGTTTTTCATAAGGGGAAAAAATAAAATAAAAAATAAAAGAAGTAATAAAAAAATAAAAAAGTGGTTAAAGCGCTTACTTAAAAAAAAATTCTGTGTCTCGTAGGGGTTTCGAATCCCGGCGGGGCCACAAATTCTGCGATTGATCATATGAAATACGCCAGGACGTTCGTGGTTCTGATTCCACGTTGAACGGTGGGTTCCGATGGAAACGAACTGGTCGTTCTACCACTGACACAATGGCCTAGTAAGCCTCCTTTGGGAGGATCCAACAAAACTTCGGGTTGTGCACTAAGTTCGAATTTTTATATTTAAGGAATCGTCGCCCAGGTCTTCAGGTCTCAGACGCGTGTCTTTTATCTGAAAGTCTCCAAGGGGAAGGTAACCTCTAATCTGGGTGGTGTGCCACGTATTGCTGGTGATTTATGGGGCTTAATTCACCCGGCGCCCTAGCAGCTCACGAGATAACTAAGAGCAAACCGTACGGTGGCGCACGTGGCTTTTAAGAAGCTGCGAGATACGGCAGCAGCTGTCAGTGGACTCGCAGTACAGCGGAGTTTCTTGTTCTGCCGAAATAGGGTCGCTTAGGTCATACCGAAAGTTGTGGATGATGCTCCGGTAATGCTCTGGCCTCGCTTTCGGGAAGACGCGGGTTAGAATCTCCACCCGGCCATCCAGATTTCGGTTTTCTATGGCTTCCCCTTCACTCGAGACGAATGTTGGGAAGGTTCCTACAAAACGCCAATGCCGAATTCCTACCAGTTCTTTGCTCCCAATCATTTCCTGCTTCTAATGAGCTCTACATCGGCGAGCCGTAAAATGATTAGAAAAAAAAAACCTGGCTTAGGCCTTTCAAGCAACTAAACACATTTAAAAGATCAGTCTATGCCCCGTTACGACCACAACTACCCATAAAAATTTATGAAATATATTTTTTTGTTTGTGGTACAATTGAAGGAAATTTTGTTAATTAAGTATGTAGAGGGGGTCGTATTATGTGCAACACAGATTCATTTGTTTGCATTAAACAAAACTGTACTAAAACACTAATATTAATGGAAGTTGAAAAGTAATGGACTTACAGCGATCTCTGATACGGATTCGAAAGAGGTGTTATTTACAATTTGTCGGAAACCTAAAACGACTGTAAGTGTACTGTGAAATTGCCTATCCCGGGTAATTTCATAAGCAAATTTACGAATCAAGTACGTTAAGCAATAGTTTATGCTAGGGCACCGTTATTGTTTCATGTGTACATCTTGTCTACCATTCAGCATAAAATTAATTTATGCAGGTGATCTTTCTATCACTACAGATCTTGTTGGATTACCTAATAATTTACAGTAATGACAACTGAGCTAAGAAGGAATGCTATTTCCGTATAAACAGTAGACACATTCCGAAAATGCTAAATTTCCTAATAAATGGATTGAACGTACCTTAAAATTCAGTCAAAATCATCCAAAAAGATGCAGGACCTGATGCAACATGAAACCATATCCCAGTAACGAGTCTTACATACTTCACGGCTGAATATTGCTGTGAGATATATCTGAACAGCTTCCACATCATAATCCACAGCACACATCATAATAACCAGATTATGGCATAGCATCGGATCACATATCGGAAACCAGCTTAAAGCTACATTAATCCAACATACTGCAAATCTACGAAAAAATTCGGAATAATCTTGGTTTACCCATTCATCAAGTTGTAGTAACGCTTACTTAAATCTCGCCTGTTTAAATCTTGTTAACCTCCTGTAGAAACTGTACAAGATCTTATTGAAAACGAGGATGAGAGCAAAACAGTTTGGCTGATTCAATGTTTGGACCAAACTCGAAAAATGTGCTACTGCATCTTTGACGCTAACGATTTATCCAGAGACTTTAACTACCCTCATCAAATAGAATCATAGTAAACGTGATGATTCGCTGTTCGCATGAAGAATGCGAGTCTTCAGGTTGTGACTGCTCAATTTAAAATCATTCAAAACATCATAAGGAACAATTTAAGATTTAAAAGGTTGGTCCCCTTGGGCCACCGAATGGGTTAGAGATCTTAGTTTTAAACTTACATCTGTTCTTGTTTTGGATTATCTTTCTTTTTGTAATATTTTGTTGAATCGTTTACATATTATGAGTCATTGTCGCATCCATGCGATAAATACATAAAGTAATTGAATATTAATCTGGTAATAGGCCATAATTCCGCAGTCGTTGAACAATAATTTTATAAATAATTTCGTCTAAAAACAAGTGTTATGTCGAATTTTATTTTATTTTATTCCCCAGACGCGTTTCGTCCTGACAGGATTACCCCCAAATCTGTGAGTGCAACGTGTGCAAATATTATTATTATCTGCAATTGGACCCTGTCGGATCACGCAAAGCCTTAACGATTCAGTTTTCTAAGTTTCCATATAACTTTCATTTTTTTCTGCCTTAATTCTCTTCCTTTCTTCAGTCCACTTCGTCCCCGGTCTCTTAATGACTTCATTCTCTGGCGGTACTTCCCACTTGTTAATTTTTTCTCTGTATGTTTGTCTGTTTACGATTTCTGATAAGTTTATGTGGGCTTTTTCTAGGTCTTTGTTGATCTGCTGGAACTAGGGCATAGTTTTTAGCTGTTCTATGTACGTCACAATTTTATGAATCAGTCTTGTTGCTGGAAGTCTGTGGATATGTCCATAAAATCTTAATCTTCGTTTCCTGATGTCTGCCGCGAGGTTTGACAGTGTTTCTGTTGTCTTTCGAGATTTAAGTCTATATCCGTCATCTGTTTTTTCTGGGCCAAGGATCTTTCTTATAATTTTGCGTTCTTCTTTCAAAATGCTTTCTAGATCACCTTTCCTGTGCAGTGTTAGTTTCGCGGGCGTACAGGGCTTCAGGTTTGATAACTGTGTTGTAATGTCTGACTTTTGTATATATGGACAAGCATTTTTTATTATATATGTTGTAGGTTTTACCGTGTATATATATATATATATATAAAGACTTGTACTGTAAATAGTAATTGTAATATTACTCATTACTCTTGTAAAAATCACATTTACAGCCACTGATGACGCCCTACACCACACGGGCGAAACGCGTCTGGGAAATAAAATTCATTGAAACAGTTGTTTGTAAAATTAAGTAATCGAAATTTACGTCCGCTACGGGTCAAACGAAAAGATTAACGAACAACTCAATAAAAACATATTTAATAGAAAATGTGAATCAATGCTTCAAGATAATGTGAGAAATGAAGCTGTAATGTCATATCATAGAAAATGCGATGTCAAATACCAGCTAGAGGAAGGAATTAGGCACAGAATAGGAAAGGACGGATTGCCTGTACAAATATTTGAATGGATGTGACAGAACTAGCTTATAGAAGCTATGGAGAATCGCTGAGGACAGGTAATGTCACCCCTTTTACTGCTCGGTTGTTGGCAGTTGAAGTTCATTGCCCTGGTCATCTACCGCGTGGTAACCCGACCCTCTCCACACTGGTCTGGGAGGTTTGCTGACTGACCACAGCTAATTACAGAAACAGGGGTCGCCCAGTCTAGGAGACCTCGCGACGCGGCAGATGCTGGGCTATCGCGTGGCCCGTAGATTTTTACAAATTTTTAAATCCCACGGCGCGGCGGTGTCGGGTGGGCAAACAGAGCCCCGCCGACTCCGTACCCTGCACAATATGAGTGAACTCGAAAGCTGTCATTCGCGCTGTCGCAACACGTATCCAGTGTCAGGGGATCGAATCTCGGTGACATATGGGCGACAACTGAGTACCCAGCAGATCACGGTGTGGGGAGTACACACTGGCGATATCAGATGTTTTAAAAAATAACAGTTATTCAGTTTAGAACAAATAGAAAGCATGTTTCAAAGACTTCGAAGTCTTATATTGAGAAAGAGCTAGCCGATGCTGGAAAGTGCCTGTTAGATCTCTTGTATGGCCATCCAGATTTTGTCTTTTTACCACCCCAGAAATTATTAGAAATTAAAAACCCAGTGGGGGAGAGGTAACGCTCTGCCTATGCATTCGGAAGAACTTGGGTTCGAATCCTCCTCTGACCATACAGATTCAAGTTTTCCCAGTTCACTCCCGGTCAATGACCGGATAGTTTGTTCAAAAGGCTATAACCGAATACCTTCCCATCCATTTAATTCAGTTCTTCCCTGCCTTTTATGACCTCAAAGTCGATGGATGAAACTTATTTTTGGTTGAATTTTTTTTTTTTTTTTTTAGATAGGTAAACTTCTTGTGTATGTAAAGAAGCTGGCAGAACTTTGGCATATTTTTGGATTTTATTTTTATACCGCGATCTGTACGAGTTTTTGGTTATAAACCAATAAAATAATCTTATTTCCCCTTTATATGCGAATCTTCTGATACTAAAATTCTTTCATAATTCGCAGTGATTTGTAATCGTTTAATGATTACATTAAACCATAGCTATCGCTCTGTAACTACCGGTTTTTGGTCAAAAAACTATTTTCTGTCAATAATTTTAACGAATGGTTTTTGCTCATAAAACTATATACTGTAAGCAATTTTAACAAATTCGATTACCCAATAGATAAGTTTTTTGACACAAAATCACATTTATAGCTGGAGTTCATGAATCGGGCAGTGAATATGTCGTGAAAAGATTTTTTTATTCAAAATTTTGGAAGGTGTTTGAAGACCCGTTAAAATTTTTTATGCTGAATGTTTCCTGTGTTGGTTTATATCTAAAGGGTGTTTCAAAAATGACCGGTATATTTGAAAAATCAATAAAAACTAAACGGGCAGCGATAGAAATACACCGTTTGTTGCAATATGCTTGGGACAACAGTAAATTTTCAGGCATACAAACTTTCGAAGTTAGTTACAATTTTCAACAACAGATGGTGCTGCAGTCTGGAAAAATCTAAAGTAGATTATTCTAAGGAATAAACCATTTTTTCACTTACAGCAGAAAGACGACTTACAGAATGGCAAACTCAAAGACTGCATTTACTTCTATATCTTTCAAATCGCCTGCAGCGCCATCTGTTGTTGAAAATTGTAACTAATTTCGAAAGTTTGTCTGCCTGAAAATTTACTGTTGTCCCAAGCAAATTGCAACAAACGGTGTATTTCTATCGCTGCCCGTTTAGTTTTTATTGATTTTTCAGATATACCGGTCATTTTTGAAACACCCGGTATCATTTAAAACACAATTTTGCGGAATTATTCTTTCCTTATAATGCCATATCCGATTCTGGGAGTACGCGTATACCACGGAAGATGTCCACCTCAATGGGAAAATGAGCTTGGATCATTTCCCGTTGGTTTACAGGGTTTGTATACGTTATTGTAGGTGTGGTTGCCTGTAATAGTGTGAGTGTTTAGTATAGAGCAGCGGTCGGCAACGCGCGGCCCGCGGGCCGCATGCGGCCCGTGACCTCTCTATTTGCGGCCCGTGTCCGTCTTATATAAATCATATCGAAAGCCCATATTATAAAATAATAAAATATAAATGCATAGAAGAGTGAACGCGATCTAGCAGCGCAGCGAATGAACTACGCGAATAAAGCAGGACAAGTGCGAGCGGGAACAATTCCCGCACTCTTTCCTATGATTGAAACATTAGGTTAGAGTGACAATAATCTTCTCTCGCTCGCCCGCCGTCCGTCCGCGCTGGCTGTGTCATTGAGCGAAACAAGTTATTTCATCTGTCGCCGGTTCGAGTCCGGCCGCGGACATGGGTGTTTATGTGTTGTGTGTCTGTGTGAATGTCCTGTCCATCCTGTGGTGTCCATACTTAGAAGATACAATATATAAAACACTGGATGACGACTGATTCACTGGAAACTATAATAATCACATTGATCTGGCTGTATGGCCTCAGCTGCCGAAAGCCATTAAACTTAAAAAAAAAAAAAGTTATTTCATGTACCTACGATTTAGTTATTGTTCTGTGACCTACGAGTACTTACTATTTTGTTTACGGTTCGGTAAGTGTGTGATATTGATAGTTCATACAATTACATAGCGAAATTAAGTGACATGTTTTCAACGCGGTTTTTATTCATACAGCGGGTATTTGGCATTGATGGTTATAAGTTTTACTGATGGCTACAAAAAAGAGGAACTTAATTGAAGAAAATAGAGTGTTTAACGATGCATGGACAGATTTATACTTTTTTATTAATTGCAATGGAAAGCCGCTATGCTTAATATGCCAAAAAAAACCTTGCTATACAAAAGGAATATAACGTCAAACGTCACTATGATATTGTGTGCCTAATTGGTGATTCCCGGAAAAACAAAATCAACTCACTCAAATCTTCATTCAAGAACCAAAAAAGTGTTTTTAAGGTGCAAATTCAAACCGAGCGTGGTGGTGTAACGGCTAGAGTTCTGGCCTCGCATTCGGGAGGAAGGCGGTTCGAATCCACGTCCGGGCATCCAGATTTGGGTTTTCCATGGTTTCCCAAATCACTCCAGGCAATTGCTGGGATGCTTCCTTCAAAAGGCCATGGCCGAATTCCTTCCCATTCCTTGCCCCCCATCCTTTCCCGTCTCTAAAGACCTCGCTGTTAGAGAGACGTTAAGCAGATAAAAAAAATAAAAAATGCAAATTCAAAGTAACGAGTCAAATATACGTGCGTGTTTATGGGTGGTGGAAATACTTGCCAAGTCTGGGTGACCGTTTACCAACAGGGAATTAATAAAACAATGTGCCTTAGCTGTGGCTGAAGAGGATTGCCCAGATCAAAAAAAGAAATTTTAAAATATAAGCTTATCTGCCAAACTTGTACCCGGCGCACTGATGATTTGGGCGCTAATTTATGCGAAAAACCTCTGGAAAAAGCACAACAATTTGAATGGTTCTCCTTAGCTACTGATGAAAGTAATGATGTGTCAGATACTGCTCAGCTTCTAAAATTTGTTCGTGGGATTGATAAGTACTACAACGTGTGTGAGGAATTTTTACAGTTATGTAGTTTGAAGGGAACGACTACGGGGAAAGACTTGTTTTGTCACTTAGAACAGGCAATGACGTCAATGCAATTAGTGTGGGAAAAATTGGTAAATCTAACAACTGAGGGAGGTAGAAACATGAGTGGGCAAAAAAAAGGGCCTGGTGGGTAAAATTAAAACAAAATTGGCAGAGATAGGATGTTAAATCCCGTTATTTTTTTCATTGTATTATCCACCAAGAAGCGTTATGTTCCAAAGTCGTTTCATGGAGAAAAGCAATGGACATCATGATATCCACTGTAAACTATATCTGAAATAATGGGTTGACACATCGTCAATTCCGAGAGTTTCTATCCAAAATGGAAGCAGATCATCAAGATGTCCTTTATTATTCAGAAGTAAGATGGTTGAGTAAAGGTGCAGGACTGAAAAGATTTTTCTATCTCAGAAAAGAAATCAGTCCTTTTATGAATCAGAAAGGTAAATCTGTTCCAGAGCTAACAGACCCTCAACGGTTAATAGATCATGAATTTTTGACAGATTTAACTCATGAATTAAATACGCTGATTGTCAAGCTTCAAGGGAAATCAAATTAAAATCTGATATGCATACAGACATAAAGGCGTTCCAAACTAAAAACCGACTCTCCATAAAACATATTGATGAAAAAATTAGATCACTTCCCGAATTGACTAAATGCTGTCGAGGAAGCTGGCATTGATTTTAATTGGGATAGTGAGAAAATGAAAGACATTTTAATGGAGTTACAAGGTCAATTCAGTGACAGATTTGGTGATTTCGAGAAGGTTTCGAACAAACTGAAGATTTTTGCTAACCCCTTTTCATGCGATGTTGACAATGCACCCAGTAATTTACAAATGAATTTGTTTGAACTTCAATCCAATGAGATTCTAAAAAGCGCCTTTTACGAGATGAATGATTTGGTCAAAATTTATGGTAGCTTGCCGTCTGATTTTGTCGAATCGAAAAAGTTTTCTCAGCAGTTTATTTGAATTTTTGGAAGCACTTATTTATGCGAGCAGACTTTTTCAATGGTCAATTATCGAAAAAATAAGTACGCTTCTCATCTCACAGATGAGCATTTGAGAGATATATTACGTATTTCAACTTCTAACATGAAAGCTGACATACAAAAAATAGCCAGTCAAATGCAACCTCTAACGTCACACTGAATTTAGTATGTAAAATCAAATTTTTAACTTTTCTTCATTTGTATCCTCATTTGTATTAATAAAATGTTAAAACTGAGCTTTCTCATTTTTACTGTGTATGTGCGGCCCCGCGTTTACTTTGTTTTGCCACCTTGTGGCCCTTGCCTACTAAAAGGTTGCCGACCGCTGGTATAGAGTATTGTTTGTGTTGTATGAAATGAGACAGGCCAAAGCGTCACCTCTCACCCACCTCGCTCGGTAGTAAATCTCATACAGAATCCTCAGGATGTTAACGTAACTCGCACTTGATGTATTTTTTTTTTGCATTTTTATCAACTATTAACGCAGGATCTGAAGACAGAACACAATGTTACAAACGGATACATTTTTTGCTGTCTAGTTTATCTAGATTTGCGCTGCCTAGTGGCTCGATGGTTAAGGCCTTTGAAAGGAGATCTAAAAGTCACCGGTTCGATCCCTGTCTCGACGGAGATATTCATAGGTTCTTAACCCGGTCTACACCTCTGGCACAGTTTGGTATATAATGTAAAAGATTCCCTGGTTCAGATTCCACGTTAAACTGTAGGTCCCGTTACCGGGTTAGGTTGGATGAGGAGGAAACGAACTGGCCACCTTACCTTCAATACCAGGCGGGTCCAACTAACCGTCTGGCTGAACATCAAGTTTACGTAGTGTTTTTTTTTTTTCCTGTCGTCAGTCTTTCAACTGGTTTGATGCAATCCTCTTTCGACTGGTTTGGGGCAATCCTCCATCCTTTCCTATCCTGTGCTAACCTCTCCTCTTCATTTCTACATACCGCATACAGCCCACGTCCTCAATTATCTGCTTCATATATTCTAATCTCTGTCTTCCTCTACAGTTCTTACCTTCGACTGTTCCCTCCACTAACAAATTAACCTATCCAGCATGTCTCAAAATATGACCTACCAGCCTGTCTCTTCTTCCTGTAAGCTTCTTCCATAAACTTCTTTTCTCACCCACCATATCCGAAACTCGTTCATTTCTTACTTTGCCTGTCCACGTAATTTTCAGCATTCTTCTGTAGCACCACATTTCAAATGCTTCAAGTTTCTTTATTTCCTGTATTCCTAAAGTCCTTGATTCGCTACCATAAAGTGCTGTGTTCCACACAAAGAGTTTTAAAAAGTTCTTTCTAATTCCTAGATCAATATTTGAAACTAAAAGGTTTCTCTTTTTCATGAAGGCTCTTTTTGCTAGTGCTATTCTGCTTTTAACAACATTCCTGCTTCGGCCATTGGTTATAATTGTTGTTCCCAAGTAACAGAATTCTCTTACTTCTCCTATTGCATCCGATCCTATTTTTATATTTAATCTACTAGTATTGGTATCATTTCTGCTACATTTCATCACTTTTGTCTTGCTTTGATTTATATTCAGTCCAAAATCTTCCTTCAGTATTTTGTTCATGCCATTCAGTAACTTCTCAATATCCTCAGCCCTCTCTGCTAACAAGACAATGTCGTCAGCAAATCGTAGCATACTGATTTTTTCTCCCTGAAAACTTATGCCACATGGAAATTTTTCTTGGATTCTCTTCATTGCTTCTTCTACATACAAGTTGAATATTAACGGGGATAGACTACAGCCTTGTCTCACACCCTTTTTAACTGATGCATGTATCTCGTGATTCTCTACTTTTATTACAGCCACTTGATTCTTATATAGTTGATATAGTATTCTTGTATCTCGATACTTTAGACCTGACTTCTTTAAAATTTTGAACATATTGTCCCACCTAACATTATCAAAAGCTTTTTCTAAATCAACAAATGCCATAAAAGTATCTTTGTTTTTCTTCATCCACCCTTGAAGTATTAATCTTAAAGACAGAATTGCTTCCCTTGTACCGCGATTTTTCCTAAAACCAAACTGATCTTCACCTACTATCTCTTCTATTACCCTTTCCATCCTTCTGTATATTATGTTTCTTTTTATCTAGACTTATCTATGCAGGCTGTCAGGAACAGCAAATCGATCTGAATTTGTGAAAAATTTGTGATTTATTTTTCCTTGCGATGTGCTGTGGAGTGTGGTGGAACCGTCGTGTTTCCCCGCTGAAGCAGCAGCAGTCACAAATACAAATGGACCAGCCGGCACCGCCGTCAAAACAGGGCTAAGCGCCGCTTAGGGGACGCTCGCCCATTAAAGGGGAGCAGGACGGGGGCACGCGCCACAATGGCAGAGTCCTCCGGCCATAAATAACCAGCGCCATCACCTGCCGGGCTGCACAACCAGCTGAGAGCGCCGCAGTCAAAATCTCTAACCAGACCTCGACGTCCCGCTCTGCAAAGTGGCTCAACACACTGAAAACGGCGGAATACTGCTGATAGTAAATAAGACATGGCATTGGGCATGACGTTAAGGGGGATAGGGTAGGGAAACAGAATTATATGGCACTGGATAATCGTGTAAATGCTTTACCATCCAGTCAAACGTCATGGTATATTTCACTGGGTCTCATTCCGAAATACAGGGCGTTCGCCGGGAAACGCAACCCACTGTTAGCGCTACAAGGAAGAAACTGCTCCCGTCGAGCGAGCGCTCAGCTTCCGGCATTGTTCGACCATCGGCCGCGGACTATTTCATAATAATTACGCTTCATAAACTTGTATGTGCTAAGCATTTAAATGTGACGTAATTCATTAGCTTTCCTTATAAAAGATGCTGGAAGTGTTGACCTTCTTGTGTAATATACATTTCACATCTTCTGAACATATTTCGAGACACACGCTGCCCTAACTGACTTAATGATTTTTTGGGTGACTGTTCTAGTCGAAAAGCGATATCGTCAATTTTCTCCTCTGTGAGAATACGGTTGACCGACAATCTCTTTTTGTTAAAAAATGAACCCGTTTCTCTTACTTTTTTAACCAGACGCAGAATTGTTGATTTAGCTGGCAGTAAAGCGCCAGGAAATTCGCGACGAAATTTACGGCGACACTTTTTAAACGACTTCTTCTTCACATATGTATCGTAGAGAAATATTCTTTGTTGCAAACTGTAACGTACCATAATTTTACTCACACTCAAACACGGTACAGATTAGTAAGAGTATGAAGCCCCAAACCAGCCAAACCGCAAAGAAACGTTTATTCACAACACTGATTAATAAGAGACTGAAGTCATAAACTAGCTACAATGCAAAGAAACCGTTCTTAACAATGTAAGGGTCCCATTATACTGCGTCACTGCACTTTTGGGGCAGCGGAGGTGCTAAACAGTGCGGTGATTCACGGTGCCGTGTGGCGGGAGCTGCTGGCCCCACTGACCGAGCAAGTTGCCGACGGCAACAGACTGGGAGGGTAGCATTTTCCGGCGAACGCCCTGTATAAGGGATATCTGAAAAGTTCTCAACATCGCAGTCGGTGACACCGCAGATTATACTATATTTTAATGGTAGATAAATTTACATATAACTACTTTAAAATTATTTTTTATAAAGAGTAATGATCACCAAACATCCGTTAATTTTTCTGTTTTGTACCTAGGATAAAAGCTTTTGAGTGTCACATCGGATAGTATAGCCGTTTCTTTGAACTAACATATTGTTTAATCGAGTTACCTGGTAGCTCTATATCGGCACCAAACATGTACACACCCGATAGCATATTGCTACCAGATCAGAGGCAATATCCACTAAGTAAAAGAAACGCCCATGTTTAGTTCATAGCCAAATACACTTATTACTAGCGTTCAGATCTTTAGGATAAGTCATATCTTTGTCCTGCCTTCTTTTTTAGCTGTAATGCTGAATTAAACATTGACTGAACATTCTTGATTGTGTTTAGTTGTATTTTATATTGCATATAAATACATATATAGGCAGTTTCCCTAGTTTAGGTCATATTATGATAATATTTAGGGTCATATGGTCAAATTTTGAGGAAAATCTTGTAATTTTTTAATAGTACCGAGAATTTACTACATATAGATGAATAGAAATTAAAATAATTATTCACATAACTGTAGTCCCATTGGCGGAAAAACCAAACAAATTGTCACTGAATTGGTCAGAATTCACCAGTCAAGAATTAAAGTTATACGTTATTGTCATTTCTCTAAACGTAAATGTTTCGCCCGCCTATTAATGCCTGTGTCGATCCGCGTCAATCAATGTTTCAATTAAATACTTTTGAAAATAATCCTCAGTCATTGTTAAATCTGCAGTGGATCAGTGAGTACCGTCATGCCGAAAATTAAATTTTCTGATAGTGCGAAGTTGCAGAGTTACGTAAGTGAATTTGGGGAGGAGTGTTTTAGTGCAGATGAAAGAGATCTTTTCTGTAAATTATAAGAAATTAAAGTGACTTCAACAAAATGATTTAAAATTTACGCAATGGTGCCGTGAGTAGATGGAAACAAACTTTGCTGTCTACGTGAAAGCGACACAACTAGATAATATAAATGATGTGTAATTGAGCATGTTTTGATATAGTAAATTTAAATGTTTGGTCATACTTTGTAATTTTTAGGTCATATTTACCCGTTTTTAAGGTCATATTTGCATTCATATGTCTATTTATTTGGTCATATAGATCCGAACCCTAGTTATTACATCATAACAAATCGAGGAAAGGAAAAATAAGAAGTTTACTGGCATCACCTAATAGTGGAACATCATAGAATACTGAGACAAAACAAGTACAAGGACAATTTTGCTAGATTTCTGCAGGTAATTATGCCATATTGACAACCAACTCCTAAAAAAAAAATCCATCCATTATTTGCCCACATATAAGGTTTCTAGTGTTCATAACATTGCCACTGAAACCGTATAGGCATTTAATTTCTTTTTTAAGAGCGAGTGCGACCTAGTGGTTCAGTGGAGATCGAAAGGTATCCTGGTTCGAATCCCAGTCCCGGCGGGAATTTACAAAGGTCCATAACGCGACATTCTCCTCTGGCACAGCTTGCTGTGTAATGTGAAGTACGCCAGGAAGATTCCATGGTTCAGATTCCACGTTAGACTGTAGGTCCCTTGTACCCGGCAGGATTACCCAATTAGATTTGGTAAGGAGGGATAAATCTGGCCACTCTGCTTCAAAAATCAAACTAAGAATACCATCTTCGGGAGGATTCAATTAACATTACGGTTAATACCATTCTTACCTTCCTTAGCATTAGAGCGGGGAAGAACCACCTGGTGACCGTGGTTGTTAAAGTGCAGCGACTGATATTAACACTCTATACGACGTTTGCTGTTTCTACTTCTGGTGACTGAATAATTTCTGACTACTTGCCATTTATCCAACTGGCTAAGAGATGATAGATACAATTTCTAATGTATATAAGAATTAATTCAACAGTGATTCGAAGTTAAGCCAGGAACTTTCATATTTCTATGGTACGGTTATACCAGAAGCTAGCAACAAGCAAGTATGTCTTGTAAGGTAAGACTTGTCCAATGCTGACATGTTAGAAGGACAAATGGAGACAAGGCTGGGGTGACGGAGGAACAGGCCAGGGTTGTTTTCCAGCTGCCTCCCTTATCACCGCCTACGCTGACATTTCATCTATCTCACCCCATGTGTCTTGAGGGTGGTTGGCGTCACAGCCAGATAGAACCACTTTAAAAAAAGAACTGCTGTCTGCACGCTATTTACTAATCTTGATGCTCCCCGTTTCTAAAATCCTACAAAAGTGGCACTACCAACGAGTACAGATTTACAATGTAACTTCCAAAAGAGAAGGAAGATTGTAACAGTCAGAAAGAGTAAGGTCGGAACATATGTTAGTATATTTTCCAAATGGAAATATCTGTTGATCGTTGGCCTATTATTTAGTAGTATCTGGGTGGACGACCTTTCCTCGGCTTCTGTTAAACATGTGAGATTTTTCGTGAAGTTAATCGTTTTTCTTGAAGGCTTCCTACGCATTTTGAACAGTACATTCCCAGGGGCGGATCCAGGATTTTGGTTTGGGAAGGGCTAGAGCGGACTTTGGTTTTTTGGGGGGGGGGTTTGGAGTGAGTGAATTTTGGATTTGGGGGGGGGGGCTTGAGTCGGGAAACGGGTAGTCTTTAAAGTCTCTTTGGGCCTCGTATCCGTAAAAAAAAAAAAGTCTCCAAACTTACAATTTCGGGGGTGGTCCTAGTAACTTTGGGGAGGGGGGCTTGAGCCCTCTAGCAACCCCCCCCCCTAGATCCGCCCCTGTACATTCCCTTGCTCTGATCAACGAGAAGCATAACAAACGTCGGTGGACTTTACTGGTAACTGAAACTTCACAAGATTAGTTAAGAGTCGTTTGCGAGAAACGCAACTAAAGAATTTCTCTCTTTTTTAGTAAAATTGTGTTACAAACTTGAAAATCAAAACTTTACCTACATAAGAAATTTCATTCAAATCGCTAGAGTCATTTCTGAGATGGTCCTGTTTACCATCTCATTAATTGCTTTTAAGGAAAAATCCTGTTATTATGTTAAATAGAAATGTTAAACTAATCAGGGATTAATTAATGGTGCAAGATTAGTGGTAATTTATTTAGACGAGTACGTCATCAGTTCAAAATTCATTCACTCCAATAAAACTATGGTCATACCTTGCATTAACCTCACACCTTCTGATCCGATCGTGCCTTTCCAATGATAAGAAAACAATTCCCAATAAAAGTAACCTTCGCGAGGGCCATTAATAAAGCACAAGGTCAGAAGCTTCAAAGCGCAGGATTGTATTCACCAGAACCTTTTTTTCGTATGGGCACCTGTACGTGCTTTTTCACGTATTCGTAGATTCAGTTAATATTTATATTTGTATTAAAGACACATACGATCAAAAAGTAAACGATACAATAATAATTACTAATATTGTTTTCAAAGAAGTTATGTAAAGTAAAGAAGTTTTTTTTAAAAAAAAATACGTCTGCCATAGCCAGTATCTGTTTTTTAAATATCTACTTTTTAAATATTTTACAATTGAATATGAAGTATTTAATGATAATGACTTTTTACAATAAGACTGATATTTATTGCTACTCTTCAAAATAAAATACCTTTAATTAATAAATGTACTTGCATTAACTTATTTCCACATTATTATATTACCATTCGGTGACTGACCACGAAGAACTGTTTGCTTGAATAAACAAGAGTTCCTTGTTGTAACCAAAGTAATCTTAACTAACATCAAGCTTGAAACCTATCTGCAGTCTGTTGAAGAAACGGTTTTGATCGAGTGTGTTGGGGGGCAGGGCTATTCAGAGCGATGGGAATTGTGAATAGAATCCTGGAGTATGCTAAGACATTGGACTCAGCTGCGGTTAACACTTACCAGAAAACATCCATCGCACCTCATTATCTTATCAGCGGTGGGTGGAATGAGCAGATTGATTATTGGTTGATTTGAAGAGGTGACCTTAAGTTTTTTATTCATGTAAAAGTTAAGCTATGGAACAACACCGCGCCTCAACATTACCTGATCCTCCTCAATTTCAGGATTTGCCTCGACCTGCACAAGAAAAACCTAAAGTCTACATCGGAACGAATTAAACGGTGGAAGTTGAAATAGCATCACATCCAGCTGAAAACAACTATAGGATCTCTGAATATGTCAGAACATGGACACCATGTTGACTAAGTCTGAACAGCCACTAAATATAATAGGACCTGTGACAACAATATCATTGGCACAACGAAACCTAAACTGTGTTTCATCAACAGAGAAGTGTGATGGTAGAATGATCAGGTGCAAGGCACCATCAAGACAAAGAAGATAGCCTAATAGAGATTGTCCAAATGAGGACTTGATTCTGATTAACAGAAATACAGATGACTGAAGTCAGCAACTGAGCAGGAGGATAGGGCAAAAGAAGATCATTATAGAAACATGTAAAATGAGCTAAATACACCAGAAGGAGAAGAAAAAAAAAATCTACCTGCTATCGAAGGGTCATCACCCTTCCATTCAAGACGTTTGGTATGTTACCATTAGGGATGAAAACCAGAAACTTCTACAGCAACCGACCGAGATACTCAGTCCGTGGTAACAATACTTCGAAAATATCAGCAACGAAGAAATTCCACATCCGTCAGTATCACCTGCAGATCCTATGTATGTCGCAGCTCCTGCCATCACTGTTATAGGAGTAGAGACCACCATGAAGAAAATGAAAAATAGAAAGATGATATTCCATCAGAGGTATGGGAGATGCTTGGATTACAGTCAACTCGGTTCCTGACAGATCTTTTTACCAGATCGAAGTCGGAGATGAAGCTCGTTATACTAGGCTCACTAGTGTTTCAATACCCCTTTGTAAAGGAAATGGTGATGTACTAGACTGCTCCAACTATCGAGTGACTCGCCTGCTTTGCCTGATTTTTGTGCGCATTGTGAATAATGCCTTTGGAGCACAGTAATATACGTATAATAATTTCGTGTGGTCGTAATGAACTGGTGACAGGGTTTCTATTGGCAGCGCATTCCGCCCCTGTCGTAGCCGCCTTAACCTAACCCGGCAATCCTGCCAGGTACAGGGGACCTACAGTTTAACGCGGAATCCGAACCACGGAAACGTTGTGGCGTACTTCACATTACACAGCAGGCTGTGCCAGAGATGAATGCCGGGTTAAGTGCCTATGAAAATCCGCGGCGAGATAGGGATTCGAACCGCGACCTTTCGATGTCCATTCAGACGCCTTAACCACTGAGCCACCAGACCGCTCCGGAGCACCTTTAAGATTGCCAAAAATTAGTGTGATTTGCACGGGGACGATGTATGCTATTCAAGGCAACCGTCTACTGATGGGAAGGCACCTTGAAAAGTGAAAACAACTCCATATAGCTTTTTTGGATATTCAAAAGGCCTTCGATAGGGTTCTTCGTTATATAATCTAATACGCACTGGGACAGCACGGGTTATCAGAAATACGTGTTACATGAGAGCGATCTGGTAGCTCAATGGTTAAGGCACTTGCTTTCATAAAGTTTAGTCTCGGGTTCGAGTCACGGCAGGCGCTGAAATTTTTAGGAAATGTGTTTGACCATATGAGCTATGCCAGGACGCTCCGTGGTTCGGATTCCACGTTAAACTGTAGGTCACAGAGGAAAGGAACTGGCCGGCCTACCTCTGACACAATGGATTATTATGCCTCCATCGAGAGGATCCAACCAACTTTCGAGTTGTGGACTAAGGCAGTAGTAGTGTTACATGAATCCAGCGTCTATTTCGGAATGTCACCAGCTATGTTCGAGGCACTTTTCACATCAGAGCTGGTGTTCATCAGAGATCGGCTTTGTCTCGACACCGTGGCTGCAGAACTACTCACTCCATACCCCTGGACATTGTCCTATGCTGATGATATCACGGTCGCCTGTAAGTCTTGTCAGGAATTGGGACGACAAATCTAGCGATGGAAATCTTCACTAGACAAACATGGCATGCGACTTAATGTGCGGAAGAGCGAGTACATGGAGTGTCGAATTTCAAGTGATGTGTCTGTTTATATCGACGGTGATGAACTCTGTAAGTAATCTGAGTACAAAGGGACACTAAACAGTTCAGATGGTCAGAGGCTTCCAGACGTCAGAAACTGAGTCAGTTCATCCTGGATGAAGTGGCGCCATATCACGGGAGTCATTTTCGACTGGAAGGTGCCACTGCACTTTTAATCTAATATTTACCGAACCATTATTCGACCACTGGCACTGTGTGAAATTGAATGTTGGCCATCCACGAAAGGACATCTAGTGTGGCTCCAATACCTGAGAAAATGTAAGAGCAGAAGACCACGAGAGTTTCTTCTAAACCTTGCGGGAGGACATGCGGCTATTGATTGCCTCACCTGAAAGTAAACAAGATCAGTATAAATGGAAGAAGTCCAATAAAACATTCACTGCAATGTAGGCTAAATGCTAGATAGAAGAAGATTATTTTTCTATTATCTTATTTCCTTTGAGTTTAAATTGCCCTACCCTCTTACTCTTTACAATTGTAATTTTAAATTCTTTCAGATATTTTGCTAAATTATTCATACCTTCCCCTAATAATTAATTCTATTTCCTGACACCCTTAGTAGCAATTTAGCAGTTGCATTTACGCCGAAGGTATAAGATCTATAGCAAAAACAACAAATATTACATGATTGTAATCTGTATGCGGTAGATTCAGTATCTGACCCGTAATTTAACAGTATATTTATAAAATTATATTGTTAATTCCAAACATAAAAATAATGATTTAGAAGTTGTTTAAACAGGTGAAAGGGCATATAGGCATTACAGACTAACTGCTGATTAGCTTTAAATTTAATGAAAGTACTTAGTTTAAGACTTACAGAAGCAAAAAACTAATTCATGCGTAATCAAAATGTTGAATCTTGATCATCGATAAGTATGTTATAGAAACGAATATGATCTCTAACGTCAAATGATAGCACTAACATAACAAAATGACTAGGTGAAGTAAAAAACAAATTAATTATAAATTTTATTAATTTTGGATAATTATCTTATATGAAACTTTGTGTGTTTTAACAAGCATAATACACAAACAAAATGATAGAAGCCAAACGGATGGCTCAGCCTCCCAGAACTGGAAGTGACATCTGCTTGTGACTGTATGTACTTTATGAGTGCTAGAGCAAAGCTTGAAACGCGAGAACCAATCGGTGGGAAGCAACCTCATTACGTAATAAATGTAGCAGGAATAATGCAACTTTGAGCGTTATAGCCTTACTGACATCGTACGTGGGTCTTTATGAAGAGTGTATTGCATCAAACATAATGTTATCTGCCGTAGGATTGCCCTATTAAAGATTTTAGTAACCTTAAAAAAAACAGTTTTAAACTCTGATTCCCTCATATTCTTACTTGAAAAGTTTTCCCCATTAATCAAAGAAAAATTCATACCAACTTAATCTACTCTTTCAATTTTTCTATAATTGTCGCTAAAGAAATTTCCGGTTTTCGTGGAATAAGGTTCTTTCTCCCGTTCGATGGTATGTCGTTCAGTACTTCCATCTGTAAATTGTACCAATCACTGACTGCCTTACCAACAAGTGAAAACTTCCCACCCTATTATGCTGAAATCAAGGACTAATTAATGTTACGCTCCACTGTGAGAATTAAGTTTTTCCCGGCATGTGGCTGACAAGAATTCTTTTGGTGTATTCTACCGGATTGTTTCTTCTGTCCACAACGTTTCGGCAGCAACCTCCGCTGCCTTCGTCAGGTGAGATGTCATAGCGAAGCTACCAGTGCGACGACACGGCACCGACTTGTTACGGTCCACAGTTCCGCATATTGCGCCTAATTTCCTACCCATATTCCATCCAAGCTTAACCAACCAACGTATGCCTTTTACACACACATTACTCTCTTCACTGGAGTTTTGCCGTCCGGTGTTTCCAAATCATTCTTTATCATTTTTCTTACCCGGTGTGTTCTACGGTAATTCTCATAGGCTCTCTAGGTGTCTTCTAGCTTATTAAACTGACAATAACCAAGCAACGGCCTCATCAAGTTTTCAAATTCCAATTCGATCAACTTCTGCAGTACATGTCCTTACTGACATGTCTCAGAAGCTATAACTTAACGGAGCTCAAAAGTTTTTAAATACTTGTTAAGGTTATGCATTCCGGAGGACGCTGGTTCATGACCCCTTTCTGTCATCAAGATTTCGGCTTTCCATGGTTATCCTACTATTACTGTTATTATTACTCTGCGACTCAGTGGGTGGTGGAGGGTGCATTGCACTTATCCTAAAGTGTAACGGTTTCCATAGGAAGAGATATACGGGATATGGCAGGAGCACCCATGGGCTATTTTGAGGAAACATCCTGGGATTAACCTGGAGCGATCTGGAAAAACCAAGAAAACCCAGAACAGGTTGGCCGGAGCAGTTTATCGAGACCTTCTTCTATCGCATTCTAAGTTTCCTCTCTCAATAAATCTTTCCTATGCCATTCCCTAGTCTCTTGTGGATAAAATGAATGTAGAAATGAATCGGCTCTGGCCCTGATTGCTCTTATCTTATTTTCTCGGTCATTCCCACATACAGGTATTAATAGTAATATGTGTTTGCTGTCATCATGAAATAGGTCAGTCGTGAATTTTTCAATTCGATTCTGTCGAGAGCAACGCCTTCGATGTTCCAGGACTTCCCAACCTAACTCCTTCAATATTCGAAGTCATACCAGGCCAACGCCGCGACGGTTGTTTCAAAAAGCTATGACCGAATTACTTTCTGTTCCCTGTTCCCGATCCTCTTCCGTCTTTAATAAATTCGACGTCGACGAGGTATGAGGCCATAAGAAGAAGAAGATGTTAAGGTTAGACAATTAATTTTCTGAAAATAACACTATATTGTTTCTTAGTAGAAATTACCTGTTATCCAATTTTCGATAAGTTATCTCTTCTGTAACAATCAAGAAATCAGATCTCAGGCTGCATGTCGTTATTGCCAAGTCTGTTACAAATTGCAAAGTGTTTTTTCCGCATCGTATACTCTTTTTGACATAGCGGAACGGCAGCAATTATCATGTCTCAGGTTTATTAAGACAACCGCCGTATTCAAACGTTCGAAGCGATCGCTTAAAAATATTGGCGAAGAAGAATTGACGGGGCGAAAGTAACACTGTTATTGTGGATAAATCGGCCGCGTATTGAGCTGACGTCAAACGGCCACATTTGCTGGGAACCGAATAGGACTTTATAAGGGCGGCGGCTTTGTATAGCGGGGCACGCGATGCAGACATATCTCTCGGTAGACCGCACTCTGTGGCGAGTAGAAAGAAGACTGACCCCGCAGGGGGTAGGGAAAACAAGACGTAGGCCTCCTCGGCGGTCTCCTTCTGGTAAATTGGACACTGTAGGGTGGGAGCCCAAAAAAACAACAAATAGAAGGCGCAGTGGGAACACAGAAGCATCAGCGGCTACTGTGCCAACTAACGAGGTTGCAGGCCATACAACGAAGTATACACTGACGTCAGCAACAAGTATTAATGTTTATGAACGCAATAAAAGAAAAGATGGCGGCCGTTAGAAGCGTTCTAGGTCCCTAGTGGGATGGAGGAAATAGAGATACGTCTTGTCTTATAAAATCTCGGTGCTGGAGCATGTGAGGGGCTGGTTTGTTGGTAAAATACTAGCACTTACTTGTCTTTTTTTTCGGGGTTTGCGCTGATTTTTATTTACCTCGCCAACGTTTCGGCACCAACCTGGACCCTTCGTCAGGGCTTCTATCTATCTAACCGCCTGGTCCTTTTTTTTGATAAACTTGAACACTAATTCACTGTTTATTTTTCACCGGGAAAGATGATTTTGTTTCTCCGCCAAAGAATATTTAGTGTTCCAAAGAGGTTTATGTATTATGGAGTGATCTTGCATTTGTTATAACGTGTTCATTTGCTAGTACACACTTCCTCATTTGGCTCAAACCATAGCCGCCGTCTTTATTGAATTAAAGGATTTTTGTATATTTCTGTAGATTCCCTTATTTTTCGTTCTAAAAAATTCTTTGGCTTTGCAACGATAATAGTTTGCTCCCATTGAATTTTGTTTCGTGCTTCTACATGATGTTGCGCCACTGCCGATTTCATGGTTTGTTCTAGTCTCGCGTGACGAAGATGTTCTTTCACCCTGATGTAGACTGCTCGGCAAGTCTCACCGATGTAAATCTGACCACAATCGCAGGGAATCTTATACACATCGCTCGATGTAATAGAGCTCTGAGATCTTTCACTGATCTTAAAATGCTTCAAACCTTGTTTTTACTGGTGAAGATAGGCTGAACATTGAGCACTTTACCTATTTTCTCAGTGACTCCCTTTAGAACTACAAGATCTCTCCATAATAGGCCTACTCAAACCTCTTTGGAACAGTAAATATTCTTTGGCGGAGAAACAAAATCATCTTTGCCAGTGAAAAAACAATTAATCAGTGTTCAAGTTTATAAAAACGAAGGAGTAGGCGGCTAGATAATAGAAGCCATGAAGAAGGCTCCAGGTTGGTGCCGAAACGTTGGCGAGGTCCAAATTAAAAAACGCAGCGCAAACCCGGAAAAAAGAGACAAGTAAGTGCGTTTTTTTACCAATAATGACGCCTGCGATAAGTGTGAAATTTTATATATATGGCTTGTTTGTTGTTAACAGTAGTTCCCCTTCGTATACTGCACATTGTGGGCCAAATAAATTCAGCAATTCGAAAACGAATGATTGCAGAACATAAATTACAACATTTCCTTGTGATAGTACCAGCTTAAACATAAATTAAAGTATATGGAGCTGATGGTAATTCTAACTTATTGAACCATGCGCTTTATAACATTCCGGTTATTATCCGCTACTTCGCACTCATGGATTTAGAATTTTACTGCTAGAATTGATATACAAGCCATAAGTTACGTATGTCCCAAAAAGCACGGAGCTATGATAAAATGGGGGTGAAGTCATCACTATACCATTCTACCATGAAACCAGTCTTATGAAGGGAACCAATTTGCAACATGTTTAAAGAAAGCAACAAACTAAAGGGTGGGAGGAGGGTTAATTGTGGCACAGTACCTACCACAGCTCCTCCGTTTTGTGATTTAAAATTATGTCACTTTCTGGGAATATCTTATGTCAATACCGTTTTGTAGGCAACGTTTTTGGTTTTGATGTCCTTCGCTAAGATATATAACTTTTGGGGGCTGGAAACAGGTGAGCTAGCTATATATAACTGCCAGTGGGAAAAACACGTCTTTTCTGCTACTCTCAATGTC
>CM061914.1:40468100-40529115 GCA_031002005.1 Vandiemenella viatica
TTACGTATTCTAATAATAACATACTAGGGACTTCTTTCAGTACAGATGACGCAATTCCATATTGCTGCTGTGAAATACATCCCTCCTCTCTAGCGGCTGGTTGTGTAATAACGGAGAATCCGAAGCAAAAGGCATTATTCGAATTATTGACATAGTGAAAAGTGTGTTTGTTAAAAGTGAAGCTCAGTTTGAAGTCCCATTATTATAAGGATTTGTTTCTTAACACTGAACTAACCTAAAAGTCATCAACAAGGGTATTAGGCAGCGTCTGCCAAATAACTCCATGAAGACGGTACCGACTAATTTTGTGACGATAGTAAGTATTGAAGCTGTGCGTCTGCTATAATCAAAAAGTATTATTTCTTGAAAAAAAAAAAAAAAAAAAAACCAAACAAACAAAAAAACAAACGGAAAAATGTAAAATTTTGCTTTTCTATATGTTGATTTGAATATTGCCACCAAAACACTCACAGCTGTTATTTCGTCTCTTGTGACGTCACGGCTCAGTTTGTTTAGCTGTAAATAAAGCTGCGGTTTGTTTGTTATGTTGATAAAATGAGTTCTCCAGTTTACAAGTGTTGTTTAGTGTTATCACTTAAAACACCAAACAAATTATTTACGTTCCAGACAAGGAAAATATGCGGAAAAAATGTTTAAAACTTTCACAACAGGACCCATCTTACTTAATATTATAATATTTAATTAAATTTGCAATTGAACACAAGCTCCTGTGGCAATTTCCCTACAAAGCCATCTTCCCCCTTTCCTGCACCCACGTACATTTGCCGTCTACAATTTTCAATTTTGAATTCTTTCAACGTTTTTGGTAAATTATTCATCATTTCTCTTGGTAACTTATTCCAATATCTGACACCCTTACCTAAAAAAGAGAATCTTCCTACACCCTTGTGCCTGAAAATCGAGTGACAGCTTGTGGTCATGCTCATCATTTCCCTTCCAAGCACTACTTTTGATACCCACTCCTATATCTTTCCATGCCTCATCGCCAGTATATGCCCTGTACACTCCCATGACCCTCCTCATTCTTCTCCGGTCTTGCAATGAATCCCATTCCAGCTCCTTTATCATATTTGTTACTGATTGCGTTCTGCGGTGATTTCCAGAAACAAATCTAGCAGCCCTTTTTTGCACCTTCTCTTACTCCTGTATTTGATAACCAAAATGTGAGTCCGATACTACACTACCATATTCAAGCAATGGCCTGACCAAAGTTTTGTAACCCAATTCCCTTACTTCTTCCCTACATCCCCTCATCACTCTCTCTCAACAAGTGCAATATTTTGAAACATTTTCCTGCTACCTGTGTCCTGCCCAGTTAAACTTGTCTGCAAAATGTTCAATGTATTTTTGGAAGGCAACTGTGTTACAAGTTTATACTTAATATTTTATAATTTTCAATAAACTATTTCTTAATATTTTTTCTATGCTTAACTTGAATATCTGTCGATAAATGAATTATCACTTTCGAAGTTGTGTACTGAGTGCTCCAATAAACACAACATCTTTATAACCTATTGAAGTTAGTCAGACATCATCTATATGACCTGATACATTATTTAAATAAATACAAGTGCATAACTCATCTAGAAAATCAGCAATTATTTCTGAAATATTTCCGTAATATCCGTAACGTTGCTACTGTAAAAATTCTTCAATAACAATGTTTGCGATTTTTTTCTTTATTATTTTCAAATAGCCTATGACTATTACACATACAGTTGCATTTGTCAGGTTTATGCATATATCATCTCACCTGAATATTGGTATACTTGTTACAAGTTCGTTGACTACTTATGTACTCGGCAATTAATCAATATTTTCAACTACTGCGTCCGTTAATATTGGTCCTACAAAACAATATTTAGCGTATAATAACAATTCCTTCTATGCTTTGTGAGTTTCTGAACTCTTTTCTCTAAAACCTAACATTCACCGTCGTGAATCTCTGTGGGAGGCTTATCCCGAGCTCCAGGTAGCGAGGTGGAGGAACTGTTCTCTTTGAGCCGTGAAGTTTGACCCTTCTTCCTGGGCGGCCTCCTCCGACGACAAATTGGTGACTCCGCCCCAGCAGAACCTCCAACACACCCATTCGCTAATTAGGCCGCTGTCCGTGGGAGACGCTGGGAAAATAGCTTCACACAAAGTCCGTCTGGCATTTTTCGGAAGACGAGGTGTTTGGAACGGTAGTTTACTTTAATTTAATTTAATTGCGATGGAGCGTTTGCTCTCGTGGCAACTTCCCTACACACCGTTTTTGCCCTTTCCTTCTCTCAACTACATTTTTTCCTCTACTAATTTCAAACTTAAATTCTTTTAGCGCTTTTGTAAGTTATTCTTCAATTCTTTTGGTAATATATTTCAACCCCTATCCCCTTTTCCTACGAAATAAAATCTTCCCACACCCATATGCCTGAAATCGAGTGTCTGTGCTCCATTGCAATTAAATTAAATTAAATTTATGATCATGGTCATCTTTTCCCTTCCATGACACACTCTTAATTCTTCCACCAATATACGCCTTTTACACTCCCGTGACTGTCTTCACTGTCCTCCTGTTTTCCAAAGAATCGCATTCAAACTCCTTTATCATATCACCGGTAATTTCCAGAGACAAATCTAGCAACCCTTCTTTGCAAACCCTACAACTCCTGCATTTGATACTCTAAATGTGAACCCCATACTACACTGCCAAGGTATTTGCATTTCAAGTCCTCAACATGCATTTTTTTTTTCTCCACCATAATCAATCTTTAGTTATTTTCTACGTTTTTACCTAATAAGCTGACTCTTCTTTATCCCGCGTTACTTACCCAGCTAAATATCTTGTCCAGATCACCCTGTAACCGTTCAAAGTCTTCTGCCGTTTAGACCCTGTTATATAGCATCATGTCATCTGCAAACAACCAACTTCTGATAGTAATTCACCACCATAATCATTAATTAGAATGAAGAATAGCAATGATCCCAATACGATACCCTGCGGCATTTCCATTTTCACTTCCACTTCTTTTGATACTGCATTTCCTACCCTAACTTTCCGCTTTCTATCTTTTAAAAATTCTTCTACCCAGTAAATCACATATTTTTTTATCTTATTTAGCACCATTTTATGGCTCACTCTTTCAGAAGCCTTCAAAGATCTATCAGTTTGGCCTCCCTTGTCCTTTTCATCCGAAATGTCTTGCATAAAACTTACTAAATGAGATTCGCATGAATATCCTTACCTAAAACCATGTTGTCGATTTGAAAACCAAATACGTTTCTCACAGACTTTTCTGATGTGACTGTAAATCATTTTCTTCATTAATTTACCTTCAAACTGATTGGCCTGTATTTTTCGACCCTATTTGTCATCCTTCCTTATGGACTACTGTTGCTCTTTTCCAGTCCTCTGGTAAGCAGCAAGAATCAAGAATCAATTTTACTAACGTTTCAAGATAAGGTCGCAGTCTGCTATCTTAAAGACATCTGTAGTAATATTATTTACACTGTACCTCTTATGATCTTTCGTCGTCTGTGTCCTTTCTACCTCTCACACATACTCTCAATTTCAGAATATTCTATGCCCAGGAATTAATTTCCGCTTAAAGCACTTCATTTCTTGACAGAACTAGGGAAGAAGCTGATACATAAAGGTACGACAACGTATGTTCCAAATTTCTGGCGTTATTCGCTTGGAACTGGTATTCAGCAGGGCGTGGGTTCGTTGCCCAGTGCGTCCAATCAGATTGTTCCCCGAAATCATTCCCGGCATGGTTCCTTCAAAAGGCGATGGTTGAATTCTTTCTCATTCCTTATTCTCAGTCGTCTCTCATTTCTGATTAACTCGACGTCAACAAGTTGTAAGCCCTAAGAAAGAAATAATTTTCTGTAATAGCGGCCCAGACACATTGAAGAAATGTTTCATACAATCGTAAATGAAAATTAATGTCCGTTGGTTATTCAATAAATCATAGCGTAAATATGTTGTCTGTCTACCAAATTAATCTATTCCAACTACTATATCAAGTTGAAACTTTTGTAATGTTTGTAGCAAGAATCCTCAAAACGCTCGGTTGCTCACTACATTTTATCAGTACTATTCATCAATCCCCTGCGATACCTAAGTACGAGGTTATGTGTTAATCCTATTTTTATTGCTTTGGAACGTAACATGGTAAACTCCAAATTATTAAATATTATCAACAATTGAAAGCTATCTTATTATACATGGCTAATATACATTTTTCTATATGAAGACTACTTTGGATATTGCCCTACGGATCTTGAATGTACATCCTCCAGAATGTCCCTACAAAGCTTTTTGCCCACACTCCAGGATTGGTGAATAATTTATAAAAAAAAAGTCGTCAGATCTATTTACTTGCCCATAAATTACTTTCAGATAGTAAAGATGTAGAAATTAAGTTAGTTACAATTCTGTGTCTATATGATTATATTTTCATTCGTAAAACAGTAATGTGTAGAAAGTGTTATTAATTTTTAGTGTGACTCTTACCGCTATTTCAAAATTAACGCGTTATTAATGAAAAACATTTATTATCTGTCATTCGGTATACAGTGTTAAATCTGTCAAGTTTTTATATTATGACAACTGTATTTTCTTATTTAATCTGTTTACTCAGTGCAGCCTACATAAAAATTCCGTATACTTTTATTTTTATAAAGTTCTTCGCTGTACCATTTAGTGACAATCTAAACGGGACCTTATGCTTCATGCTGACCATCATTCTATATGTTCTTTTTGTTACAATTCTTCTGAAAAGTTTCTTTTCCCCTAAACTTCCAGAACGTAATAATTTTGTACTTCTATGATATAGGTAATCTTAAACTCATTTTTAACATTTCTAGTGTTTCAGTTTTTCTCCCCTGGATACCATACATGTATCTTTAGAGTACTTTATTAGTGCAAGGCCACTGTTTGATCTGCTCACACAACTTTTATAATTTTTATAAATTAAATAATAATCTATTTATTTGCGTTTTTAACAAATTTCCAATTCTTTCCTTGAAGAAATTAAAATCTGGTATGTGGCAAGTAGATCATCAGTGAATGTTCTCAGAATTAAGTTAACAATTTGAGTATTCCCTGAAGATCTGCAGCTGACTTAGATCTCTTCTTCTGTGTACGCCTTGTGTGGCTATCCCATTAACCTCAAGTTGGCAACCATGAGGATTAACTGCATCTATGTTTTCTGCTAGTCGAAACAAAACGGATGTCTGACCAATCACTGATATTTTAGAACAATTACATCTGTCTCCTCCCAGTACACCGTTATATCCGGATGATACATCATAACTATAGTTTTACCTTCTCATAAAGTGACCCGGATATAATGTTGCTGAAATTTCAAGACAGGAGCCTTAATAAAGAACTCTCTCTCTAACCTAGAATTTTTACAGGCTATTACCCTGTCCTTCACCTTTGGAAAAAAACTTGTGTGTGCTAAATGAGCTATGAACGCTCCTGGGTTTATTTCACTTTAAACGAAGACCGGGTGGGTGACTGCTAAAAACACTGTAACTTTATCGTTACGACAGCAAATCGTCCGTATATTACGTGCTTATTTGATTTTCACAACGCTGCCACATTAGCAAGTTCCAAAACTCCAAAAATTTTGCCAGACGCAATCTCAGCTACCATAAAATCAGTTATATACTGAAGAACAAAATAAACTGGTACACCTGCCTAATATCGTGTAGGGGCACCGCGAGCACGCAGAAGTGCCGCAACACGACGTGGCATGGACTCTAATAATGTCTGAAGTAGTGCTGGATGGAATTGACACCATGCATCCTGCAGGGCTGTCCATAAATCCGTAAAAGCACGAGGGAGTGGAGATCTCTTCTGAAAGGCACGTTGTAAGGCATCGCAGATATGCTCAGTAATGTTCATGTCTGGCAAGTTTGGTGGCCAGCGGAGGTGTTTAAACTCAGAAGAGTGTTCCTGGAGTCACTCTGTAGCAATTCTGGACGAGTGGGGTGTCACATTGTCCTGCTGGAATTGCCTAAGTCCGTCGGAGCGCCATCTGTCAGAGTCCCATGTCACTCCAACTGCACACGCCCCACACCATTACAGAGACTCCACCAGCTTGAACAGTCCCATGCTGGCATGCAGGATCCATGAATTCACACCGTTGTCTCTATACCCGTACACGTCCATCCGCTCGATACAATTGGAAACGAGACTCGTCAGACCAGGCAACATGTTTCCAATCATCAACAGTCCAATGTCGGTGTTGACGGGCCCAAGCGAGGTGTAAAGCTCCGTGTCGTGCACTCAGCAAGGGTAAACGAGTGGGTCTTCGGCTCCGAAAGCCCATATCGATGATGTTTCGTTGAATGGTTCGCACCCTGACACATGTTGATGGCTCAGCATTGAAATCCGCAGCAATTTGCGGAAGGGCTGCACTTCTGTCACGTTGAACGATTCTCTTCAGTCGTCGCTGGTCCCGTTCTTGCAGGATGTTTTTCCGGCCGTAGCGATGTCGGAGATTTGATGTTTTACCGGATTCCCGATATTCACGGTGCACTCATGAAATGGTCGTACGGGAAAATCCCCATTTCATCGCTACCCATCTCTCGTGCGCCGACTATAACACCACGTTAAAACTCACTTAATTCGTGATAACCTGCCATTGTAGCAACAGTAACCGATCTAACGCCTGCGCCAGATACCTGTAGTCTTATATAGACGTTGCCGATCGCAGCGGCGTATTCTGAGTGTTTATATATTTCTGTGTTTGCATACGCATCCCTATACCAGTTTATTTGGCTCTTCAGTGTATACTCGTATATCCACTGTGAAATGACATAATACTATATTTTGGAGTAATTCTTCACACAGCGAATTACAAAATTTGTCATTATTTGACTACCTATGGCCTTGAATATTCTGTAAATGATTTATAATGTTACCAGGTACCTTCATAGTTGCTTAATTGCACGTTTTTCTTATCTGATACGAATACCAATTTTTAATGTAACTATAGATTCCTGAGTAAGCTACTTTTGAATTTTACGAATTTTTATCTTTAATTATATAACTCTTTAGGTAATTTGTTGAGTTTATCTCGGTAATTTATTCGAGTGCCTAACTGCCGTAAATGTAAAAGAAAAATTGTTCACTTCATTATGCTTGGATATAAGAGCTAATTTGTGGTTATGGTCACTTCAGTGATTCCCAGTCAAATTTCTGTATAATATCTGTTAGTAATTGTGATCTGCGGCAATTTCCTGAAACAAATCTAGCTGCCCTTCTTTGCACTCCCCCCTCCCCTTTTCCCCCAACTTTTTTATCTGATACACAAAATATAGGTCCCATTCTACGCCACCTTACTCAGATTATTAAATGACTAAGCTTTAGCTTTGCAACTTTAACATTAAGTCATTTGCAAACATCCTCATTTTTTATTATATACACTACTGCATTACCAGTACGCTACTTGTTACAACTACACGAGTAAAAGCAATATTCAGTAAGTCTCATATCAGTATCGTTGGACAAAAAGTTTTAAATATAAGATACATGTTTCTATGCTTCACTAACAAAGGTAGAATGGAAAACAGGACACTGCTAAATAGTGATGAGAAGATCTTACGATTCTTACTCGATAGACACTTCCGTGACATTAAAAAAATTGATTGCTGAAATTATTAAATAACTTCGGTGTAATTTCGGTCAGTAACATATAGCATAATTATCGATGTGACATGTCTGCATTAATTACGACAAAAATTTAACTTTAATTTTAATGATTTTATCTGTTGATCATTATGTGTATATTGGGTTAACAAGAAATCCGAAGTATCCTAAAACTTTTGTGCTGTTTAAAAAACCATTTCACGTTGAGCTGTTCCTTGGAAAGGTAATAATCAACAGTTCATTTAATTTACGTCAGTCAGAGGAGAAAGAGTCATTGGAAAGGGGTCTGAGCTTTTTTTTAAAAAAAATAATAATAATTCTATTAGTGGACATAGTATCACCATTATATGTTATAAAAAAGGCCTTAGTTTTTCACTTCCCATTTCAATTTTTTTTTTTTGGTTATGTATTGTCTCTCTGAATTTTTACTTCTTCTTCTCCTAAAATTTTGAGACTGAGTTGTTAAAATAAGATATTCTTAAACCATTTGGTTTAAGGAAAGGAGTAAAAAAAAAAATAAGAGGGCTAAAAAGACATGGATTAAATAACTGCTAATTTTTTCGCCCAATCCTTAATATATAACTGGGTGTATTGACTCTGAGGATTTTATTTCTTTTTTTTATTGTCTTGCAGCTTTAGCTGGTGTTGTTTTTGTCTTTGAGTATCTCGTCTAAGTAGCCTCCGAACTTTGTTTTATATTTCGTAATTTTATTTAAGCTTCTAAGTTTTGTTGTGAGAATTGATAGATATTCTTGTAGGTTCTAGGACGTCTTCTGCAATATATCCTGGATTGAGTGGCCTAGGATCCATATTAAACTATTGTGTTTTTCTATGTGTGTAATCTTGAAATCCGGCTTTGCTAGAATTTTGCTGAGTACTACCCTGGGTGGTTTTTGCAACATGTACGTTGCTACATGTTTTGTATACATCCAGATTGTTTCTGCTTTTCCATAAGAAAGTCGGTGTACTAGCTCATCTGTGTTCCCGCATGTGTCACATCTATCGGTTGGCTTGAGATGAATGCGATGTAGCTTCTCGTTGGCAGCCAGGGTCTCGTTGACTACATCAATAACCAAAAACCATCTATTAATTCACTATCTTTCATATACATTTAGTGTTGAAAGAACCGCTCTTTTCACTGTTTCAGACGAGAGTGTCGGCGGATCCGAGCCCAACACGGTATCCTTGCGCCGCGAGGTTCCCGTCTTGGATGTCAACGACAACGCGCCCATCTTCCTGGGACGCCCGTATGCTCTAGTCGTGCCCGAGACGACGCCCGTCGGGACGCTCGTCTTCAGCAACGTCACCGTCTCTGACGCCGACCTGGGACGCAATGCCGACATCGAACTTGCGTGCCAGCCTGCAGCGCCCAATGATGATGCCTGTGACGTGTTCAGCGTCGACACCGACAAGGTAACAGAGTGCGAGATCTGTCCCGACATCATTCCTGCCGTCTGACTTAGAGACCATCAGATACGTTAAGAACGGATTTCGATCTCCTTCATAAATGTTGAAGGGTACACAGCGTATATGTCTGTGGTATAGTTGTTTCTCAAAATGCGCCCTAGTTTTTGAGATATTCGCATGCTTAGAAACAAAAAATTCTAAATAATATCGATATAGTAAATTATTGCCTCCTATTTTCAAATGGCAGTGTGGTCTTTGTGAAAGGATAATTGAGTGATAATTTTCTGACCCGAGTTGATGTCCCCACATAATCAAATATTTTTATTTATTTTTACCTTCAGAAATTGTCAATCTTGACTTTTTTATTTTGTTTAAACTTAAATTACATACTTTTATTGCACGAAATAAAATTTTAAACAAATCACATTGCTTATAACAGATACACCAAACGCAATTTCGGCCAATATATCAACAATGACTTCATAATACGCCTCGTCCATGCCCAATGAAAATAAGTCAGCAGGCGAATCTGCTAGTATACTCGAATCTGACACAAGAATTTTGCAATGTTTAAATGTTTTTCCATTTCCTTTTTGAGCTCCATTTTTGGTCACGGATAGGCTGACTATTTTATTTTTAACCATTTACACGCAACCGTTCTTGGAACAAATCGAGTGTAGAACAAAAAAATATCTTCCCAATGCTACGTATTTCGTTTAAAATACCTCTTGATGATGTACAAGTAAAGAAACGATGGAAATGAAACAAAATAAAATGATAGTAACTATTTCAATTGAAAACGCACCAAAACAATAAACCTATTAACAAAGGTTAAAAAATAAGGTAAGAATGGAGACTTTCCTGACGTATGATTGCGGTCTATTTGTTTTGTGAAAAAGACAATCCGTCGGCAGACCCGTGAATTCATTACGGAAAAACATTTTCAGGAAAAAAAGACGCTGAATTGTAGGTAATATAATTTGTTTTAACCATTATTTCACGCAATAAAAGAATTTAAATGGAGTTTAAACAAAATAAAAAAAGTCAAGCATGACAATTTCTGAAGATAAAAATAAATAAAAAGATTTGATTCTGCGGGTGTTTGAACTCGTGTCAGAAAACCATGAATCTATCACCCTATCACATAGACCTCGCTGCCATTAGCTAACAGGACGCAATAATTTACTATATAGAGGTTATTTAGAATTTTTTTGTTTATATACATGCGAATATTTCAAAAACTAGGGCGCATTTTGAGAAACGACTTTACCACAAACATATAGGTTGTGTACCCTTCAACATATATGAAGGAGATCGAAATCCGTTCTTAACAAGTCTGATGTTCTCCAGTTATGCCTGCAGTATTATCTGTCATTTCATCAAAATTCGATTTTAATAGAACATTAGTTCCAAAGATACCCGCCAAAATCTTGTTGCAATAAAGAACTATTTTAATTATATTTTTATAAAAACTACATTCATTATTTTGCGTGTTAAATGAATCACTATTTAAGTTTTTTCGTCGAATTGCCGATATATGTTCCTTCTATGGTAGTTTGCGTTAACAGTATGCTTTGCTGCAACACAGATTATTGATTCATGCACAGCTGCGCCAAGAATGGTCGCACTTCTGATCATTTAAATTCTGGCAATCCCAAGTTGCGACATTTTTTACGCAGACAACTATGTTTCGTCATTTGGAGGACAAATTTATCTTCGGTTTGATTAAACTATTTAAATAGTGATTCATTTAATATGCAAACAAATGAAACGTAGTTTTCTTTTAAAAAAATGATAAAAGCATCCCTAAGGATACTTGTTGCAAGATTTTTCTGAGCAAACAGGTCACAATATCTTCTTCTTCACAAGCTATTCCCAACATTAGGGGTCAGCTGCATTTGATGGGTTTTACTTATCACTGAAATGGTCAAATTTGGAGCTTTGGTGTTACATTCGCATGCCTTTGCTGACACCAAGCATTTTATACCTACTGCCTGGACTTACTACGTACCAATCGAGGAAGTGTTGCTATCTATGCAATGCCCCGCTGTACCTCCCCTATCCAGTTTGCGGCACCTCATACTAGCGAGCCAAGCTGGCGAGTACAACCCGGTCATGTTATATCTCTCTATAACCAATCTTTGACTATAACCCAATTTCGATAAAATAACAGATTAATGTATCTCAGCAGGATATGGAACTATTAGGCCAAGATAGAGTTACATTCGCTTAACAGTGAATGACTGGCGTGCATACAGTATCTTTCCCCTCCGAAGTTCAAGTGTTGCAATGATTTAGCACAAGACGTGATTAAAAGAAGTGATTAAGGCATTGTTATTCTATGCTAAAATGATTTTTGTGCTTTCGCCTATTAGACTGTAAAGCCAAATGAGTAGTCAAACGTTAAGTAAAACATCAGATCCTTTATCATCAAACTGCCAAGTCATCGCGACATAATCTACTTCTAACATATGGCAATTTATGTAACGAATGGCTGTAATAAACTTCGTTACTTACAACACACATGGTGGACTATCTGATGATATTATCAGAAAAACGACTTTCAGTTGCTTATCTTCGACGGAAGCAAAATGCCAGATAGACATCGTGTTGCAAATCTAGGCGACCTAAATTATTTGCAGGTATTATCGTATACTTAGAAAATGAAAAGACCGTCAATGAAATAGGAAGAAAATTTCCTTTCCTGCACGTCAGCAAAGACCTGATTCGAAACATCATTGCTCGAATCAGTCACTCACACACATTAGCGTTACGTCTGAAATTTACCAATTAGCTTAAAAATTAATGTGAGTGAATGCTTTAAGGTGACGCAATAAGTAGGTTAAGACTGAGAATACACTTCGATGAAAAAAGTTACAAAAACAGAAAACGAATGCTTAAATTAGTTCAGTTGATTGAAATAAGTCAAACTCAAAGAAAGACGACAAAAGTTTTCAACAAAACCACTTTCTATTATCTGAATAAAAATAATTCTTACTTGAATTCTAAGTGTGAGTTCTAGTGTAAAGACATTTTAAGTTGTTAATTGAAATAAACTCAATTTAAAAAAAAAGTAGATAAAATACTGTTTCATCATAAAAAAAAAGTCTATCCAAACATAGCATACTGTATGAGGTGTGAGTGACCAAGATACTGACTGCTCCCTCAAAAATTTCTATTATAAAATGTCACATTGACTATTTGAATAGTTTAAGGTAAAATATAACCCACGCGAATCTGACAGCAGACAGTTCTTATAGAAACAAAAAATGTATCCTGTAGTCATATTTCTGTAATTACTTTCGTCGAAGTATTATTTCCCAAGGGCTTCGTTGGAGAATACATTTTACACGGTCTCCTGTCCACTCGAGTGACATCACGAATTTGGTCAACCTATCTTTTTATGCAAGTTTCAGTAATATTTTTACCACTAACCTTGACTTGTATTATCAGTTCTTACAGATTGCTATTCATCTTCCTCGTAATGTAACAAAAGAACTGTAATATTTTCTGGTCCACCTGTATTCCCTTGCTGTAGGCACCCATGAGACAATGTAATATATAATGTGAACTCACCTCATTTACTTTTATCAAAACAACCCAAAGCCAATGCTGTTTCAAATTATCCGAATTTTGAAATTTCCGCAGAGGGCTCTTCAGGGAAGACGAGATGATATCTCCGCAAAGAGCTGATGTGTGTAACATGGTATGTAAAAGGGCTTTTTAATACTAACGCCTTACTTCTAGCGTAATTTCTATCTACAACGTTGGCTGCCATGTTGTATTACAATATTATCTTTGGCTAAGTTGTCTGGCGCGGAAGAAAGTATTATTAGTGGTATCGTTTATCTCAGTATTAATGATTTTATCATCAGTAATAGAAAAGAAAATTTTGTTTTGTTAAGGAACACGGGGAACTGCACCACTTTCGGTACCTGCGAAATACTTGTACTAACCTGTTGAAATTTACACCATTCGCTTCGTTATGATGTCCTCTTCACGTTTTGCGATCATGTAAACCGGAAAAGTCGCCAGGAATTTAATTAAAAATGCCGAAATATGACATGACGTACAGCCGTTACATGCCGCCAACGTTGAAAAAATTAGTGACAGTCTCTTAAAATGTTGATTTGGGTATTATCTAACAGGCAATACCGCTCGCTTCGCGCTGTTAACGTGTCGTCATAGTGACGTCACGTTCACGTACAGTTAATTTTTGTGACTATTCGGCCGCTGGTTAAAGCGGCCGCAGACGTCCGATAACACATCAAACACTGGACATCTGGTTGTGTTATCGGACATCTGCGGCCGCTTACCAGCGGCCGCCTGCATCTGATCCACCTTCGGGATATCAGTTTATGTTGATATTGTACAGATTTAAATTATTGTGACCGAGCGTAGCGAGGGCACAATACACACAAAAATTGACTGTACGTGAACGTGACGTCACTATGACGACACGTTAACAGCGCGAAGCGAGCGGTATTGCCTGTTAGATAAAACCCGTTGATTTCATCCTTTGTTGTAATGTTTTCATGCCGAAAGTGGTGCAGTTCCCGGAACACGACTCCCATGTAAATTAAACAAAGATGATATTAATCCAACGATGGATTGATGGCATGGACCAGCAATACGCCTCCAATAATAATTTGTGGGGATACGAATTTGACTGCTATTTGGTTTAACGGCATCATTATTGTCTCAGTATAGTAGGTAGTATTCTTGGATATAATTGGTCGAGAACTGATGTATCTGATTGCTTTGCAGGTTGGGGAGGGACTCTTCTCTGGCTCTCTACGTCTGTCTCGGCCTCTCGACTTTGAGCGGCGATCCGCCTACAGCGTGGTGTTGGTGGCCTCCGATCTTGCAGACGATCCCGCACGTAGGCTGAGCGCTACGGCACGCGTCGCTGTCAGCGTCATCGACGTCCAGGACCAGCCGCCAGTCTTCCTTGGTGCTCCTTACTCTGCCACTGTCGCCGAGAACTCGCCTAAGGTGAGAACGATTTTAAACGAAATATTAATTCCTTCACTCAAATGAAATTTGTGCCACATGTAAAAACTTCCCACAAATGGAATAAATGAACTCGAACAGGTACCACCTCGGACCATGCCATGAAGGTGAATGAATAGTTGCAATGTTCCTGATATACTTGTTTTAGTTTTATTCCAGATCGTGAAACAGTGAATACATTCTTATTCATGCACAAGGCAGGAATAAAACAAATAAAGTTTAACACATAATTTGCTTTGTTTAACACAGTACCATGAGACAATTTTAACAAAACTAGAGCTTGCAGTCCATAAAAGATAAAAATCGATTGTTCTGGATAGAAACAACAACAATAACTATATTTGGGTCTATTGGAGATCACGATTACGCTAAAACAACCTTAAATAATACTGTTGTAGTCAGTCGCAAGACGTATTATTTGCACACTGTAATTCCGTTGTAAAACTACCCGGACCATTATTTTCAACCAGAAATTAGGTTGTAATACAGCCTGAACCAGCATGAAACCGTTAAATGTACTTTGGAAAGAATTTCTAGCAGAGTCTTGCATTTGATCACTGCAGTATTATGATGCCAACTCCAGGTGGAATTGAGATCTCCAGTAATCCCTTATATTTCTAATATTATTAGAGTTGCTGGAGTCAATATAACGTCAATGAAAACCTACACCAAAATGTAGGAGACTAATTGAAAAGCTCTGTAAATTTTTCTCAGTTGGTCATGTTTACCAAATTGTTAGTGTTTTTTCCCTACATGTGATAATTTTGTGCATGCAGTGCTACCCATAGTTTGAAAGTACTATAACAAACCATAGCTACAATGTTAGTGATGCTTTAAGAATATAAGCCACTCTCATATATGCAGAGAATAAAAAAAAAAAAAAAAAAAAAAAAAGCAAGAATTATTAAAAATCCTAAATTTTCCAGGTTAATTAACAAAAATTAATACATGTTCAAATGCATGTTGAAACAATTGGTACTACTGAATTATATAATATTGCCAGAACTAATTTCTTCCAGCACCAGTGCTTATTTCCCTTTTTTTGTGGGTGGGAAGAGACACACAGTAATTTGCAGTGGCTGATCTGGGGGGCGGGGGCTAGGGGGCCCAAGCCCCCCTCCCCCAAAGTATCTAGGACCACTCCCAACATCGTAATTTTGGAGACCTATTTTCTTTTTTAATTCTACTGATCTTTTAAGGGCGATAATCTGAAATAAAATGTTGACATGAGATTTCCATCGTCGAACCTCCCCCCTCCCCCCCTCCCCTTCCTCCCTCCTATTTCATCGCACATTATCTGAGGAGACTATAAAGCCTACCCTTGCCCGACTCAAAACCCCTCTTCCCCCCCCCCCCAAAACCAAAATTCCCTCAAGTCCCGGTTCCCAAATCAAAATCCTGGATCTGCCCCTGGTAATTTGACATAACAGGTGACAATGTAGATGAAAAGACATAAATAATGTGATTCTTCTTTTGTATCCAAAATGTTATACTCTGAATAGTATTGGTCCAGGAATAATATCAACCTATATTGGTTTTCTTTAAGTATTGCACTTCAACATGTGATATCACTAGTTTCTTTACCCATTTTGATGAACAAATCTTAGATAAATGATATTTCTAATACTCTTATAACTAAGTGCTTAAGAAAACAGTAGTCACTTATTATTATCATGAACTTCAATCGAAAGAAAAAATTATTTTTATGAATGGTGCCATCCATTAAAATGCATGTTGTGCTGTGTTACATGTGTTATGAGGACTAATAATTTATAAATATAATCCTTTTGGTTATACAAATGTAATACACTTCATCTACAAATAAATAATTTTTTGAAATCTTAGAAATATACCTGTGGCATATTATAATGATAATTTCCAAAGATAAGTTTCTCACTAAATATCAAGATCAAGTAAAATAATTCATAAATATAATCTTTTGCTTATATCAATGCAATAAGTACATTTCACCCATAAATAAACAATTTTTAAATATTTTAGAGGTATTACTTGCAGCATATTATAATCACCATTACCAAAGTAATTGTTCCACCAAATTTGAATCTTTTGAAAGTTAGCATTTAATATCATATGTTTTTCAGTAACGAGCCATATAGAAATTAGATCACATGTTAATTGGGGGAGGAGACACTCCAACAGGGGAGTAGAAGGGGGGGGGGATCATATGCTTCATTGGAAATGATGTTTCTATCAAATTCTTAATTTAAAATTGCAAAATATGTGATGTCACGATGAGGGAGGAACGGCGCGTCCTTGGTATTACAAGGGACAGGTGTGTCAGAAAAACCGTGAAATTTGTGTGATGCAATTTATATACGGTGCCTATGATCATAGCAATAATGACAGAGGAAAAAAAGGAGAATATATGATTTAGTATCTGCTTTGGTCATGGCTGATTTTCAATAGGAGAAGCCTGTTTACATCAGCAGGTATACGTGAACAGAGATTTTCCCAGTGTGTCATAGGTTTGCAGATATATGATTTTATAAAGGCACTACACTTCTGCCATCTTCATCAGGTCTGTATTTACTGTTCTGACCATCTCTGGTCTTTCTGAAGAACAGATACATACCTGATGAAAATGACCGAACAGGTAGTTGAAACATTTTGTTTTTATAACACCATCACTGCAAATCTGTAATGACTGATTATCAGGAGTAGTTATTCTACAACTTCTCTTTCACATTCATCTGGCATTCTAGGATGGTATAAATTATGGATCCTTATCAATCTAATTAATGAGCCAATAATGTGTGAATCTTGTGCATAAGATTGCTGTGTGCATAGGTAAAAAAATTTGAAAGCTCACAATTTCCTATTAAAAATTTTCATTGAAATTCGTAACTTAATATACTTTCATAAGAAATTTTTGATGAAGATTGAGCTTATAGTTTTATTTAGTTATATGAATGTCATTTATACTTGATTCTAATGCCAGGATACCTCCGTGCTCCGTGTTCATGCCCGAGATGGTGATGTTGGAGCTCCAAGGCCCATCCTGTTGGAGCTCCAAGGAGACAGACTTGGTCACTTTCGCCTGGAACCAGTGGGGGGACTCCAGTCTGGAGAGGCAGACCTGGTAACCTCAGAGATACTACTGGACAGGGAGCATCCTGATATGTTACAAAGTGGTGGGATATACACTTTCCTGGTCAAGGTAAGGACCTATGTACTGAATATTCTCTGATGTTGATATTTGTGATTACTAGGGTTCGGATCTTTATGACCAAAAAAATAGAGAAGTGACCTAAAAATGACAAAATATGACCAAACATTTAAATTTACTATACATCATAACACGTTCAATTACACATCATTTATTTTATCTAGTAGTGTCGCTTTCGTGTAGAGAGCATAATTTGCTTCCGTGCATTCGCTGCACCATTGGGAAATTAAATTTTAAATCGTTTTGTTGAAGTAACTTTAATTTCAGATAATTTTCAGAATAGAACTCTTTCATCTTTACTAATATACTCCTTTCTAAATTCCCTTACGTAACTTTGCACTTACAGAACATTTTATCTTTGGCATGGTGAAAGGTCTATGCAGTGATCCAGTACAGATTTAACGATGACTGAGGATATTTCATTGAGATATTGATTGACGCTGATTGACACGGGCATGCTTCTGCTGTATTGTCGATATTAAAAGGCGTGCGGAACATTACGTTTAGAGAATGATTATAATGTATAACTTTAATTCTTGACTGGTGAATTCTGACCACAGTGAAAATTAGTTCCGTTTTTTCCCCATCTGTTTAGCAGAAGTATAGGTCTGTGAATAATTATCTTAATTTCTGTCATCTATATCTAGTGAATGCCTGGTTCTATTAAAAAAATACCAGATTTTTCCTCAAAATATGACCATAAATATTATCGAAATATGACCAAAACTAGGAAAATGGACTGAATATGCATTTATATGCTATATAAAATACAATCAGGAACATTCAATCAGTATTTAACTCAGTATTTCAGCTCAAAAATAAGGCAGGAAAAAAATATGACTTGTTCTAAAGATCCGAACCCTAGTGATTACCGTATAAGTAGAAAAAGTACAACAAGGACAAAGCCAAATGGTCTTCTGTTTCTGAAGAAAAGAGCGACATCAGCATTAATTGGCATTATAACTGAGGCTTATTATTATTATTACCACCTGTAAATTTACAGTAAATAATATAAAACACTAAAAAATACAACAATCTAATTAAATAACAATGCTGAGTAATCTTTATTTTTTTTTGCTACTGGGCTAGCTTGTTGCAGGGTAATCAGGCCTCCAGCTAAACTTTTGTTTATTCTGCCAATTAAAATGGGGTAACTAACTGTAATTGCAATTAGACTAAATCTGGCTGAAGATAGCTCTCCTCAGGGCTCAGACAACACCTTTTAAGTGAACCATTTTAACATAGAGGTATTATTAACCTAGAGAAGTGAAGTCTTCTCCAAGCAGGGGCTCAGTAACCATGCACAGATCTTGGTAACACAAGAAAATCACACTTGTGACTTAACAGATATAAAGTGCAGAGATTGCATCTCTAGGTATAGGTTTGTAGATAATCACCCACAATATGGCATTACAACATATGCCACAAAAAAATATAATGGAAATACCCATAATGGCCAGAGAGGACTTGAACCATATACAGAGCTTGGTTGTGCATGGATGATTCATAAAATATGGATTAATGTATGTATGAACAATGAAGCCCATCTGCCTGGGATTTCTCAAACCCGGGGCGCACATTGAGCTGCGTGGTGCAGTAGGGGCAACGTAGAGCAGGGCAGGGCAGCACAGACTGGCAGCTACTCGCGCATATTAGAGCGCAGTTAGGTGCGGCAGTTTACAAAGCATTGTGTTGTGCGAAAAACCAACATTAAAGCATAACCAAAAACATCGATGCAAAAACTCAATTTTTGATTTCTGAATCAGATTGGGATGCCGAGCTTGGAAAATTGTTATTACTTTAACGGAAGCTGAGTTAGATAAAACTATGCAAAAGTGAGTATATGAAAAGAAGAAACTCTCATCTGGCTTCTGCAGTGACGAGAATTCTCAAAAGATAATTTCCGGATGACTCGAGCGGAGATTTACGGCATAATGTAACCTGTTATTTTCTCGACAAAGCTCAAATATCTATTAGAACTGAAGAAAATCTCGCTGTATTTTCGTGGTTATTTATTTAATTATTTAGCGTTTGACGGTACATGACATTTATAAGACTGTTTCTCTCTTTTATTTCATATTATATTTTTAAGAAAACTATATAACAGAACATAAACACTTGAAACTAAAAAAGCAGTGTCAACAAATTAAGTGTTTCTCGGGGACACTATTGAATGATGTAGCACAAATAATAAGAAAACAAATAATGTGATAAGAGTCTATATATATCAATCTTTTTCGAAGTTTTATTAAAAATGAATTCAAAAAAAAGAAAAGTGAAAATTGTAAGTGGACAGTTGTATGATAAATAAATGCTGAATTTACTCGCCACTTGTTGGGCTCATTGTCCAAATCTCTTGTTTAAATTTAATTTTTATGTATTTTTTATGACTGATATTGTGAATCGCAGGTTGGTTACGCACCAGATTAATCAATTTTTCTTATTCCATAGTTGAAAATGATTATAAGTAAAACAAGATTATAAATAACGCAAGAAGTGTTACGGCAAAAACCGGCACGAGTGAGCTGCGTGGCACAGTTTCTGTGTCGTGATCACAACGTGGCGCAGGGCACGTGCGGTGCAGTACTGCGCTGCTTGCTCTGCGTCTCAATACGCGCTGTTCCGTCCCAAAACATAGAGACACAGAAACTGTGCTGCGCTGCGCTGCGTCGACTGCGCGTCAATGTGCGCCCGGCCAAACAGCAGGTACCTGATGAAGACAGTGGAGAACGTTAGTTTTTATGACACCATCTGGATACAAACCCGCAAACACTATATTTCATGAATATATCTAATACTTATAAGGCTGATGTGCCCACTGCCTAATCTGCAGTACTTGGAATGTACATGACAGATTTTAATTCTCAGTCCTGACTGGGGATTCATGGAAGGAGATTAAAATGGTAGATAGCAGCTTGAATGTATGGAGCTGACCAGTTTGTGTACTCACTTCATCGCCAATGGAAAGAGGATCTTCAATTCAGCTAAATGGTGTCAGAGACCAACTTTACAACAACTCCAACACTTAATGGCTTGAGTATCTAATCAATTTCACTGGCAAATTAATATTATCTGCATATAGCTTCTGATGCTCATTTCCTACAATTATCCAATTTTCAATAAGGTTTAAACTCGTAAACGTAAATATAAAACGAAATTTCTTCTAATAGTCTGTTCTTTTTATCCAGTTTATTGTTTTTAACTTGATCTCCAGATTACAGTATAGGAATATTACTCTTCCCACACCAATGAAAGCTTTTCCTAATTTTGCCTTTAAGAGAGTTTAAATTTCAGCTAATAACTGAAATTCATATTGTATAAATTAAAGGTAACAGTTTCATTTACCTTTAAAGTATCACTTAAGAACTAATAAGAATATTATTACTGAAAAATTGTGAGCTAATTGATGTCTCTCATATTCAGTGCAAGGATTAAATAGAAATGTTAAAAGACCTGCAGACCATAATCCCCCCCCCTTTTTTATTTATTTTTTCTAAAAGAGGGGGGCAGATTGTATAACAGCTGTAATGTGGGAATTCAACTAAGAAATTGGGGACCAAGCATGGTGGGTGTACAGTAAACTCTCCAACTTCACATTCGGGAGGATGGGTTGAACCCCCACCCAGCAATCAACATTTGTGGTTTTCATGGTTTCCCCAAATCACTGCAGACAAATGCCAGGTTGGTTCCTATAAAATGCTATGGGTGAATTCTTCCCATTCCATGTCCCCTGCCCTTTTCTGTCTCTGACAACCTTAAAGTTGATGAGGCATAAAGCTACAAGCCGAAGGGAAGGGGATGGAAAGTTTGGAAAGGTATGTATGGAGTATGTTTGGCAGACTTTTCACTTACGAAATTGCTCAATAGCAATAAACTCTCTGTGGAATATTTGTGAACTAAGAATCTGTAAGTAATGACTGGGTATGGATTTATTGGACAAGATTAGTCCCTTTGCAGTCGACCATGCAGCAATTTAGTATATTTTTAAGCCACAGTATTAGCTAGTTATTGTTAGGGCACTAATGACCTCACTGTTGACGTGCCCTAAAGCCACAACAACAACAACAAGATTAGTAATTGCCAAATAGCTCAGTTGGGAGAGAAGACAATGACTGGGATCGAATTCTGTTGAAGCTGTGTATCTTCCCCCAAGTTGAATATCCAGAATGATATTCTAGGGCCACTCATACTGTTGTTCTGGAATCTCCTTCGTGGCTTGCCATCTCATTCTGCAGTGTAGAGATCTAAGAATGTGAATACAGAACTTCATTCATCTCAACATATTGTCTAGCACTTTGAAACCTTTTACATATTGGTTGGTGAGCCAGGATTCTTAGTTTTTAGAAGAAACTAAACAGGAGTTTGAGTCTTTGATGAGAGAAATATTGATCTCTGAAGATGAAGACTGGTTGAAAAAATGTGAAGAAGAGCATGTCAGAGGTTTATGGCCTTCGTGTAAAATAATGTTTCCGAAGTGCTGCATCTTTATAACTGCAGTCTGTTATCACAGTGATTGTTTTCTCATGTACTGCTAGGATTCTTCCCAGGATTCATCACTTTTCAAACAATTTGTTGCATTAAATTTTTGAAAAGTTGTAGTCCATTATGTGTTGTGAGTATGGTCACAACTTCTTGAGTTCTTGAGACAGTTAACTATGTAAGTACCAGTCCATTTAAAGAAAGGAGCACTGTATTGAAAACATTGTAAAGACTACATTATTAGAACATATTCCTCCCCCCCCCCCCCCCTTTAATTAGTTTTACCAAAGCAGCACAGCTATGGGCACTCATATACCTTTGTATGCAATATTTTCTTGGGCATATTAGAGGAATATTTTCTTCAAAAGTTTACCTTAAACCCATTGTGAATTTCAGATATATAGATGACATTTATGATCTGGATTCACAGCCTCTGTAGTATCTACATTAGTTTGTAACTAGGCCTCATGTCAAAACAACTCTTGGACAGAAATTGGTATGGGTCATCTAGTATATATAGTTTTTTCCCAAGAATTATCGATAGTTCACTTCACAATAGTGTACTCCCACCACGTCAAATTCCCCCATCCTGATCTCTCATGAGCTAGGCTGTGGTGTGTGTACATCACTCCTTGCCATATAGACCAATAGTAGTACATACAAGCATAAGGTTTTAAACTGAAATATTGTAAAGTGTGTTTGTTTTATTCATGTTGGTCTGGCCCTCTTGCCTTCATCTGTAATAAGAAAAAGTTTACTTTTTGTAGTAGAGGTGCAGTACAAATAACTATCAGCCATATTTAATTGTGAGTCTTCTAACCACAATTCTGTTGATAATGGGATAAGTTGACTCCTAGTCAGTAATACCACAAACAGATTATTTGTTTTGTGCTAGTACTTCTGTGATACATTCCTAATTTATTATGATATTTCTGTAACACCTTGCCATTTTTTCAGGCCACTGAATTAATAAATGGAGAGCTGCCAGGAGATACAGCCACATCACAAGTTACAATTGTAGTGACAGATGTAGATGACCAGCTACCCACATTTAATGAGCCATCTTTTAAACTGTCCTTATCAGAGGATGTGAGTGCTGATACACCCCTACCAGGTCTTGGAATGGTGAGTTTCCTCACAAAAATGGTATTGGTAAACCATTAATAAGTTCTATCATTTGTATCACAGACTAAAAATAAATTTCAGGTTCATTGCAGCTCTAATAATTCCTACCAATTTTTGCAATTCAAACACATCTATTTCATGTCATAATTTTATGCAGTGGTTCATTAGTAATATTACAGCTTTATAAATATTTTACAATCTTAGTAATCATTTTTGATGTTGCAATAATTTCCATTAAACTTCAAACCACCATGAAAATTAGTTTCACCGATGCAGCAATGCAGGGTTTTATTAAAATAGTGAATTAGAATTTTAAATGAAAACAGGACAAGAATCAATAACTCAAAATAAATGAAGTGATAATGTACAGTAAACAATATCCTTCCCACTTTCCACCTGATAATGTTGTTTGCTGCTTCTGGTTCTTTATCTAGTATTTATCTGGACCTTATCCCAACTCTATGTTTTCTGCATACCCCCTCTTGTAATCAGTCTCCTTCCTTCCAGTGACTCCCATCCTAGCTGCTTTGTTATGTCAGTTATGAACGGTGTTTTAATTTCCACATATAAATATAGATGTTTCCTTTGCATCCTCTACAAACTTACTGTTCATTACCAATAACATGGGCTCCATAAAATTCCTCCATGTAGGTCCTGACAAAGATTACATTACCTAGCTCCCTTACACATTCTACCTTCTCTAATAGTTGTGCCACTTCATTGGAACATTTCTATGTAACCTTCCTGACATGTCCTGACCAATTGATTATAATCAAGGAATATACCCAGATGTTTTATTTTTATGCCTTCCACCAGCAATTTCACCAGAGTTGAAGTTAGCTTAAGGGTCTTTGGAGATCCCAGCCGAAACTGGGATTCGAACTAGGGACCTTCTGATCTACATATTTATCTATGCTCGGGTATTAGCTCTGAATCACTGCCTCTCTACTTTTCCGATGTTTGAATTTACCCCCACCATTTTCCCGACTGGTGGTCTTTCTGTGAGGCAGTCTCCACCTCTCATAATTTTCTCCTGTTGACAAAGGGTTTATCCCGAAAATTGCTTTATTATTTCTGTGTGTTCGCAGCCCCACATCCATCATCTAAAGGTAATTGGTGGCTTATTTCCCTATCCTAATTTGATTCCTTTCCGCTACTTAGCGTCTTGATTTCATTGTTACTGTATGTATATATTCTAATAAGCTGCTACTTATATCCATTCCATGCTAACTTACCCAAATAAATATGTATTTCAGGTACATTTGTGAAAACTTATGTCCATGCTTAATTTTGATCCTATTACGTTGCCTTCGCCTGCCTCTAACTCATTAGTGTAATATTGTGGGCATCAGTCCCTTTGCTGATTTTTAACCTCTCAAACTGCTTCAAAACATCCCCTGCATCAATTTCTAATTTAATATAGTTCTCAGTAGTATTTACATGGAAATTCTGCTACTGTGAAAGATCCAATTATTTCTTTATGACAGTTGCTAATGGTCTCACCAGTTGCTTAATATTTCCACCTTTTTCATATCATCTCTTGTTCCTTTCTATTTATCACTCAAAATTTGTTTTATTTACTCTCTCACAGTCTGTTTCTTAACATTGCCACAGAATATTCAGTTTTAATCTTTCAGTGTTTCTCTTCAATCATAATTTTCTTCGTAAACATAACCCACTGATAATTGCCTGTTTGGTTATTTAATCCCACGGTTTCCTTAAATTCCTTAGCATATTTTTCTCTGTTCTTTGTCCCTCTCCATACTGTAGTCTGTAGGTTGTGTGCTTTTCTTTATTTTTTAAAGTAAAAATACATTGCAACTAGAAACTTCAAGGCAGATTTTTATGGAAAAAGCTCTGAAGATCTGCCATACAAAAAAATATTGAACATCAGAAAATGCAAAATTCAACATTATTACATACTTTTTGAAGTTGAAATTTACTTGCAACAATGGTTTATTTTAAATGAGTGGTATTAATAATTAGAGATGCAAGGTAGAGAAGTAAAACTAAAAATATTTAATGGTGCATTACTGATCGAGTCACGCTAAACTATATAACATTTTATATCTTGTGGAACTTAACATCTTTGCGCATAGCAAATTTCGTTAAATGCGATGTTTAACTGTCACTACAACCGTTTCGCAAAAGTAATGAATTGTTTGTTGTGTAAATTATCAATCAACTAAAAATAGTTTGATATTAGTGGTTTTAATTATTATATATTGTGTATGGAATCACAGAGAATGAAACAATCACTAACTACAGATGGTAGACTTGTACAGGTCCTGAAGGATAGATTAATTAAGAGCAATGGAATTGATTCATTTACCACCATCTGCAATAAACAGCTTTTGTATCTGCTCTTGCTTCACATCCCTTCTTGAGACTTCATGAAACCTTTTAAGCTTTTTGGCGTACAAGCCAGACTTAGAAGTAACTGGAAATAACTGTATATTAAAAGTTATTTTGTGAAACATAGAGAAAGTTATTTCAATATTCAATGCACCACTTTTAAGCAGTAGTATCATTTTCCACTACTAAAAATGCGCTAAGTGAATGCTTGAAAATGTACCAAAATTGTTGATTGTGAATAATAACTATTTCAATTTTCTTGTTTCTTTTTATTCTGTGTTTGTGCAACAGGTTGTGGTGGATGCAGACACTGGTGAGAATGCACGATACATGTTGAGTTTACGAGGGCTGAAGAATACTCTCCCAGGAGTTTTCACAGTTCATCCAACTTCAGCTCAAGGGAGGACACCAGTCGTGGTCAGGGTAGCAGATCCTAAAAATCTTGACTATGATATTGAAGATGAGAGTAAAAGAAAAATTGTATTTGATGTTGTTGCTTCTATTAAAAGGAACGGGGTAGGTGACAGTTTTAGAATGATCCCTTACTTCCATGTTATGTATCAATATTATTATTATTAATTGACATATATTCATGACTAATCTAGTTTTTCAAAAATATTAAAATTATTGCATTTATAAAAACTGCAACCGAAAACTATCAGCTATAACCTGACAAGCAGCTAGAATGGTCTCTCTGACTAAAATTATTCCTTGTGGATAAATGTTATACATTGATTATTTTTGCAGATTTATAACCAATTTTCATCTTTGCTTGAATTATTGTTTATTGTTAATGTAACATCTTCCACTGATTTTTATGCTGTTGGGTTAAAGGAAGTACTGAACATACATGTCGGTATGAAACTATTATTAGTAACTTATTAAGGATATAAAGATAATGATTTCGGTATGAAAAGTCAGTATTTTAAACATCATCTACACTTTTGCAACCTCATTTTGATCACCATCATCAATTTCAGAGTGAACCTGTGGAAGTGGCAAGTTCACAAGTGGTAGTCGATCTTGCAGATGCCAATGATAATGCACCAATCTTCCAACAAACATCCTATAGAATAAAAGTGCCAGAGAATGCCCAGCCTGGTACAAAGATTGCCAACATTACAGCAACAGATAGAGACAGTGGAAATTATGGACTTATAACTTATTCAATAAGGGGATTTGGTGCAGAAGCATTTACAACTCATCCTTCAAGAGGAGGAATTTTCCTATCCAACAAGTCACAAGGTACTTCTGGGTTTATCATTTTTGAAAACACAATTTCCAACATTTTTAGAAATTTGGTCACTGCATTCCAGTCATAATAATTTATATAATAAGTAAGCAAGTCTATTTCTTAGCAGAGCTAATAATGGAGGGTGGCGGACACATTTCTCCATCTTGAACTGACATTCTAACACCAAAGAAAAGGCGTAATGCTTTCAGAGCGTATCCATTCAATTCTAATAGAGTTAGAAATTCAGTCACTGCATTCCATTAGCAATAATTAATATTCTACGTGTGAAAAATATTGAGAAAGTGAGTCCATTTCTTAGCAGAGCTAAAGAGAGGACCAGAGGGATGGGGACATCTTGTCCCATTTTGAATACTGTGCATGTTTCTTTTTTTATTTGATTTGCAACCTTCTGGTTCTTAAAACTATTTCCAAAATAATACTGCCTAATGTCACTTTTACTACCATTACCACATGGAATTAATCCAGTAAACAATATCTAATTTCACAACTTCATAAAAACTATGTATTTCGCACACAAGCAAGTGAATCATTTTTTGGAGACCACCAGCTCCATTACCTGTCTGTTTCTTCTTTTCTGTTATAGCATTAGCTATATTTTCTCCTGAATGCTAGACACAGGAGTGAACATAACCTGTGGGTACTATGTTGAATATTGAGTTTTATGTTCTTGAACCCACCAGTGTGGTTGCACCTGTTAAAACACTACCACTCTACAAAGGAACCAAGTTCAAATGGGCCCGTGTACCAGCCTTCCTGATTGCAGTTTTTACATGGTTTCTCACAATTGCCTAACCAGTTGTTGGGATGGTCTCTAATCTCTGTCTCATAAACAATACACTTCACCAATAAAAATACATTTATCACACATAAATTAAGCTACATATTTTACAGACAGATCACAATATAAACATTCATCACCTAAAAAGTGTGGTTCTGGCCACCTCTCCTCCCCCCCATTTCTCATGATTCACACTAAACTATTTGAGTTCTCAGACAACTAGTGTTCTGGTGATCCCCACTGGTACTAACAAAGAGAGAGAGAGAAAAAATAAAAAAATAAAATGGAATTACCAATTTGGATAGGGAAGTGAACTAGCTCACTTAGCAGACACAAACACACAAGACATGAAATTGTTGGGTCTTAGCCCTTCATCAATTAGCAGAACATTGAAAAATGTAGGTACTGTAGGAGACTTCTTCATATAATGATCTTTGAGCAAGGAACATGGTGCATGGTGTGGATAAATTTTTTTTAAAAAGGGGAGAGGGGGTAGTAATTTGAAGCTAATACTCCGAGCATTGCAAAATAAAACTAATCACAGATGGGTAAAATGAGAAGATACCAAATAATATGAAATATTTAATATGAAAATATAAATAAACAAACATAAACTATACAGTTCACAAAAAAATACACTTACATACAGAACACAAAGTTACACATTTCACAGATAGATGGCAATGCAGACTTTCCTTTTCAGAAAGCTCTTTGCCCCCTCCTCTCATGATTCACACTGGTCACCTGTGTAGAACAGGGGGCCGGTGGCCCAGGGCCCTTGTTGGCCGGATCTATGAGGGAGGGGAAAATGAAAAATGATATACACATTTTATATATGTGAACCTTCCTTCTTACTTAGGCCACTAATTTTTTGATCTTATCTCATAGCATAAATGGAAAAGAATAATTCTGTAATACAGGGTGTCCACAAATGAATATCGGGGTTTTAATGCTTTATAAGATTTATTACATTATCCTTACAGTTATAAATGATATGTCAAATGAAAGAGCAACTCAAACAGTTTTATATACAAGCTTACAAGTGTTCTATGTGGGCAACATTTGTCACACGGCACACATCAAGTCTGTAGCCGAGTTCTTCCCAAATGTTGAGCAGTGTGTCTTCAGTAACTGTTGCAACAGCTGCTTCAATCCTCTGTCGTAATTCAAGGAGGTCGGCTGGTAACGGAGGCACATACACATGATCCTTGATGAAACTCCAAAGGTAGAAATCGCATGGCGTTAGGTCAGGTGAACATGGAGGCCACGCATAGCAAGCTCTGTCATTGGGCCCCTTGCGGCCAGTCCAGCGGTCGGGTACAGTTACGTTCAACCAACCGCGTACTTCGTTATGCCAGTGAGGTGGCGCACCATCTTGCTGGAAAATGAAGTTCTCTGGTTCATATTGTTCCAACTGGGGGAAGAGCCATTGCTCTAGTGCAGGGGTCTCCAAACTACGGCCCGCGGGCCACATCCGGCCCGCGGACAGATTTTGTCCAGCCCGCGGAGAGCTAGGGGGGCATCCACAAAAGGTCCCACCCTGGCGCGAATTGTAGACTTTTTTTTTTTTTTTTTAGCTCTACTGTAATTTACGGACGCCCCCTAGCAAATTGAGTTTAGTTTACTGAAGTTTTCTAATTTTATGTTGGTTTTGGCCCTCGGAACTTACTGGAGTAATCAGTATGGCCCTAAGGCTGAAAAGTTTGGAGACCCCTGCTCTAGTGTATCAAGGTAAGAAGTACCAGTTACAGTCGGTTCATCAAAAAAGAAAGGTCCATAAACTTTCTGCCGGGATACAGCACAAAAAACATTGATTTTAGGGGAGTCTCGTTGCACTTGTACGATCTCTTGAGGATTTTCTGAGCCCCAGATCCGCACATTATGAGTGTTAACATGTCCACTGAGGTGAAAGGTCGATTCATCACTGAAGACAACATGATGTAGAAAATCTTCATCGTCATGTAACAACATTTCGTTAGCGAATTTGGCACGTAAACCATGGTCTGCAGGATTTACAGCCTGTAACAACTGTAAACGGTAAGGACGTAGTTGCAAGCGTTTCCTTAAAACTTTCCAAACAGTCGACTTAGAAATTTCTAATTCGCGACTAGCCTTCCGAACAGATTTCTTTGGGCTACGAGTGAACGACTCTCTCACTCGCTCAACAGTCTCTTCGCTAACTCTTGGTCGTGCCGCGCTCTTCCCTTTACAAAGGCAGCCTGTATCTTCAAACCGAGCATGGTGGTGTAACGGATAGCGTTCTGGCCTCGCATTCGGGAGGACGGCGGTTCGAATCCCCGTCCGGGCATCCAGATTTGGGTTTTCCATGGTTTCCCCAAATCACTCCAGGTGAATGCCGGGATGCTTCCTTCAAAAAGGCCATGGCCGAATTCCTTCCCATTCCTTGCCCCCATCCTTTCCCGTCTCTAAAGACCACGTTGTTAAAAAGGGACGTTAAACTGTTACATTTTTTTTTTTTTTTTTTTTGTATCTTCAAACTGATGATACCATCTACGGATGTTATTGTCACTTGGAGGATCACACCCGAACTTAATGCGGAACGCACGCTGCACAGTAACTACAGATTCAGTCTTTGCAAACTGTAAAACACAAAACGCTTTCTCTTCACTAGTCGCCATCTTTGCTACTACCGCATTCTAGCGGATCACAGCGGAAACATTTCACGCACATGCGCACTAGTGCCAACGAACAAAACTGTTTGAGTTGCTCTTTCATTTGACATATCATTTATAACTGTAAGGATAATGTAATAAATCTTATAAAGCATTAAAACCCCGATAGTCATTTGTGGACACCCTGTACAATACATTATTTATGAACAAACAATCTTGCATTATTTTTCTTAGTGAGGATTTTCTAAACTTTTTGCCACACATTATAGTAATTTCTCACATGATAGTTTGAGTGCCTCTATCAATGTAATCTTACTCAAATCCATTGGTTTCCAAGTTTAGATGCAATGTTTTGCAAAAAGCCAAAGCAATTAGAGGATGGACTTTACTACAAAGGGATATTATTTGTTAAAAAAAGCATTTTTTTCCCTTTCATTTCTTTTAAAACAGAGTATAATTTCATCACTGATTAATAATCCTTGTATATGTTTTAAAGTTACTATAAGCTGATTTTTACCACAAATATGCTCTTTGTTATCTGGGTAAGTTGATGTTTTATGTAGTATAATGAACCTATTTCATTGCTTTATTCAGGATTAGATTATGAAAGCCAGAAGTCATACTCTCTGACTCTGGAAGCCCGTGATGGAGGTGGCCGTGTCTCTGCAGTTAATCTGTTTGTGGATGTAGAAGATGTCAATGACAATGCTCCTGTTTTTGAGCGAAACGAATACAGCCGAACTGTTCGGGAGGGAGCTACCAGATTTGAGCCCCAACTTTTCATTCGGGTATGTGCCATTTATTTTTCCATTACTATTGAATCTAAATTAAACCTATATTTTGTTCTTATAGATAAAAATTTAAAGACAGCAATATTCTTACTGCAAATAATAATTTTGATAGTGTGGAATGTAAACCAATTTTTCACTATTGTTTCTCACTTTCAAAGCAATGCTGACAATCCAGGGCGACCTATAGTGGCAGTGTATGGTTTGCTCACTGAACAGATTTTAGCCATTATTGATTGACACCTCCAACCTTTTGTGCAGAACCTCCTTTTGTTCATCAAAGATATCCCACACCTCTTAGAACGTCTGCCAAACTCCTCACTGCTCTACCTCGAGAATCCTTCCTTGTCACTATGGACATAACATCCTTGTATACTGACATCTCTCCCTCCCTCCCTCTCTACCATGGCCTCAGTTCCCTTCAGTACTTCCATGCTATGCACCCTGCACACAGTCTCCCCAGCACATCCTTTCTTATATCCCTAGATGACTTTTTCCTCTCTAAAAACTACTACTTTAATTCCCAAGTTTATCACCAGATACGCCGTACTGACATTACCTGCAAGGCCCCCATCTTATGCCAACCTCTTCCTAGGCCATCTGGAGCAACATTTTATTCAGAATCACTCCCTCAGCCACTTTGTGTTGTTCAGATACATAGAAGATGATTTGGACTATGGAGAAGACCACCTCCTAGATGTCCTCTTTTCTCTCAACAACAGTCATTCCATCAATTTGACTTGATCATATTCCAACATCTGCATCTCCTTCCTTGATGTGGATATTGCTCTACAACTAGATGCTCTCCACACCTCTGTGCACATCAAGATAGCAAATTTACAGCAGTATCTGCACTTTTACAGTTGCCATTCCTTTCTTATCAAACGTTTCCTTCCATCCACTTGCAGTCTGTGGTAGACTCATCTGTTCCAGTCACAAATCACTTTACAGGTACTCTCAAAAACTATCCTAAGATCTCATTTCCCGCCGCTATTTCTTCTGATCTTGTGCAAAAGCAAATCTCTCGTGCTATCTCCCACAACTCCAGTGCTGGATTTCCTATTAGGCTGTATAGGCTCCAGCCTAGGGGCGGCAAATTTCCTAGGGCACCGCTTTAGTAAGCCGTCAAATTTGTGTGTGATTATAAACATAATAGAAAAACGTCTTCTATAAATTTTCATTTAAGTTGTGACATCTAGTAGTGAAGTGACAAACTTGGAACAATTAATAGTAAAGAAAAATATATTTACTATCAATTTTCATTTAGGTAAGTGGTGACAGCGAACAATTAGATAAAGTATTAATTTAATTCTAAATTAGTTTCTTGACTTTCTATCTTGTTCAACGCAGTCTGTAGACCATCGTATATTTCCGAAGGAAGAGTCTATAGACAGAGGTAAGTTTCTGCTGACAGACATTTCATGATTTCTATAATGAAAATATTGAAGTATGAGCTAAGATTTCATAGTCCCCGAGTGCTCGAAAGTCCTAATTTTATTGAAAAAAAAAATCATTGAAAAGTCAATGATTTTTGAAACTTAACTCGTCATTTCTCAGCTAGTAATGAATTAAATTCTTTGAAATTTTTTTTTAGGAATATGCATTGAACTATGCCAGAACCGGTATTCTGATTGAAATTAATATAAATTGTAATCGTTTAATAAAAATTGATTATAAATCGGAGTTTACGTCTTAACGCATTTTCTGTTCTTTGCCGATAAAAAGTGTGTTATGAAGTTTGTCGTATGGAGAACTGTCTGTGAAAAAGTTGTTCATCTATGTTCACCAATCAAAAAATCCCATAGAAAATTATAATTATGTATTAAATCTTTTATTTTCTTGTTTGTATTCATAATAAACATTCATTTTTCTTGTTTCTATTTTGTGACTAAATCTGAATGTTTTCAAGTAATGAAGTCACTCTTAATCTATACCCATTCACATATACATATAATCGTTTCCTACCTAATAAAGGTTATACAAATTAGTGATTAGTATAAGTATGAAGGAGAAAAGGGCGGCACAAAATGAACAGCCTACACTAAAAAAGTTTAAATCCGGCCCTGCACAACTCCCGTTCTGCACCTCCTAAAGCTGACCGCAAACCAATATTCATCACTTAGCTCTCTCATGTTCTGGAATCCATTAATCAGATCCTTTGCCGTCAGCACAACTACCTACAATCCTCCCTAAGCTGTGGGTCCTCCGTTCCTAAACCTACTCAATGCCCCCTGTATTAGCAGACCACTTAGTCTGAAAATCATCTTGGTCCACAAGCACTTACCTTCTTACTCCCCTGCAATAGACCCCACTACAAAACATGCAGCATCCTTCCATCCTCTGCTTATTCTAATCCCATCACAGGAGAATCCTTACACCATCACTGGACACACCACCTTCAGTAGAACTAAGCTAATTTACAAAATTACCTTTCCTCACTGCACAGCTTCCTACATTGGTCGGTGCACTCAACAACTGTCCTATAGGATGAACAGTCGCAGACAAACAGTTAATACCAGCAGCCCTGACCATTCTGGGGCAATCCATGCCAGCTCACATGATTATAACGACCTTAACAGCTGCTTTATGATTAAAGCTGTCAAGAGTTTTCCTGGACATGAAAGTAGAGGTTAGAGTAGAGGTAGAAAGTAGAGGTTAGTTGCAGTTGGACGGTCACTCAGTAAAGTAGTGTGATTTAGCTTGACATTTTATCTTTAGTGGTGTGTGGATTTAGTTAGTTTTATCTCTGAGTGTTTACGTTTGTAGAAAGTAGAGGTTAGTTGCATTTGGACGGTCACTCAGTAAAATAGCGTGATTTAGCTTGACATTTTGTCTTTAGTGGTGTGTGGATTTGCTTAGTGTTATCTCTGATTGTTTACTTTTTTAAGAAGTACAGGTTATTAGCAGTTTAACGTCGTTTCCTCAGTAGCTTATTTTTGTGTTACATTTTATCTCTAGTGGGGTGTAGATTTGATTAGCGTTCTCTCTGAGTTTTTGCAGTTTATCCAAAGTACAGATTAGTTCGAGTTTCTGTTCATTTTTCTTTTTTTAATTTTAAAAAGCAGTATGTCTAGGGACTGTGATTGCTGTGTGCAGACGCGAGCTGAGGTGGCTGATCTGCGCGCTCAGCTTACTGCTGTGTTAGCGAAAGTTACACAGCTGGAAGCTGCTGTAGAAGGTTGCAGCAGATACGATATTGGGGAATTCGATGTAGCCACGCCGCTCACAGATTTACCTATGTCGAGCATTGTACCTGCAACCCAGGCTGAAAAGCCGGAGGATGTGCCTAGGTCACCTGACGGTGACTGGCATATGGCTACCAGACTTCGAAGCCGCACACGGGGGCAGTCGAACAGGCTTGAAGGCCAAGACGGTGAACTTGTTCGACTGTCCAACCGGTATGACGTATTGTCAGAGGCTGATTCAGTCCCACAATTGTCATCCTGGGAGCTGATGGCCCCTCAGCCCGGTAGGTCTGGGCGATCGCAGAAGGGTATTCTGGTAGTTGGGAGCTCTAATGTTAGGCGGTTTATAGAGCCCCTTAGGGAAATGGTGGATTACTCGGGGAAGAAATCCAATGTCCATTCGGTGTGTATTCCGGGTGGTCTGATCCGAGATGTGGAGCATGCCATCCCGGATGCCATAGAACGGACGGGATGTAGCCAACTGCAGATTGTGGCTCACGTCGGCACCAACGATGCTTGTTGCCTTGGGTCGGAGGTTATCCTCTCTTCCTTCCGGCGGCTGGCTGAAAGGGTGAACTCTGTGGCCAGTGGCCGCAAGATTTCGGTGAAGCTAACCATCTGTAGCATCGTAGACAGAGTTGATTGTGGACCTCTGGTTCAGAGCCGTATTGAGGGGCTGAACCAGAGACTACGACGTTTCTGTGGTGATATTGGCTGCAGATTTCTCGATCTCCGCCACAGGGTTGAGTCATGTAGGGTTCCCTTGAATAGGTCTGGTGTGCACTACACACATGAATCGGCTACACGGGTGGCAGGGGCCGTGTGGAATGCACTGGGTCGTTTTTTAGGCTGAGGGAGGAAGACCCAAAACACGAAATACAGTTACGGGCAACCCAATCAGATGCAACACCGGAATGTAGGAGGAACCAAAAAGAGTCACAACAGTTAAAAGTACTCGTAATTAACTGTAGAAGTGTTTGTAACAAACAACCAGAACTTTGAAAGCGTTATTTGTAGCACAGAAGCGGATATTATTATCGGTACAGAAAGTTGGCTAAAACCGGAAATAAGTTCCGCCGAAACTTTTAAAGACAGCATGAACGTGTTAGGATCCAAACCCATACTGGGGTACGTATCGGCTTGTATACCTAAACTTGAGTTCTTCCAAAATGTTACCAAAAGTTCGAGAAAAGTTCTATAACCGTGAAAAAAACCTTGGAGAAAGCTAACTGTAATGATGAAGTCGGTCGCCACTCACAGAATTAACCTCCTGTAAGAAAGGTACTAAAATAGAAATGAAAGTTGAAGTCAGAATCACTAAAGGATATATTCTTGAAAATTTCACTGAGTTTACATAAAAGTCACAGTTAGCTATGGCAATCGGAGTAAATCATTAAGCCGAAGATCACAAGTCATGAAACAGAACAGACCGCTCCACCCCGAAAATGAAAGTAAAAGTTCAAGTTCCGGCATTGATGAGTCACATGTCGGAAAATTTCAAAGTTCTATGGTTGGCTATCCTGACAGTCAGCCATGTTTGTTTCCGGTCTCCCAGAAGCCCACGTGCCCAAATAGCGCTGGATTTGTTATACCACGAGTAGCATCCTAACCCGACCAAGTGTTTCCGCGAACTGCCTCGAGACAAGCAACCGGCCTACCTTTATCAGAAATGACCTACTAACCTAAAAACAGGAGATTAAATTTTGTTAATGGAGAACTTTCAGAAAAATCACAAGAGATAGAGCGTAACGAAACAAGTGTGGTGATGTGGTTGGTTTTGTTCTCAGAGCTTCCAGATAGGTGTAAATGATTTTTGAAAGTTGGTGAATCGGAAAGCTCAATGACTTTAGTACTGCGAAATGTCACGTCCGGAATGTTTCACCGACCACTAAAGTTTAAAATATCAAATTTAGAATATGTTTAAAGTGTTCCACAGCCTCTGCTGAGTTCAGTGGTGTAAAAATCTTTTAAATCGGTTAAGGATGTCAAAAGTTATGGAATTTCTAAAATTTTCTGATTATTTGGTGTTGCAAGATTTTATTCACTTTTTATTTATAGCTTATTTCTGCCTGAGACTATTTTTAAAATGTTCCTTTATTTTATTTAAGTACTTTAGAAAAGTTTTTGGTACTTGAAATATGTTTGCCAGATTGAAATTCAAATTACAAGTTGGTTTCTACGACGTCACAGGATAACGAATTTTAACTTATTTATATCTTCTGTTTATTAATTGATGGCTATTAGAAACTTAAAGAATATTGAATGGTTTGTTATTAAGTTTGTTTAAATCTACTTTTGAAGCTCTGAAATTACTTGTCTGGACTAAAACATTTAATTGAATTTAGCACATGGTGTAATGTTTTAAAAATCATACTGTTCTAAATCAGTCTAGAACTGCGAGTTATTGGTGAATTTAATATCATATGGTGAAATTATTATTATACCAGTGCTTTAGTGCATCTAAATGTGTGGAATATTAGTGCTATGGTTGTTTTAACCAAACCTTGTATACTTTACTTCAGAATTATTATGGATTACGCTCATCTCGGTAAGTTTACAGTTTATATTTTATTAGAAACTTCTTATTTAAGGTTGTTATGTGTTGTTTATGTGCTTTCCTAACTGTGAAGTGTTGTTGTCTTGATTTCAAACTGTGGTATCATGTATCGAATGTTAGCCCCAAACTTCGTCGGATTTTAACTGAATATTGAAAATAGGGAGTAAGGTAGCTTACAAACGTTATTCATGTAAATTTCTCCCATGTAATGAAATAGACGTCGATACTATCTGTGAAATCATATGGATTAAACTCAATATTGCTGGGTCAAAACTCGTCATAGCCGCCTTCTACCGTCCACCCGATTCTGACATAGCTATTGCCAAGGAATTAAGAAGTAATGTTAACAGTATAGCTAGCCGTTTTCAGGATTATGCTATGATTCTGGGAGGCGACTTCAATCTGCCTTATATCGACTGGCGAAATTATGTTCACATTACTGGTAGCAGGGATAAGGCAGCTTCTGAAGTAATTCTCGATTTATTCTCCGATAATCATCTGGAGCAGCTAGTTAATGAACCTACACGGTGTCATAACGGTAGCGAAAACATTTTAGATTTGCTAGTTATTAACAGGCCAGAATTATTCACCGACATTTCAACGACCACTGGAATAAGCGATCACAAAGCGGTAATTGCGATTATCAAATTAATGACCAAGCGAAAAAGGGGAAATGGACGGATTGTATACAGATTCAGTAAGGCCTCAAAGGAGTGTTTTAGAACCTACCTGAGGAATAATTACCATAACTTTAAGTTAACAAAGGACACCGTTGAAGAGATGTGGCATCGATTTATACAGATAGTCAGGGAAGGTATGGAAGTACATATACCAAAGCGGAAAATAAATGGGGAGAATTATCCACCGTGGTACACATGCGAAGTCAAAAGATTACTCAAAAAACAAAGAAGGATACACGCTCGCTACAGAAGGAAGAGGTCTCGCAGCGATTTAGAAACCTTGGCTGAGTTAAGAGGACATGTGAAGAATGTGATGCGTGAGGCCTTCAACGATTTTCATTCAAACACTCTCTCTCTAAGAGTCTCGCAGAAAACCCAAAGAAATTTTGGTCGTATGTTCGAAAAGTCAGTTCTACCAACAGCAATATTCCAGCACTAGTTCGTGAAGGGTCCGAGATTATTGAAAGCCGCGATAAAGCTAATGTATTAAATACTGTATTCAAAAAATTCATTTACTGTCGAAAATAAGGATAGCATTCCCGTTTTCCCACGTCATGTCGAGTTGGAGATGGAATCATTACGAATAGATACTGCAGGTATCATAAAGCAATTAGAGCTCCTAAAGTGGGGAAAGCACCTGGCCCGGATGGTATTCTAGTAAGAGTATTTTCAGAGCATGCGGTGGAAATCGGGCCATTTCTGTCTGATATATTCAGTAAATCCCTAGAAGAGCGAAAAGTACCTTCAGACTAGAAAATAGTGCAAGTAACTCCGATTTTCAAGAAAGGTGATCGAAGCAATCCTGGAAACTACCATCCCATATCTATAACATCTATTTGTAGTAGAGTTATGGAGCATATTATATGCTGGAACATTATGAATTTCCTAGATGAAAATAATTTGCTTACAACAAATCAACACAGATTTCAGAAGAAAAGATCATGTGAAACACAGCTGGCCCTATTTACACATGACTTAATGAATGTTATTGATGCAGTTCACAAGTAGACGCAATTTTTTTAGATTTTCAGAAAGCCTTTGACTCTGTGCCACACAACCGCCTTTTAGCGAAGCTATGAGCGTACAGTATATCTGATCAGCTTTGCGAATGGATAAATGATTTTCTAACTGGTCGATCGCAGTATGTCGTTGTTGAAGGAGAAAGTTCTTCTAATCTAGATGTTACATCAGGTGTACCTCAAGGAAGTGTAATAAGACCACTTCTTTTCTTAATTTTTATAAACGATCTCGGAGACAAAGTGAAAAAGCCTTCTTAGATTGTTTGCTGATGATGCAGTTATTTATAGGGAAGTAAGGAATTTGGCCGATTGTTTAGCAATTCAGTGCGATCTGGATGTTATTTTTGCATGGTGCGCTGAGTGGCAACTCACACTAAATTGTAAAAAGTGTAAGACAATGAGCATAACTAACAAAAAGAATCCGATTGTTCAGAAATACGAGGTAAACAGTTCAGTTATTGATATGGTCGATTCTATGAAATATTTGGGAGTAACAGTACAAAGGAACATGAAATGGGACTTACATATTAATACGTTGGTAGGTAGAGCTAATTCTAGGCTGCAGTTCCTAGGTCGAATTTTGAAAAATTTTAATGAACAAACAAAGGAGATAGTGTACAAATCTCTTGTGCATCCACATTTGGACTATTGTTGTGCCATCTGGGATCCATTTCGTAAGGGGCTGATTGAGAGTACAGAGAAAGTACAGAGAAGAGCCGCTCGTTCGTGACCGCTTGCTACAGTCCTTATGAAAGCGTTACAGAACTGATTAGTAGACTAGGCTGGGAGTCTCTGGTAGATAGACGATGCACATTTCGTATAAACTTATTGGTAAACATGCGTACTCCCACTTTCACTTACGAGTGTAGTGAAATACTTCGTCCACCAACCTATTTGGGTTGGAATGACAGGAAAGATAAAATTAGAGAAATAAGGTGCCGCACTGATACTTATATGAATTCTTTTTTTCCTCGTACCATTAGGGATTGGAATGCACAACAAAGAGATTAGGTTTGGTGCTGAGCACCCTCTGCCACCCACATTTTTGTGATTTTCAGAGTATGTATGTAGATGTAGATTACCTCTCCAATACACAGTAGTTGGGAATTGGTCTTTCAACATATCGTAGGCACCAGACATACCTATGGCCTCAGCCTGTGATAAGACCCCACCTGTAAAACTGTCACTTACAATTTTAGAAATTTACAGTCAGTTTATTTATATAAATATTTTAAAGTTTGTATTATTTTTTGAATATATATTTATATATATTCATTTCTTATTTTAGTTATTTACTATTAGAACAATTTAAAATATTTTATTTTATTTTACCTCTACTGATTGTTCCATAATTAATGTTGGTCAACTTGATCCTCCTCCAGTTTAGTTCCCTCTCTTTGCTCTTGTTTCATCATGTGGTAGGTCCTGATCTGTACACAACTTCCCCCCGCCATATGTCTCGCCTCTTGCAAAGTTTATGAACCAAAATATTGTGAAGTGTGTTTTTATATGTTCATCTGGCCCTCCTGTCTTCATCTGCAGTAAGTGACTGGTTGTTTATCCCTACCCTGTCTTATTTTCAGTGCTTAATGGCAGTTTCATTATCATCATTAAACGAATCCATTGTTGTATTATACATAAAACTTGCTTAAATCTTTTGTGAAGTTATACATGGAATTATTGAGACTTGGAATGTTATTTTATATTTTATTTACTCTACTAACAAGTGGCTTAATATTTGATGTAACTATTTTATTCCCAGGCAACAGATTCTGATGGTCCAGAGCAGGGAGGAGGCAAAATATTTTACAGCTTGGTTTCATCAAATGCAGAGGGAGTGTTGTTTGTGGAGCCAATAAGTGGAGAGGTGAAACTGAACTCACCAGCGAAAGCTTCAGATACCCAGCTCGGGCAGTACGAGTTCACAGTGAGAGCAACAGATGCTGGTAAGTATACTAACAGACTGTAGAGAAAGTGATTACTGATTAAAATTATTGGAATGTTGCAATGAGGTAGTATATTCGGGGAAATATACCTTTCTACATCTTAAATAAAATGGTTTAATGTAAATAAAATCTATAAGTTTTGCATATTTTGGGAGGTATCTAATAGTTTTAGAGGGATTTTAGTAGTTTAATAAGGTTTGCGAAATGTTCCAAAACAATTTAAATGGTGTCGAGGTAGTGTCTGTTCATTCCAGCACTGAAACAGTTCTAAAATTGTATGGATGTTAAGAAATAGACATACACCACAAAACAAAAGAGTGGGAGTTGATTGGCAAATTTAAATTATATAATTCATTGCAAAAGAAAAAAAATATTACATTGTTAAGTAAATAAAAGTAGGATGGAAGAAGCTTGAGAAGTTAAAGTGATTTATTTTACATCATTTTGAACCTACATTTTAAAATAGAGTCCAAACATAGTTCACACAAACAAAGCAAAACTATCTAAATTTCATCCAAATTTATCATTTGAACTAGAAAGCTGTTGATCTCAAATTAGGTGCATTAACAGACCATGAAACATATCAATGGGTTCATGTAATGAAAAACAAAAATAGCACTATCAAAAGAAGTAAAACATGGGCACTGTTGGAACTTCAGCTGGCATGGGTAAATAAAGAATTTGGAAGGTTTTATCTTAAAGGAGAAGTAGCAAATGAGGACCACCTCAAATCAATATCCAGAGGTTTCTGGTGCTTATTATGCATTATGTTAACTTAAAATGTGACCATACAGTTGGTGTGCATTCCAACACAGATAACATCACTAACTTCAATTATTGTCAAAAGTACATCTTGAGCTGCAGTTTCTGTTATACTTGATGATGTACACCAGAATAAAGGAGTCCATGCATACTGGATTTAGAGGGTGAATGCCATGGAGAATCAACTCCCGACACTAATGTATTGCTCACTTGGGTTTTCAGTTTTAACCAGCTTTCAAAAATATTTTTTTTACCTAAAAATCACACATCTTAGAAATCGTACAACATCAAAAACACCAATGCAAGCTTACACGGGTATAGAATGATGATGAACTTACTATAGACCTGCTTTTTAAGCCCAGCTGTCTGCATAAAAATGAAATTGATTGTAAGGATGTGTAAATTACCACCTCTGTAAGAAAGTTGGTAGGAATAATCCTTTCACTACATTCTTTCAATTTTGTTCATATAGGTAAACCCCCAAAATATAGTGATGCCCGTGTTGTTGTGAGAGTTGGTGTCCCTGGAAATCAACGGCCTGTTTTTCTTGGACATGATAACATTGGTGAGAATGCTCCTGCCAGTTACGCAGTTTCAGTAAAGGAAAATGCACCACCAGGAACCTTTGTTGCTAAAGTCACTGCAACTGATCCTGATGGGCAGGATAGCATGTTGAGGTACTTCATTGCTGGTGGCTCTAGAGACAACTTCCTCATCAACAACAGGTGAGTGGTGATATAGCAAGGGAAGAAAAATTAAAATGAATTACCAAAACTTTTACATCTACTAATTAATAGTGATATAAAGGCAGTTCATATTTTACTTATATTTTTCTGATGTAAAAACATTTCTGTTACTTTTTCAACTTTTTTTTTTTTAATCAGTCATTTGCAAAAATTATTCTTGAAATCTTCTGCTGCTACATTATTTTAAAACTGTTGTGCCAGCATACATACGTACATTGTGTAATACCGACATTAAGACTGGAACTCTGCAAATGATGAATTGTTTGGTTTGAACGTTAGGTGCATCTGTTGTTAATATTCTGCATCCATATAGCTGAGTGCATGTATTTTGGAAAAAACAGAAAAAGCACTAGCCTTTTGGTATTCCGTGAAAGGAGTTAGTAAACAATAGTGCATAAGTTATTTTGATTTATTGCTTTGTACCACCTTCCAAGAGATTATATATATCTGAAATTATTGATTGTCTACTAATTCTCCTCCAATAGTGTCCCCATCCTTCACACCTTGTTCATCTCTGGCTTCAGTCATGTGGCTAATCTCAATGTGTACATATCTGATCCCCTTCCTGCAAATCTCACTTCTAAATGTATTTAAGGTTTACAACAAATTTGGTAAAGTGTGGTCGTGCTTAGTTGTTCATCTTTGTGCCTTTATCTGTGGTGAGTGATGGGTTTACAATTACTATCTTTCTTTATGTTTCTTTACTTTGATTTGGCCTACAAGTACCATGTGGCTAATGTCCACCACAGGTGGCCACTGTGAAACGTAAGAGAGGACAGAGGGGTGGGGGGGGGGGGAGGGGGGTAATGACCTGCATTCCTGGCCGAAGTCTAACTCATCCTGTCAGGTCTAACATATATAATCTATTGGAGGAAAGTTTTGTCTTATTATCGATCTGCAAAATGCGTGATTATGTGTGTTCTGTATGGTATGTGTATTTTTATTTATGAAACGTGTATTTTATGATGTGAAAATTGAGAAGTGTCTCAGTACTTGCCTGGATAATTGTGGGAAAATGCCTAAAAACTGCAATCAGGATGGACAGTACATGGAGCCCTGGGCTAGTGCCCAGACCCATTGTTCTCCCCAATGCAGTGTTTGGCCATACAGTCTGGTTATATATATATAATAAGTTATTCGGAAAAAAGGCACTGTAAGCACATATATTAAACATTTAGATAGACATAGAGTATTAAATTTTCAAACCTAGGCCATTCTATAGAAGTAGTGAAATGGCTGCATGTTACAGGCTGGCAGCCAACTGATTAAGCCAGCAAGGACCGTGGCTCTTGGTGGGAGGAAAATCAACATGGTGGGAAGTGAGGGTGGGGGTAGAAAGACATACACTTGAAAATACTAATAAACCTGTCCATAAGGAACTGTCGTGGAAGCGCGGTAGACGTCAGATGATGGTCCTGAATTGGCTATTAAGTAATGGAAAAATGTGCAAAAATGCTGAGAAATATGCAAAATCAAAATAATAATAATAAAAATAAAAATGGAAATTTAAAATTAAGCAAAATATGAAGTTACAAGCTACAAAAATATAGACTCTGGTGAGTGATGGTTCTGTGGGAAAAGGTATGAGGGGAGGGGGATGTGTGGGAGGAAAACTGGTGCTATCTTAAATTTAGGCCTCCCACTCTCATATGCTAACCTCTACTTATGCCACCTGGAACAGTCATTCTTAGCTGAATCCCATCTGAAACCCCTTTTGTAGGTCAGATTCATTGATGGCATTTTCATAATCTGGACCCATGGGAAAGACAACCTACTCAGTTTCCTCAATAAACTCAGTACTGCCAGCATACTGAAATTCATGTGGACTTACTCCCACTTTCCTGGATGTCGAATTATCCCTCATGAATGGCTACATCAACTCATCTGTCCATATCATACCCACCAACCTACAACAATTCCTTCATTACGATAGATGCCACCCTCACCACATCAGATGCTCCCTCCCCTATAGCCTTGGCATTCGGGGGAGCCACATATGTTCCAATGAACAGGCCCTCCAACACTATGCTAGCAACATCTCCGAAGCCCTGATTTCCTGCAATTACCCACCAGATTTAGTTCACAAATAAGTTTCACGGGCCAAATCACAACCCACTCAACCTATCAACAGCCTACAAACCACCAAAACAAACCATAGCCTCGTTCTGATTATCTGATATTTCCTGGGTTTGGAATCTGTCCTGCGAAAAGATTACAACTTCCTTTGAGCCTAGCCTTCCTATTACCCACCCAGAATTACTTCAGCAGACCTCCAAACCTCAACCAACTCTTGGTCTGTAAACATGGGGCCCACCAGCCTGTAAGACAGCCCCAAGGTTCGTTTCCCTGCAACAGATCCTGCTGCAGATTATGCAGCATGCACCCGCCCTCCACCACCTTTACCAACCACCTTACTCGGAAAAGCCTCCCGATCACAGGACTGGTCACGTGTGTATCCTCCCACCTGAAATACCAACTCACCTGCAACCATTGCACAGCATCCTACATTGGTCTGATAACAAATCCATTGGCCATCAGAATAAATGGACACAGACTATTGGTATTCACACAGAACCCTGACCACCCTGTATCTTATCATGCCACCACTCATGGAACCAACAATTTTAACACATATTTTGTGGTATGCGCCATCAGAGTCCTCTCTGACAAAAGCAGCATTTCGGAACTCAGAAGGTGAGAACTGGCGTATCAGTACCAACAGTGCACCAGAGAAATTTAAGATATCACCAATTTTCCTTCCACCTATCCTCCTCACCTCCTACCTTTTCCCACAGAACCACCGTTCATCAGAGGCTATCTTTTTATAGGTTGAAACTTCGTATTTTGCTTAATTTTAAATTTCCATTTTTAAATTGTTTTTAATTTTTTTTTGTTGATTTTGATTTCACATATTTCTCAACTTTTTGCACATTTTTCCATTACTTAATAGGCAATTCAGGACCATCATCTGACGTCTACCGCGTTTCTGCGACGGGTCCGTATGGACAGGTTTATTATCTATATATTAGTTTTCTCTAGCATATGCCTTTCTACCCCCACCCTCACTTCCCGCCATTTTGAGTTTCCCCCCACCAAGAGCCACGGGCCTTGCTGGCTTACTCAGTTGGCTGCCAGCTTGTAAAATCCAGCCATCTCACTACTACTGAAGAAAGGCTATAGGTTCGAAAATTTTATATAAGAAAACAGAGAGGAAGCATCACTGATCCCAGGGAAGCTTAAGTACAGCAAAACTTTAAACACAGAATACATAGTAATTAAACCCTTCTTCAGCAGTAGAACATGAAGTGGAAAGGTTTGAAGTAAGAGAAAAACTCACATGCCACAGCACAATGTCAGTTATCTGTGAAGGCAGAGAAAGAGGATAGGTGGGTGGAGGAGATTTCAAACTAGGAGCAAAAATATATGAAAAAAAATAATCTGAAAGTTATAAATTAAAATATGTAAGATTCAAAATAAAATAAAAAGAGAAATAATAAAATGTTTATACAAAAATATAAACAGAAATGTTTATAATAACAAGTAATGGTTCCTACAGGTGAGGAAATAAAGTAGTGGGAAAACTGTAAGGAGTGTGAAATAAGAACCAAAGTAAAAATTATTATTTAATAAATGCACCAGTTTGGTTGAGCTGAGTTTTGTTTATTCTCAGATGCATTTTGCCTCTTGTTAAAGTATCTTCAGCGCTTTTTTTTTTTTAATCTGTTTAACGTCTCTCTAACAGCGAGGTTTTTAGAGATGGGAAAGGATGGGGGGCAAGGAATGCGAAGGAATTCGGCCATGACCTTTTAAAGGAAGCATCCCGGCATTTGTCTGGAGTGATTTGGGAAACCATGGAAAACCCAAATCTGGATGCCCGGACGGGGATTCGAACTGCCGTCCTCCCGAATGCGAGGCCAAAACGCTAGCCGTTACACCACCACGCTCGATTTCAGTGTTTTACTTACATTCAAATCTTGAGCTGTGATAGTTGGAACACCTGTGTACTCAACCAGCATGCTGCTTACAATATCAATACCATCATGTGTTAAGCTTGTGCTACGACATAGGTGATCCTGATGGATAATGGGCAGTCAACTTTTTTGCAGCCCTGTTTTTCTTTTTAAACCATCTACCTACAGCTACATCCATACTCTGCAAATCACAAACATTGTGGGTGGCAGAAGGTGCTAAGCACCAATCCTAATTCTGCACATTCCAATCCCGAATAGCACGAGGAAAGAAGGAATACATAAAAGCATCAGTACGGCATCTTATTTCTTGAATCTTATCCCTCCGGTCATTGCAACCTAAATAGTTTGGTGGAAGAAGTATTTCATTGCACTCGTAATTTAAATTTTTTCGCATATTCTCCAATAAATTCAAACACGAACGATGTTGTCCGTCTTCCAAACTATCCCAGCCCAATCTATATATCAATTCTGTGACCCTTTCATAAGGCCTGTAGCAACCAGTCATGAATAGAACGGCTCTACTCTGCACCCTCTCCACTGAGTCAATCAGGCCCCTGCAATACGAATCCTAGACTCCACAATAGTAATCCAGATGTGGACGCATTAGTGTTTTATACGATATTTCCTTTGTATGAGCATTACAATTCCTCAGAATATGACCCATGAATTGTAATTTAGAATTAGCCTTGCCTACGACGGAAGTTATGTGCAAGTCCCATTTCAGGTTGCTTTGTATTATCAGCCCCAGATACTTCAGGGAATCAACCGTGTCAACAGCTGAATTGTTTACTTTGTACTTATGCTGATTCTTTTTGTTACTTATTCGCATTGCCTTGCACTTTTTGCAATTACGTGTAAGTTGCCATTTACGGCACCATTCGGAAATAGCATCCAAATCGCGTTGAATTTCTAAAAAATCATCAGTGCAACTTATTTCCCTATAGATAACTCCATCATCTGCAAACACTCTCAACCAGCATTTGACGTTGTCACCTAGATCATTTATAAATATTAAGAAAATAAGTGGTCCTATTAAACTTCCTTGAGGAACCCCTGAAGTAACATCTAGCTTAGAAGAGGCTTCCCCGTCAACAACGAGATACTGTGATCGACCAGTTAGAAAATTACATATCCATTCGCAAATCTGATCCAATATACCGTAACTATGTATCTATATAAAAAAAATAAGTTTAGCAAAATAAAACACTGCTTACCATAGGTGAAAGGGTCAACACCAAAAAATTGAAAACATATTGGAAACATTGATATTTTCAGCTATATACCATTTCTTAACACAAGATGTTCATTTATTGTGAAACTGTAGGTATTGAAAATTAAAATGTTTCCAGTATGTTCATTTATTTTCTTGTGTTGATGCAGTATGTACTTTATTTAAACAGCCCTATTAAATATTTGGATAGGATAATAACCACCTCTTACTAAAGTAGAAGATTGCATAGAAAAACATGTAGACACGCAGCATGATAAAAATTTTGGGCATGTATCCCTTCTTTAACAATAGAATCAACTATATTATTCTATCATTGAAGAAGGGATATGGGCTGAAAATTTTCATCACACTGTGTGTCTGCGTGTTTTTCGGTGTGCCCATATCACACTTGGTAAGCAATGGTTATTCTTCTATCCAAATGTTTAACGTATGTCTTTTATAGCACCTTCGTTTCCAATTTATATATAAGGTTAGAGAAATGAATCATCTTAGCACAGATGACCACTGGATAGCGTCGACATACAAAAAACACTTAAATACATACAATATCAGGCATATAAACTTTCCTCAGCAATATAATATGCAGTCTAAAGGTGAGTGTCAATCCTCTGTCATAATTTTTATTTTGTTTTGCCACCCAGCTTCTTTTGTTTCCTTCCAATCTATAAGACAATATTTCTCTGCAGCAGTTGACCTATGATACCCATCTGCTGTCTGCCATGTTCCACTTATGAATAATGGTTGTATGGCCACTAATTGCAATTTTTGTGTATGTGTTGATGCTATCTTGCTATCATCTGCAGTAAGCTGTTGTTCATTCCCCTATATGTATACAATTTCTGCCATATGCTAAATAAATATATAAGCCTCTATCCTAATTTGTAATTCCATAACTGTGGTAAGTGACTGGCTTATTTTCCCCATCCTTCCTTATTTTTGTATACACATGTACAAGGGCAGATCGGAAAGTAACACACAATAATCTTTTCCTCCCCTGGTATTGCAGCTGGAATGTTGAAATTTCACGAAAATATAGTTTGAAGTTTGCACTGTAGAGGGCATTTTGTTTTCATGTGCAGCTCTAGTGAGAGAAGCGTGAACTATGAAACAAACATGGCACACATGTTACTGTCGTCCATGTGTGAAGAGCAGTGAAGTGTAATTTGATATTTGTGGGCCAAAGGGCATTCACCGAGTGAAATTCACAGGGACATGTGTGGTGTGTAGGGGGACGACTGTCTGGACTGTACCAATGTCTCCAGGTGGTGTGTATTCTTCCGAGAGGACCACATGAACCTTAGTGATTTGCCATGCTCCTGGTAACCGGTAACAGTTTAAACTCCGCAGAATGTCCGCTTCATTGAGGCAGCAATCTTGAAGGACCGGCGTGTGCACCTGCAAACCTTATTGCAGATGTTCAACATTTCCTATGGCGCAGTGTACGATATTGTTCATGACACGTTGAAATTCCGTAAAGTTAGTGCTTGCTGGGTGCCTAAGAACCTGACAGACAACCAGAAGAGCCAGTGAATGATGAAATGCTTGGATCACTTAACGTCTTATGCCATGGAAGGGCATGACTTTCTGAAAGGAATCATCACTGGTGATGAGTCGTGGGCGTACCACTACATGCCCGAAACCAAGCAGGTCTCTATGGAGTGGAAACATGCTGGTTCCCCAGTACGAAAAAAATTCAAAGTGACTCAGTCGGCTAAGAAAGTACTTGTGACAGTATTCTGGGACATGTTTGGCATGTGATTGGTGGACTTTGCTGAACACAGAATCACCGTGAATGCTGCAGCCTACATGGAAACTTTGGTTAGGTTGCGTCTCAAACGCCACAACATTAATGCTAATGGTTTCAAACTTCTTCATGACAATGCACATCCCCATGTTGCTGCTCCTGTTCATGAGAAACTCACCACCTTTGGGTGGCAGGTGCTCAAGCATGCACCATACAGTCCGGACCTGGCACCGTCTGACTTTCATCTGTTTGGTCCCATGAAGAAATTCTTGGACTGCCAACATTTATCAACAGATGCGGAAGTGAAATCAGCAGTCTGCAGGTATCTACAGTCCCAACAAACGGTCTTCTACAAACAGGGCATATTGAAACTGATACCACAATGGGAGAAATGTGTTGAGAAAATTGGTGACTATGTAGAAAAGTAGGTCAAAGATGTAAGTTAATTTGTGATTTGTTTGGTTTTTATTATACTTTTGGGGGAAAAAAATTATTGTGCGTTACTTTCCGATCTGCCCTCGTACAATAATTGTAACAATGAAATGGTGATAGGCAATGAAAATAATAGGAAAGTAAAACCACCACTCATCATTGATGAAGACAGGAAGGCCATGATGAACACAAACATGAAAGTACTTCACAATATTTCAGTATAAACCTTAATCACATATAGAAATGAAACATATGGCAAGACCCGCAAATTTTTTTTATCTTGTGTATTTTTGTTTTATCTGTGTGTTCACGCCCCACATCCATCATCTAAAGGTAAGTAAGTAGTGGCTCATTTCCGTATCCGAAGTTGTTATTCCTTTTCACTACGTAGCGCCTTTTGTTTAATAAAACTGGAAACTATATTGCAGAAACAAATCACGGGCAGTTGGAAGGAATTGGAAGAAAATATGGTCCAGTAATTTTTTGTGTGTAGATAATAAATATAAACCAACTTGAATAGAAACTCAAACATGTCGCACGATACTTAAAAATTAGCTGTGGTGAGGTGGGTGGAAAAGATGAAAGATTATTTGGTGTTATAAACATGCCACTTGTGAAACATCCCATGCAATATACCAACTAACCTGCAACTATTGTCCAGCTTTCTAAACAGTTTGACCACCAATCCACTAACCATAGGAATAAATGGTTACTGACGGTCAATATTCAAGCTGAATCCAAAAATCCCAGCATCTTTTCGGTGTACTGTGCCTGTTACCAAAATTTTTAATTCTTGCTTCACCATCCATGCTATCGGCTTCTCTGAAATCAGAAGGTGAGAGCTGGCTTACCAGTAAAAACTGGGTAGCATACAGCCTCGGAGTCACAAAGGAAGATAACATCCAGTAATCTTTTCCACCTATATCCCTATTCCCTCTAACTTTTCTCACATGAAGAACTGAGTTATAAGACGTGCATAACACATTTTATTTATTTTTTTATTCATATTTTTTTTTGCAAAACATTTTTTACTAAACTTGCTTTCTGCTGATTCCTTTTGCCTGCCCATAACTTGCTTCCGTGATATTGTTTTCACTTTAACAAGGTTCAGTTTTATGCTTTTCAAGTCCCATTCCATACTTCGCGCCATGTTGATTTTTGCCCCACCACGATCTACTGAACAACAATCTGAGTTTCCAGTTAGCTGCCATTTATCATCTTACTGTTACCTCACTCTATTGATATCATCAACAGTTTCCAGCTTCTGGCTGAGTCTGCTTTGTGCACAATTAGTCGTGTGTGGACATGCATTGTCGTGGATAAACAACTTTTTAACAACTTTTCCTCAAGGCTTGTTTTGTATCACTTGCCTTAAATTTGTCAATGTTTAACAATGCCTTTCTGATCTAATTTTTGTGCCATGTTCAAGGAAAGTACCAGAAGCACTCCCTGGCCATCAAAAAACACAGTTGCCATATTCTTACTGATTGACAATGTTTGCAAAAATTTTACTGATTTTCTGGGACAACTCACGTGTCCCCGTTGCATGAACTGTCTTTTTGTCTCACAATTGACATGCTTTACCCGATACGATGAAATCGAGGAGCGTGTTACTCTCCTTGTCGTAGACTTTGAGAAAATTCAGCAATTCAGTAAAGCTGTCTTTTGTAATCTTCCATCCATATTTTTGGCACCTATCTGGTACAAAATTTGCTATAACCAAGCTTCTCTGATAAAATTTCATGCAGTAAAGTTTGTAAAATTTGTGATGATGATGGTAATACAACATTAACTCTCTGCCATGTTTTACTCGTTGAAGAATGGCTGAGACCTGAAAATTACAATGTCTCTTGTGTTCCTGCTTTTTACTTGGGTCCATCTCATCCTGCCATCTGTCTAAGATAAGGGGGGGCTTCATTTCCCTATCCTAATTTCTAGTTCCAATATACTAGTCAGTTCCCCGTTGTTTCATTTCAACAAACCATTTCCAAAGCTATTATTTTTTTTTCCTGACTACATCACCACTGCTTAGAACCAAATTTTCTGCAACAAACTATTCATTTGACTTCATTTATGCATGTACTGATCTAGCCATGTTCATTAACTTCTGTCTGCATAAGTAACAGTAGAGCCAAAAATATTGTCCTTTTTAGTTTTTGTGTCATGATATTTTAAAAATTCTTTTCTATATTAATAATTAATTTTTACTGTAGCAACTATTCTTTAAAAAATTGATGCTGAAATAGTTTTGTATTTATTTATGCCATTTGATAGGACTGGAGAAATAGTAGTGTCACCTGAGTCTCGTTTGGACTTAGATTCTGGAATAGATCGATACAATGTGCTTATCCATGCAATCGACTCTGGGAGCCCTGTCCGAGAGACAGCCACAGCAACAGTCATTGTCAATGTTACTGATGTTAACAACAAACCACCTGTTTTCTTAGACAAGGACTCTACTGCCTATACTCAGTATATCTCAGAAAGAACTCCCGTTGGTGAGTACCATATCAACATTGCTTCATATTTCTCAAATGTTCAAAATTTACATTAACTATGATATCAAGCAGAAAACAAATTAACTTCTCTAACAAATAAAAGCAGTAAAACTTGTTGCCCTAGTGTAGAAAATGCAATTTTCAATACACATCTATGCTTTTTGATTGGTGAGTTACATATTTTGTCTTGGTTTTCTGGATGGAACTAAGTCAATTTATTGAAACCTAAAATTTCAGCCATTATACTATGGCCTTCATTATTTGTCCTCTAATGAAGGCCATAGTGTAATGGCTGAAACATTATGTTTCAATAAATTGATGTGGTTCCACCCAGAAAACAAGACAACATTGACAACAACCACAGAAGTCTACACAGTCAGTTACATATTTTGTTTGCGATTTTAGAGTATTTTTTCATCATGAGTCAAATAATGGTTTTGAACAAGGATAGTTAAACTAAACCAATCACTTACCAAAGCTTTAGATAGGAGACCTGTACTGGAACAATGGGAAGAAACACACATTACTTCAGTTCACCCCTTAATCATGTAGCACAGTATAAAACATATTACTGTTGTTCTTGTGCCCATGGCCAAACCTGGACAGAGAGTGCGATTCACTCTCTGTCTTGTGTGTGATCGTAAGTTTTCCCGGCGTAACTGTTGCTGGAAGATTTCTCGGGCGTGCAGCCGGGTAAATTGATCGCAAATGTACGAATTTTTGATGGCGTAACATGCCATCATCTTCAGGTAGCGTCCACTGGTCGGCGTGAGGAGTGCAGTTCAGTCCCATCCTGGACTGTGCTCCTCACGCCGACCAGTGGACGCTACCTGAAGATGATGGCATGTTACGCCATCGAAAATTCGTACATTTGTGATCAATTTACCCGGCTGCACGCCCGAGAAATCTTCCAGCCACTCTCTGTCTTATTTACACTTTAACATTAATTGGTTACATGAAAGCATGTGAGTCTGTGTTCATCTTATTTTTGATTGTTGCAACCTGTCTGTCTTTATACATAACAACTGATAGGTGTGTCTTCCCTATATTGGTTCAAATTCATAGTGATTTATATAACAGTTTCCTGTTCATTATATTGTCATTAAGTGTAGTTTGATATTTATACTGGCTTTGTTATTAAAATAGTTTTCCAATGATATATTCATGTAAGCTTAGTAATGTAAAAATATAATTCATATACATTACAGCAATTGTACAATTCTTATGTGGATATTTTACATTTATTGCTTCATACGCTTCTAAGAACAAGTTAATATTCAATTCAATGATATTAGGTGAAAAAATTTACACTGTTCATACTCAATTTTCAGGCTCCACTGTCTTGAAGGTGTCTGCACAAGATCCTGATGGTAGTGCTGTGCTTCAGTACTCCATCATTGACCCAATAAAAGCCATTGACCGCACTGGTGTTGCTTTGCAGTCAGGGCAACCAGGCAGTTTTGATTTTCGTTCAGCATTTGCTATAAATTCTTCCACTGGAGAGATCATAGTGAGTAGGAAACATATTGACTGGATAATCTGTGTATTTAATTTCATGGTTAAGGTTACTAATTTTAGTATATAATTATATAACAATGATGTTAGAAAGTACATTGTGCATTATTGCTTGAATTTAATATGATTATTTTCACAGGATAAATTTGATAGCCTGTACTCAATGTCATTTCATTAAGATTTATTATATTACAGACACTCTCTATGTAAAAGACTGAGATCTATCTTAGGATACAGAGAAACCGATAACAGTAAGAAGAAAAATTTTCCACAGTTGTGGATCATTGTGTAATTGTACATCAATTAACTGTGAAGCATTAATGATAGGCTAATGGGCTTGGCAGGTGAATTGTAAATATTTGGGTTTGATCCTCACACAAGCCATCCAGGTTTTGTATTCCATTGTATTCTTGAATCCATATGAATGCCTGGACATTTCCTCTGTATTAGTAATGGCCATTTTTCTTTCCATTTTGGCCTCGTTCCCATCTATACTCTAATTATGTAGTTGCTATCAAGGTATAAAGATGTGAGTAAAATCAAGTAAAATTCGATAACTGCAATAAATAAAATGATCCAAAGCAATTGAAATAAATCAAGCAAATTGGTTGTGCAATAATCATTTACTGAAATTTCATCTTGGGTAGGGAATGTGCAGTGTTTCTAGAGTCTAGTACTGAGAATGGTTTGCAAGAAAAATGTGTCACATTAAAAGAATTTTATACATACGTCGTAATGAGATCAGTTTTATATACTATCACAATCATAAAAAAATTTGTGCCTTATTGTAAATGTTTTTGTAACCTTTTTTTCTCTAGGGTCCTATGCCTTCTGCCTCTTACCTTATCTTAGTCTATGTAATTATCTATTATGAGCACCATCTTCTTTTAAATTTTGTTTTCTTATGGAACATTCCACTCCTTGCAACCATCTTGATCATGGTTTGCCTTGTCATCATCAGATTGTTGGTTGGTAATTAAAGTGGTCGTCCATTCTGGTTAGATGCTCGATCCATAATAATTGTTTCCTTTCAGTGTTTTGAACCAAAGTATCTCTGATACCAGTCTGTTACACACTAAGGAGGCTCTTCAAAGGAAATCTGTTTCCACTGCTTCTATCTTCTTGTGGTTTCTTTATGTAACTATCCAACATTGTACCACATAGATGGTAATCAGCTCCATGGTGTTTCTATACTACTGATCTTGTTTAAATGGCAATCTTAGTGCTCCATGGAAGGGGATTTAATTTTTGTATGATAGCCTTTACATGGTTTATTTGGTGTCTGATATGTTCTTCACATGTCCTCTTATTACTAGTAATGCTCCCCAAATATTTCTGTGTTTCACTTTATTTGTCATTAGGTTGTCTGATACTTTGAGATGTGATGCCATCTGTGCAACAGACAGGTATTCTGTCTTTGTGGTATTGATATTTCGTCCCCATTTACTACACTCCTTTACTAGTGTGAATACCATGTCCTCTTCATCTCCTGCTATCAGTAACTGGTTATCTGCAAATAACAGGTTATAAACACAGCTTCTATACATTTCTATCCCTTTTCTTTAATACTTGCTTCTCCAGTTGTTCAGTGCACCCTGAATACATATTTTAAATAAAACTGTGGAAAGATTTAGTCCCTTGTTAATTTTAGAAGGTTGGTAGACTTTTGAGAAGTTTACATAATAGGAAATTGTCGTATGCTTTCTCAAAGTCGATGAAAGCTATATGTGTGTCTAAGTTTCTTTCCCTCCTATTATCTGTTTTTACCCCTTATGGCTTAGCACCTCATCAACATCAAAGTCATTAGAGGTGGAAAAGGACAGGAGGAATTCAGCCACATCCTTTTTGAAGGAACCATTCCAGCATTTGCCTGGATTGATTTCAGGAAATTATGGAAAACTGAAATCTGGATGGGTGGATGGGATTCCAAATTGCATCTAACTGAATGAAATTTTTATTATTAGTTGTTTCAAGGAAAGCATGCTATCAGTGTAGGATATTCCTGCTCAAAATCTGCTTTGCTCTTCATTAATAAGTATTTCTTTTTTTTTTTTCATGTGGGGTTCTTTTATCTCACTGCTGTTTCCCCACAGGATTCAAGGAGTTAGAGCTCTGCACTCCCAATTGACCTTTGGCACTGTGCATTTGATAAGTGTGTTCTTAACCTTAACATTTTTTAAAGTCAGTTCAAAAGGAGGTATCTTCAGTTTCAGATGAAATAATAGGGCACCTCAGGTATCACACCATAAATTGCATTTGTAATATGTTTCATAATACATGTAAGAAATCAAAGTTGTTGGTGTTTTTTTTAAAATAAGTGTTGATTTTCAAGGATTTGTATTAGTGAAGGTTGGGGTTAGGTTGAAATGCAGTCTAGACCAGATTATAGCAGATTTTGAGTAAAAAAGGTGACATTCATGCCAAAGTCTGATTATAATGATGTCAGAATCAGTTCGAGACCATTTTAAAATCTAGAAACTCTAAAGGAGAATTTTTTATGCCGGTCGTACTTGAAACAATAACAGAAACTCTTATATTACAACACACTGTCAAGTGAACAAAGTCATGGGTAACTGCTAGTATCTGTTAAGTTTATCACAACTGAAAAGCCCTGGTCCTCCAGGTAGGAGATTCCACAAGAGGCCAACTCCCTGTCCAGACAGAATAAAGTGCGAACTAAAGGTCTCAATCAGGAGCCTAGAAAGCTGGATGGATTTCCAGAAAAATGTCTTCAGCAGCGGAAATGGATATGGATTATTCAGGATTTGAAGACAAAGCAATGAGAATTTTTTGAATAACTGGGGAGGATGAATATTGATTTTAACAGAGATAAAGAAAAAGGGTAGCATATGTAAAAGTGGTAGAGCAGAGAGGGTATATTGATAATAATAAGTAAAAATTTTTTTAAAAAATTGTAAAAGGATGGAAAGAAATAGGTGAGAGGATAATACCTGTAAAACTAAAGAAAAACATACATAAAATTGTAGTGATGCTGATGGCTGCTTAACAGGTGTTGTGAATAATAAAACCAAGAACATTTTTTTTTACCAAAAGTTGATGAAGTTTATAAACTATATTAGCCCTCAGAAAGAAATAATATTAATGTCAGACTTTAATGGTCATACAAGGACAGTGCTAAACATTAAGGTGTTGGTATATATGTGGAAGAGGTAATAACTGAAGGTGGTAAAAGACACTCACTCTAAATACTATCACAAATATACTTGGGTACAATTCACAAGAAAGTTGCACTGACTTTAAAAAAAACTCTCAGTAAACAACACAAGATGTGATTGTATATAGAGGTTTGGAATATGGTTCAGGGCACTTCAAGGTTCAAGCAAAAGTTCTTGTTAATTATCAATAGACTAATATTGAAGAAGACAAAGCAAATAAAATGAAAAAAAAAGATACATAACTTGCTTAACTTTAAAGAAGAATCTACAAAATTGTTATCTAGATTAAGGTAGGTGAACAGTTTGGTGGATACATGAGTAGATGTCAAGACAGTGTTTATAGAAATCAGAGAATGTATACACAGTGCAGAAATAGTAGCTGTAAGAGTTCAGCAATCCATTCGTGTGTAGACAGCAGAATGATGGACTGAATATACAGAAAAGAAAGTTAAAGAAAAGAACAAATGCTTCCAAAAATGGATGAGAGAAGACAGTAAAAATGAAATGATAATGAATAGAAAAGTGAAAGAGAAGTTCCAGTGTCAAAACAAGGAATCCGGGATGAAACAAAAAAATGGCAACATTATCCAGCACAGCAAAACTATGCTTGTAGTCTAAAATTAGAGGAAGAGTGACATTTTAGAGACAATCTCTCTTTGGCAACATTATTTTGGAATCTTTGAAATTTTAACTCTCATCCATTTCTCTCTAGTTGGAGTATATGACATATTTTGAACATGAACTCTATATATTAGAATTGCCAGGTAGTGTTTGAGGAAAAAATTGTGAAAGGAATGATTTTTACCATGTGTCGGGCTTTCCAAAGTACAGGTGCTAGAAAACCTTCAGAGTTATTGCCAAAAGTCAGATAACTTGATCCTGTCGCAGATCATTACAGTGTATGAGATTATTTATTATAATTATCGATGTGTGAGTGGAGAGTTTCCTAGCTTATTGGTGCAATATAATCCTCTTGGGTGTCCAGCCGGGTGTTGTATGAACAGGACATTTCGACAGCTAGCTCTGCTGTCTTCATCAGGTATCTTGTAGCTGTCGCAAGGTGACTGTCACTGCCTTGACTGGCTTAGCCACCCATCGAAAATCAAAGTTTAATGTTCGATGGGTGGCTAAGCACTTAGACCCTTACAAGACATTCAACATTTCCAAATATGATAAAAGTACAGAGGTTGGACAAAATAACACCATGCAATAGAGCACAGGTTGTTACATGTTGCCAGCATTACAACCGTTTGAATACTGCGAGATGCTTGTACAGCGTATTTAAGGTGGCAGGTCTTGTAGGTTATGTGTCAGTGTATTATACACTTTGTTCTGCGACAGTTATAACAAGCGATTGGTGAAATGTGTGATCTCTCAGACTTCGAAAGATGGCAAATCATTGGAGGTCGGTTAGTAGGAGCATCTGTGACGAAAACAACTCAACTGTTTAATGTCTCATGAGTGACAGTTTCCATGGTAATGAGAACTTACACAAAACATGGTAAAACATCGTCGGCAAAGAGGAATAGTGGATGAAAACCAAAGTTAACTGACAGAGACCAACAAACATTAAAAAGGATTGTGGCCAGATAACACAAAGCTACCGCAGCAAAAGTGACAGCAGAACTCAACACTGAGTAATACTGTTTTGACAAATACAGGAGAGTGGGAGCTCCACAGAGCTCACATTCATGGAAGGGCTGCAATTGCAAAACCCCTTATAATGGCAACCAGTGCTAAGCTGCGAAACAAGTGGTGCCACGATTATAAAAACTGGACACTTGATGATTGGAAGAATGTGGCATGATCCAATGAATCATCCTTCACATTGTTTCCTACTTATTATTTATTTATTTATCGTATGGCAAGTCAGACACTTTTAAGAACATTAATAAAACATATACACTGCAACTTTACAAGATTAAATACTTATATCTAGTTTATTAATATAGTTTATTGATTCCTGAGTTGCCAACAGGAAGTCCACAGGATCGCCACTGTAAGATCTTATAGGACATTTTTCAACATTATGACCAATAGTCTGAATCTCTCCGCATTTGCATAAGGGGGATGGTTGCTTGCCCCACTGGTACAGAGAGTGTCCGCATCTGCCATGCCGAGTTCTGATTCTGTTGAGTGTGGACCAAGTTATACGAGCTAAATCAAAACCTGGTGGCTTTTGTGTAATGCAAGGTAAGCTGCTGTTTTGCTGTACAGTCCACTCCTGAATCCAAGCTTTGGTGATGTTAAAATCTGCACGAATAGCATCCCTTGCCGATTTCACTGGCGATTTTCTAGAGCGAAGCCTGTTGATGTTGGCATCCTTAAGATCTTGGTGGATCGGTAAGTTTCTGTTGTCCATTATTCTCTTGTACTCACGTGTAAGAGCATTTATCCGTCGCAGGTTAGGTGGTGGTATGTAGCTCAGTATCGAGAGCCATCTTATGGGAGTTGTCTTGATCACGCCTGCAATTATACGCAGTGTTATTAAGTTGGGTGTCCACTTTTCTCACGTGCGGGCTATTCAACCAGACCGGGGCAAAGTACTCGGAAGCAGAAAAGACGACCCAGAGCAGAGGAGCGGAGAGTGGAGGCCGATGCAACCCAGGAGGTACCACATAGTTTTTGAATGATATTGTTTCTTGTTTTTAGCTTCTCAGTCATTTTCGCTAGATGTGCATTAAAGGATAATGTTCGGTCAAGGGTAGCGCCCAGGTACTTTGGTGTCTTATTGTGGGTAAGAATGGTTTCTTCGAACCGTATGTTAAGTTCCCTTCTAGCGAGTTTGCTATTTAGATGGAAGCAGGTAACCTCTGTTTTAGAAGCATTGGGTTGGAGTCGCCACCTACAGAAATATTTTACCATTGTTTCCAGGTCTTCTGTTAGGATTTCTTCAGACGTTTCGATTGACCTGCACCTCGTGGCAAGAACCCAGTCGTCGGCATAACCAAACTTTTTTGATCTTGTTTTCGGCATGTCTGCGATATATAGGCTGAAAAGGAGTGGAGCAAGCACTGATCCCTGCAGTAGGCCGTTCTTAAGTTTCTTCTGAGAGCTGATATCACTGCCCATGACAACCTGGAACACCCGGTCATTAAGCATGTTGTCTAACAGGCGTGCAATAAGTTTGCAGGGAATTACACGAAGAAATTTGTATATCATGCCCTCTCTCCACACTGTGTCATAAGCCGCCGAGAGGTCGATAAATGCAGCTGAAGTGTTTAGTTTCCTTTGGAATCCTGCTTCAATATAGGTAGTTAGCGAAAGAACATGATCTACACAGCTTCGTCCTGGTCGGAAGCCTGCCTGTTCCACTGGAATTGCTTCAAACAGTCTTTGGCTGATTCTGTTATATGTAAGTCTCTCCAGTAACTTGTAGGTCACAGACAATAGAGCAATTGGTCTGTAGTTTTTTGGGCTGTCTGCATGTTTATCTGGTTTTAGAATGGCTATTATCTTAGAGCGTTTAAATTCCTGTAGAATGTTGCCAGACTTCATGACGTTCGTAAAGAATTGCGCCAGCCATTTTTTGGTGTACTTGCCGCAATTTATTAGAAATTCAGGGTGTATGTTATCAAACCCTGCGGCTTTTCTTGGCGAGGTTTTCTTAAGGGCCTCTGAAATATCTTCAGTGGTAAAGGGATGGGAGTATTCGGTTTCTGTGGCTTCATTTTTTAAGATTTTCAGCTTTCTCTTTACTTGGATGGTATGTGCTTTATCTTTTGGTGCCCTGGATGTAGTTACTATGTGTGAGGCCACTTTGTTTGGGCTAATGGTTGTTTTTTGGCGTTATATGGGGCACCACTCCCTAGTTTCTTTAATAACGACCATGCTTTCCTGCTCAACGTCTGGAAGTTGAGGCTTTCCACTGTTTCCGTCCACTTCTTCCTTCTTGCTGCATCCAGACTGTATAGAAGCTCGTCTGCTATTTCCTGATCACCAGATTCAAGAAAGATATGGTACAGTTCATCACTGTTTTGAGACCAGCCTGGAATATACTCTTTACGGTACTCTCTTGGTATGTGCTTTTTGGCAGTACTTAGAACGGCGCCAACAAATCGATGATAATTATTGCTAGTAGGTGGTATCCAGCCCAGGCACTTGTATAAGTTTATTGAGAACTTAATCCAGTTGGCTTTTGTAAAGTTTCATCTTGGGCGGGGGACAGAAGTGATTAGGGGAATTTGAGTCCCTACTTCTATTATTATTGGTCGATGTTGACTATGTGGGAAATCTGGAAGAACTTTTCGAGAGACCGCTAGGAGCGGTCCTACTAATGGCCAGGTTTATGTATCAAGAACCTCAAAAGAAGCCTACGATCTGAATTGCCTGTGTCCTACAGTTGAGCTTGTGGGAGGTTTTGTTATGATTTGGGCAGCTATATCGTGGTATTCAGCTGGTCCTCTCATTCACATCGCTGGCCGCATTACTGCGAATGAATATCTCGACATCCTCAATGATGAAGTTCTTACTATGAGTACTATACTGCTGCCAAACACTGCCATTTTCCAAGATAATAATGCGCCCATACACACAGCCAAAAAGGTTCTATCCTGGTTCGAGGAGCATCAGAATATCATCAACCATCTTCCCTGGGCAGCACAATCGTCAGGCCTCAACATAATTGAACCGTTGTGGAGAGCTTTAGAGTAGAGAATAAGGAGCAGATTTCCACCTCCAACATAATTGAAGCAAATGATGGATGCTTTGGTACAAGAATGGGACAACATTCCGTTTGAAACTATTCAGACACTCTACAAATCTATTCCGTGAATAATTGCATGTGTTCTACAAGCAAAAGGTGGTCCAAAACCATATTAATAAATCAATTGTATGTAAATGTCAGGTGTTCATATTATTTTGTCCA
>CM061914.1:40530115-40621468 GCA_031002005.1 Vandiemenella viatica
CAGTAGATGCAATTTTTTAGATTTTCAGAAAGCCTTTGACTCTGTGCCACACAACCGCCTTTTAGCGAAGCTACGAGCGTACGGTATATCGGATCAGCTTTGCGAATGGATAAAGGATTTTCTAACTGGTCGATCGCAGTATGTCGTTGTTGAAGGAGAAAGTTCTTCTAATCTAGATGTTACATCGGGTGTACCTCAAGGAAGTGTAATAGGACCACTTCTTTTTTAATTTTTATAAACGATCTCGGAGACAAAGTGAAAAGCCTTTTTAGATTGTTTGCTGATGATGCGGTTATTTATAGGGAAGTAAGGAATTTGGCCGATTGTTTAGCAATTCAGCGTGATCTGGATGTTATTTTGGCATGGTGCGCTGAGTGGCAACTCACACTAAATTGTAAAAAGTGTAAGACAATGAGCATAACTAACAAAAAGAATCCATTGTTCAGAAATACGAGGTAAACAGTTCAGTTATTGATATGGTCGATTCTATGAAATATTTGGGAGTAACAGTACAAAGGAACATGAAATGGGACTTACATATTAATACGTTGGTAGGTAGAGCTAATTCTAGGCTGCGGTTCCTAGGTCGAATTTTGAAAAATTGTAATGAACAAACAAAGGAGATAGCGTACAAATCTCTTGTGCGTCCACATTTGGACTATTGTTGTGCCATTTGGGATCCGTTTCGTAAGGGGCTGATTGAGAGTACAGAGAAAGTACAGAGAAGAGCCGCTCGATTCGTGACCGCTTGCTACAGTCCTTATGAAAGCGTTACAGAACTGATTAGTAACTAGGCTGGGAGTCTCTGGTAGATAGACGACGCACGTTTCGTATAAACTTATTGGTAAACATGCGTACTCCCACTTTCACTTACGAGTGTAGTGAAATACTTCGTCCACCAACCTATTTGGGTCGGATGACAGGAAAGATAAAATTAGAGAAATAAGGTGCCGCACTGATTCTTATATGAATTCTTTTTTCCTCGTACCATTAGGGATTGGAATGCACAACAAAGAGATTAGGTTTGGTGCTGAGCACCCTCTGCCACCCACATTTTTGTGATTTTCAGAGTATGTATGTAGATGTAGATTACCTCTCCAATACACAGTAGTTGGGAATTGGTCTTTCAACATATCGTAGGCACCAGACATACCTATGGCCTCAGCCTGTGATAAGACCCCACCTGTAAAACTGTCACTTACAATTTTAGAAATTTACAGTCAGTTTATTTATATAAATATTTTAAAGTTTGTATTATTTTTTGAATATATATTTATATATATTCATTTCTTATTTTAGTTATTTACTATTAGAACAATTTAAAATATTTTATTTTATTTTACCTCTACTGATTGTTCCATAATTAATGTTGGTCAACTTGATCCTCCTCCAGTTTAGTTCCCTCTCTTTGCTCTTGTTTCATCATGTGGTTCATCATATGGTAGGTCCTGATCTGTACACAACTTCCCCCCGCCATATGTCTCGCCTCTTGCAAAGTTTATGAACCAAAATATGTGAAGTGTGTTTTTATATGTTCATCTGGCCCTCCTGTCTTCATCTGCAGTAAGTGACTGGTTGTTTATCCCTACCCTGTCTTATTTTCAGTGCTTAATGGCAGTTTCATTATCCATTAAACGAATCCATTGTTGTATTATACATAAAACTTGCTTAAATCTTTTGTGAAGTTATACATGGAATTATTGAGACTTGGAATGTTATTTTTATATTTTATTTACTACTAACAAGTGGCTTAATATTTGATGTAACTATTTATTCCCAGGCAACAGATTCTGATGGTCCAGAGCAGGAGGAGGCAAAATATTTTACAGCTTGGTTTCATCAAATGCAGAGGGAGTGTTGTTTGTGGAGCCAATAAGTGGAGAGGTGAAACTGAACTCACCAGCGAAAGCTTCAGATACCCAGCTCGGGCAGTACGAGTTCACAGTGAGAGCAACAGATGCTGGTAAGTATACTAACAGACTGTAGAGAAAGTGATTACTGATTAAAATTATTGGAATGTTGCAATGAGGTAGTATATTCGGGGAAATATACCTTTCTACATCTTAATAAAATGGTTTAATGTAAATAAAATCTATAAGTTTTGCATATTTTGGGAGGTATCTAATAGTTTTAGAGGGATTTTAGTAGTTTAATAAGGTTTGCGAAATGTTCCAAAACAATTTAAATGGTGTCGAGGTAGTGTCTGTTCATTCCAGCACTGAAACAGTTCTAAAATTGTATGGATGTTAAGAAATAGACATACACCACAAAACAAAAGAGTGGGAGTTGATTGGCAATTTAAATTATATAATTCATTGCAAAGAAAAAATTTACATTGTTAAGTAAATAAAAGTAGGATGGAAGAATGGTAAGCTTGAGAAGTTAAAGTGATTTATTTTACATCATTTGAACCTACATTTTAAAATAGAGTCCAAACTTTGATTGTTCTAACATAGTTCACACAAACAAAGCAAAACTATCTAAATTTCATCCAAATTTATCATTTGAACTAGAAAGCTGTTGATCTCAAATTAGGTGCATTAACAGAACCATGAAACATATCAATGGGTTCATGTAATGAAAAAAAACAATAGCACTATCAAAAGAAGTAAAACATGGGCACTGTTGGAACTTCAGCTGGCATGGGTAAATAAAGAATTTGGAAGGTTTTATCTTAAAGGAGAAGTAGCAAATGAGGACCACCTCAAATCAATATCCAGAGGTTTCTGGTGCTTATTATGCATTATGTTAACTTAAAATGTGACCATACAGTTGGTGTGCATTCCAACACAGATAACATCACTAACTTCAATTATTGTCAAAAGTACATCTTGAGCTGCAGTTTCTGTTATACTTGATGATGTACACCAGAATAAAGGAGTCCATGCATACTGGATTTAGAGGGTGAATGCCATGGAGAATCAACTCCCGACACTAATGTATTGCTCACTTGGGTTTTCAGTTTTAACCAGCTTTCAAAAATATTTTTTTTACCTAAAAATCACACATCTTAGAAATCGTACAACATCAAAAACCCAATGCAAGCTTACACGGGTATAGAATGATGATGAACTTACTATAGACCTGCTTTTTAAGCCCAGCTGTCTGCATAAAAATGAAATTGATTGTAAGGATGTGTAAATTACCACCTCTGTAAGAAAGTTGGTAGGAATAATCCTTTCACTACATTTTTTCAATTTTGTTCATATAGGTAAACCCCCAAAATATAGTGATGCCCGTGTTGTTGTGAGAGTTGGTGTCCCTGGAAATCAACGGCCTGTTTTTCTTGGACATGATAACATTGGTGAGAATGCTCCTGCCAGTTACGCAGTTTCAGTAAAGGAAAATGCACCACCAGGAACCTTTGTTGCTAAAGTCACTGCAACTGATCCTGATGGGCAGGATAGCATGTTGAGGTACTTCATTGCTGGTGGCTCTAGAGACAACTTCCTCATCAACAACAGGTGAGTGGGTGATATAGCAAGGGAAGAAAAATTAAAATGAATTACCAAAACTTTTACATCTACTAATTAATAGTGATATAAAGGCAGTTCATATTTTACTTATATTTTTCTGATGTAAAAACATTTCTGTTACTTTTCAACTTTTTTTTAATCAGTCATTTGCAAAAATTATTCTTGAAATCTTCTGCTGCTACATTATTTTAAAACTGTTGTGCCAGCATACATACGTACATTGTGTAATACCGACATTAAGACTGGAACTCTGCAAATGATGAATTGTTTGGTTTGAACGTTAGGTGCATCTGTTGTTCAACACCTTTCACCTTCTGTTATAAATTAATATTCTGCATCCATATAGCTGAGTGCGTGTATTTTGGAAAAAACAGAAAAAGCACTAGCCTTTTGGTATTCCGTGAAAGGAGTTAATAAACAATAGTGCATAAGTTATTTTGATTTATTGCTTTGTACCACCTTCCAAGAGATTATATATATCTGAAATTATTGATTGTCTACTAATTCTCCTCCAATAGTGTCCCCATCCTTCACACCTTGTTCATCTCTGGCTTCAGTCATGTGGCTAATCTCAATGTGTACATATCTGATCCCCTTCCTGCAAATCTCACTTCTAAATGTATTTAAGGTTTACAGCAAATTTGGTAAAGTGTGGTCGTGCTTAGTTGTTCATCTTTGTGCCTTTATCTGTGGTGAGTGATGGGTTTACAATTACTATCTTTCTTTATGTTTCTTTACTTTGATTTGGCCTACAAGTACCATGTGGCTAATGTCCACCACAGGTGGCCACTGTGAAACGTAAGAGAGGACAGAGGGGTGGGGGGGGGGAGGGGGGGGGGGGAGGGGGGTAATGACCTGCATTCCTGGCCGAAGTCTAACTCATCCTGTCAGGTCTAACATATATAATCTATTGGAGGAAAGTTTTGTCTTATTATCAATCTGCAAAATGCGTGATTATGTGTGTTCTGTATGGTATGTGTATTTTTATTTATGAAACGTGTATTTTATGATGTGAAAATTGAGAAGTGTCTCAGTACTTGCCTGGATAATTGTGGGAAAATGCCTAAAAACTGCAATCAGGATGGACAGTACATGGAGCCCTGGGCTAGTGCCCAGACCCATTGTTCTCCCCAATGCAGTGTTTGGCCATACAGTCTGGTTATATATATATAATAAGTTATTCGGAAAAAAGGCACTGTAAGCACATATATTAAACATTTAGATAGACATAGAGTATTAAATTTTCAAACCTAGGCCATTCTATAGAAGTAGTGAAATGGCTGCATGTTACAGGCTGGCAGCCAACTGATTAAGCCAGCAAGGACCGTGGCTCTTGGTGGGAGGAAAATCAACTTGGTGGGAAGTGAGGGTGGGGGTAGAAAGACATACACTTGAAAATACTAATAAACCTGTCCATAAGGAACTGTCGTGGAAGCGCGGTAGACGTCAGATGATGGTCCTGAATTGGCTATTAAGTAATGGAAAAATGTGCAAAAAAGCTGAGAAATATGCAAAATCAAAATAATAATAATAAAAATAAAAATGGAAATTTAAAATTAAGCAAAATATGAAGTTACAAGCTACAAAAATATAGACTCTGGTGAGTGATGGTTCTGTGGGAAAAGGTATGAGGGGAGGGGGATGTGTGGGAGGAAAACTGGTGCTATCTTAAATTTAGGCCTCCCACTCTCATATGCTAACCTCTACTTATGCCACCTGGAACAGTCATTCTTAGCTGAATCCCATCTGAAACCCCTTTTGTAGGTCAGATTCATTGATGGCATTTTCATAATCTGGACCCATGGGAAAGACAACCTACTCAGTTTCCTCAATAAACTCAGTACTGCCAGCATACTGAAATTCATGTGGACTTACTCCCACTTTCCTGGATGTCGACTTATCCCTCATGAATGGCTACATCAACTCATCTGTCCATATCATACCCACCAACCTACAACAATTCCTTCATTACGATAGATGCCACCCTCACCACATCAGATGCTCCCTCCCCTATAGCCTTGGCATTCGGGGGAGCCACATATGTTCCAATGAACAGGCCCTCCAACACTATGCTAGCAACATCTCCGAAGCCCTGATTTCCTGCAATTACCCACCAGATTTAGTTCACAAATAAGTTTCACGGGCCAAATCACAACCCACTCAACCTATCAACAGCCTACAAACCACCAAAACAAACCATAGCCTCGTTCTGATTATCTGATATTTCCTGGGTTTGGAATCTGTCCTGCGAAAAGATTACAACTTCCTTTGAGCCTAGCCTTCCTATTACCCACCCAGAATTACTTCAGCAGACCTCCAAACCTCAACCAACTCTTGGTCTGTAAACATGGGCCCCACCAGCCTGTAAGACAGCCCCAAGGTTCATTTCCCTGCAACAGATCCTGCTGCAGATTATGCAGCATGCACCCGCCCTCCACCACCTTTACCAACCACCTTACTCGGAAAAGCTTCCCGATCATAGGACTTGCCACGTGTGTATCCTCCCACCTGAAATACCAACTCACCTGCAACCATTGCACAGCATCCTACATTGGTCTGATAACAAATCCATTGGCCATCAGAATAAATGGACACAGACTATTGGTATTCACACAGAACCCTGACCACCCTGTATCTTATCATGCCACCACTCATGGAACCAACAATTTTAACACATATTTTGTGGTATGCGCCATCAGAGTCCTCTCTGACAAAAGCAGCATTTCGGAACTCAGAAGGTGAGAACTGGCGTATCAGTACCAACAGTGCACCAGAGAAATTTAAGATATCACCAATTTTCCTTCCACCTATCCTCCTCACCTCCTACCTTTTCCCACAGAACCACCGTTCATCAGAGCCTATCTTTTTATAGGTTGAAACTTCGTATTTTGCTTAATTTTAAATTTCCATTTTTAAATTGTTTTTAATTTTTTTTTTTTTGATTTTGATTTCACATATTTCTCAACTTTTTGCACATTTTTCCATTACTTAATAGGCAATTCAGGACCATCATCTGACGTCTACCGCGTTTCTGCGACGGGTCCGTATGGACAGGTTATTATCTATATATTAGTTTTCTCTAGCATATGCCTTTCTACCCCCACCCTCACTTCCCGCCATGTTGAGTTTCCCCCCACCAAGAGCCACGGGCCTTGCTGGCTTACTCAGTTGGCTGCCAGCTTGTAAAATGCAGCCATCTCACTACTACTGAAGAAAGGCTATAGGTTCGAAAATTTTATATAAGAAAACAGAGAGGAAGCATCACTGATCCCAGGGAAGCTTAAGTACAGCAAAACTTTAAACACAGAATATATAGTAATTAAACCCTTCTTCAGCAGTAGAACATGAAGTGGAAAGGTTTGAAGTAAGAGAAAAACTCACATGCCACAGCACAATGTCAGTTATCTGTGAAGGCAGAGAAAGAGGATAGGTGGGTGGAGGAGATTTCAAACTAGGAGCAAAAATATATGAACAAAAATAATCTGAAAGTTATAAATTAAAATATGTAAGATTCAAAATAAAATAAAAAGAGAAATAATAAAATGTTTATACAAAAATATAAATTGAACAGAAATGTTTATAATAACAAGTAATGGTTCCTACAGGTGAGGAAATAAAGTAGTGGGAAAACTGTAAGGAGTGTGAAATAAGAACCAAAGTAAAAATTATTATTTAATAAATGCACCAGTTTGGTTGAGCTGAGTTTTGTTTATTCTCAGATGCATTTTGCCTCTTGTTAAAGTATCTTCAGCGCTTTTTTTTTTAATCTGTTTAACGTCTCTCTAACAGCGAGGTTTTTAGAGATGGGAAAGGATGGGAGGCAAGGAATGCGAAGGAATTCGGCCATGACCTTTTAAAGGAAGCATCCCGGCATTTGTCTGGAGTGATTTGGGAAACCATGGAAAACCCAAATCTGGATGCCCGGACGGGGATTCGAACTGCCATCCTCCCGAATGCGAGGCCAAAACGCTAGCCGTTACACCACCACGCTCGATTTCAGTGTTTTACTTACATTCAAATCTTGAGCTGTGATAGTTGGAACACCTGTGTACTCAACCAGCATGCTGCTTACAATATCAATACCATCATGTGTTAAGCTTGTGCTACGACATAGGTGTTCAATATACTCATCCTGATGGATAATGGGCGTCAACTTTTTTGCAGCCCTGTTTTTCTTTTTAAACCATCTATCTACAGCTACATCCATACTCTGCAAATCACAAACATTGTGGGTGGCAGAAGGTGCTAAGCACCAATCCTAATTCTGCACATTCCAATCCCGAATAGCACGAGGAAAGAAGGAATACATAAAAGCATCAGTACGGCATCTTATTTCTTGAATCTTATCCCTCCGGTCATTGCAACCTAAATAGTTTGGTGGAAGAAGTATTTCATTGCACTCGTAATTTAAATTTTTTCGCATATTCTCCAATAAATTCAAACACGAATGATGTTGTCCGTCTTCCAAACTATCCCAGCCCAATCTATATATCAATTCTGTGACCCTTTCATAAGGCCTGTAGCAACCAGTCATGAATAGAACGGCTCTACTCTGCACCCTCTCCACTGAGTCAATCAGGCCCCTGCAATACGAATCCTAGACTCCACAATAGTAATCCAGATGTGGACGCATTAGTGTTTTATACGATATTTCCTTTGTATGAGCATTACAATTCCTCAGAATACGACCCATGAATTGTAATTTAGAATTAGCCTTGCCTATGACGGAAGTTATGTGCAAGTCCCATTTCAGGTTGCTTTGTATTATCAGCCCCAGATACTTCAGGGAATCAACCGTGTCAACAGCTGAATTGTTTACTTTGTACTTATGCTGATTCTTTTTGTTACTTATTCGCATTGCCTTGCACTTTTTGCAATTACGTGTAAGTTGCCATTTACGGCACCATTCGGAAATAGCATCCAAATCGCGTTGAATTTCTAAAAAATCATCAGTGCAACTTATTTCCCTATAGATAACTGCATCATCTGCAAACACTCTCAACCAGCATTTGACGTTGTCACCTAGATCATTTATAAATATTAAGAAAATAAGTGGTCCTATTAAACTTCCTTGAGGAACCCCTGAAGTAACATCTAGCTTAGAAGAGGCTTCCCCGTCAACAACGAGATACTGTGATCGACCAGTTAGAAAATTACATATCCATTCACAAATCTGATCCAATATACCGTATCTATGTATCTATATATATAAAAAAATAAGTTTAGCAAAATAAAACACTGCTTACCATAGGTGAAAGGGTCAACACCAAAAATTGAAAACATATTGGAAACATTGATATTTTAAGCTATATACCATTTCTTAACACAAGATGTTCATTTATTGTGAAACTGTAGGTATTGAAAATTAAAATGTTTCCAGTATGTTCATTTATTTTCTTGTGTTGATGCAGTATGTACTTTATTTAAACAGCCCTATTAAATATTTGGATAGGATAATAACCATCTCTTACTAAAGTAGAAGATTGCATAGAAAAACATGTAGACACGCAGCATGATAAAATTTTTTCGGGCATGTATCCCTTCTTTAACAATAGAATCAACTATATTATTCTATCATTGAAGAAGGGATATGGGCTGAAAATTTTCATCACACTGTGTGTCTGCGTGTTTTTCGGTGTGCCCATATCACAGCAGTCTTCTACTTGGTAAGCAATGGTTATTCTTCTATCCAAATGTTTAACGTATGTCTTTTATAGCACCTTCGTTTCCAATTTATATATAAGGTTAGAGAAATGAATCATCTGTTAGCACAGATGACCACTGGATAGCGTCGACATACAAAAAACACTTAAATACATACAATATCAGGCTTATAAACTTTCCTCAGCAATATAATATGCAGTCTAAAGGTGAGTGTCAATCCTCTGTCATAATTTTTATTTTGTTTTGCCACCCAGCTTCTTTTCCAATCTATAAGACAATATTTCTCTGCAGCAGTTGACCTATGATACCCATCTGGTGTCTGCCATGTTCCACTTATGAAGAATGGTTGTATGCCCACTAATTGCAATGTTTTGTGTATGTGTTGATGCTATCTTGCTATCATCTGCAGTAAGCTGTTGTTCATTCCCCTATATGTATACAATTTCTGCCATATGCTAAATAAATATATAAGCCTCTATCCTAATTTGTAATTCCATAACTGTGGTAAGTGATAGGCTTATTTTCCCCATCCTTCCTTATTTTTGTATACACATGTACGAGGGCAGATCGGAAAGTAACACACAATAATCTTTTCCTCCCCTGGTATTGCAGCTGGAATGTTGAAATTTCACGAAAATATAGTTTGAAGTTTGCACTGTAGAGGGAATTTTGTTTTCATGTGCAGCTCTAGCGAGAGAAGCGTGAACTATGTAACAAACATGGCACACATGTTACTGTTGTCCATGTGTGAAGAGCAGTGAAGTGTAATTCGATATTTGTGGGCCAAAGGGCATTCACCGAGTGAAATTCACAGGGACATGTGTGGTGTGTATGGGGACGACTGTCTGGACTGTAGCAATGTCTCCAGGTGGTGTGCATCCTTCCGAGAGGACCACATGAACCTTAGTGATTTGCCATGCTCCTGGTAACCGGTAACAGTTTAAACTCCGCAGAATGTCCGCTTCATTGAGGCAGCAATCTTGAAGGACCGGCGTGTGCACCTGCAAACCTTATTGCAGATGTTCAACATTTCCTATGGTGCAGTGTACGATATTGTTCATGACACGTTGAAATTCCGTAAAGTTAGTGCTTGCTGGGTGCCTAAGAACCTGACAGACAACCAGAAGAGCCAGTGAATGATGACATGCTTGGATCACTTAATGTCTTATGCCATGGAAGGGCATGACTTTCTGAAAGGAATCATCACTGGTGATGAGTCGTGGGCGTACCACTACATGCCCGAAACCAATCAGGTCTCTATGGAGTGGAAACATGCTGGTTCCCCAGTACGAAAAAAATTCAAAGTGACTCAGTCGGCTGAGAAAGTACTTGTGACAGTATTCTGGGACATGTTTGGCATGTTATTGGTGGACTTTGCTGAACACAGAATCACCGTGAATGCTGCAGCCTACATGGAAACTTTGGCCACAACATTAATGCTAATGGTTTCAAACTTCTTCATGACAATGCACATCCCCATGTTGCTGCTCCTGTTCATGAGAAACTCACCACTTTTGGGTGGCAGGTGCTCAAGCATGCACCATACAGTCCGGACCTGGCACTGTCTGACTTTCATCTGTTTGGTCCCATGAAGAAATTCTTGGCCTGCCAACATTTATCAACAGATGCGGAAGTGAAATCAGCAGTCTGCAGGTATCTACAGTCCCAACAAACGGACTTCTACAAACAGGGCATATTGAAACTGATACCACAATGGGAGAAATGTGTTGAGAAAATTGGTGACTATGTAGAAAAGTAGGTCAAAAATGTAAGTTAATTTGTGATTTGTTTGGTTGTGGTTCATATTAAACTTTTTGGGAAAAAAATTATTGTGCGTTACTTTCCGATCTGCCCTCGTACAATAATTGTAACAATGAAATGGTGATAGGCAATGAAAATGATAGGAAAGTAAAACCACCACTCATCATTGATGAAGACAGGAAGGCCATGATGAACACAAACATGAAAGTACTTCACAATATTTCAGTATAAACCTTAATCACGTATAGAAATGAAACATATGGCAAGACCCGCAAATTTTTTTTATCTTGTGTATTTTTGTCTTATCTGTGAGTTCACGCCCCACATCCATCATCTAAGGTGGGTGGAAAAGATGAAAGATTATTTGGTGTTATAAACATGCCACTTGTGAAACATCCCATGCAATATACCAACTAACCTGCAACTATTGTCCAGCTTTCTTAACAGTTTGACCACCAATCCACTAACCATAGGAATAAATGGTTACTGACGGTCAATATTCAAGCTGAATCCAAAACACCCAGCATCTTTTCGGTGTACTGTGCGTGTTGCCAAAAATTTTAATTCTTGCTTCACCATCCATGCTATCGGCTTCTCTGAACTCAGAAGGTGGGAGCTGGCTTACCAGTACAAACTGGGTAGCATACAGCCTCGGAGTCACAAAGGAAGATAACATCCAGTAATCTTTTCCACCCATATCCCTATTCCCTCTAACTTTTCTCACATGAAGAACTGAGTTATAAGACGTGCATAACACATTTTATTTATTTTATTCATATTTTTTTTAGCAAACATTTTTTACTAAACTTACTTTCTGCTGATTCCTTTTGCCTGCCCATGACTTGCTTCCGTGATATTGTTTTCACTTTAACAAGGTTCAGTTTTATGCTTTTCAAGTCCCATTCCATACTTCGCGCCATGTTGATTTTTGCCCCACCACGATCTACTGAGTTTTCAGTTAGCTGCCATTTATCATCTTGCTGTTACCTCACTCTATTGATATCATCAACAGTTTCCAGCTTCTGGCTGAGTCTGCTTTGTGCACAATTAGTCGTGTGTGGACATGCATTGTCGTGGATAAACAACTTTTTAACAACTTTTCCTCAGGGCTTGTTTTGTATCACTTGCCTTAAATTTGTCAATGTTTAACAATGCCTTTCTGATCTAATTTTTGTGCCATGTTCAAGGAAAGTACCAGAAGCACTCCCTGGCCATCAAAAAACACAGTTGCCATATTCTTACTGATTGACAATGTTTGCAAAAATTTTACTGATTTTCTGGGAGAACTCATGTGTCCCCATTGCATGAACTGTCTTTTTGTCTAACAATTGACATGCTTTACCCGATACGATGAAATCGAGGAGCGTGTTACTATCCTTTGAGAAAATTCAGCGATTCAACAAAGCTGTATTTTGTAATCTTACATCCAAATTTTTGGCACCTATCTGGTACAAAATTTGCTATAACCAAGCTTCTCAGATACAATTTCATGCAGTAAAGTTTGTAAAATTTGGGGTGCTGATGGTACTACAACATTAACTCTCTGCCATGTTTTACTCATTGAAGAATGGCTAAGACCTGAAAATTACAATGTCTCTTGTGTTCCTGCTTTTTACTTGGGTCCATCTGTCTAAGATAAGGGGGCTTCAATTCCCTATCCTAATTTCTAGTTCCAATATACTAGTCAGTTCCCCATTGTTTCATTTCAACAAACCATTTCCAAAGCTATTATTTTATTTTTTTCTCACTACATCACCACTGCTTAGAACCAAATTTTCTGCAACAAACTATTCATTTGACTTCATTTATGCATGTACTGATCTAGCCATGTTCATTAACTTCTATCTGCATAAGTAACAGTAGAGATAAAAATATTGTCTTTTTTGTGTTTGTGTCATGATATTTTAAAAATTCTTTTCTATATTAATAATTAATTTTTTACTGTAGCAACTATACTTTAAAAAAATAGATGCTGAAATGGTTTTCTATTTATTTATGCCATTTGATAGGACTGGAGAAATAGTAGTGTCGCCTGAGTCTCGTTTGGACTTAGATTCAGGAATAGATCGATACAATGTGCTTATCCATGCAACGACTCTGGGAGCCCTGTCCGAGAGACAGCCACAGCAACAGTCATTGTCAATGTTACTGATGTTAACAACAAACCACCTGTTTTCTTAGACAAGGACTCTACTGCCTATACTCAGTATATCTCAGAAAGAACTCCCGTTGGTGAGTACCATATCAACATTGCTTCATATTTCTCAGATTTTCAAAATTTACATTAACTATGATATCAAGCAGAAAAAAAATTAACTTCTCTAACAAATAAAAGCAGTAAAACTTGTTGCTCTAGTGTAGAAAATGCAATTTTCAATGCACATCAATGCTTTTTGATTGGTGAGTTACATATTTTGTCTCAGTTTTCTGGATGGAACCAAGTCAATTTATTGAAACCTAAAATTCCAGCCATTATACTATGGCCTTCATCATTAGTCCTCTAATTAGGTTTCAATAAATTGATGTGGTTCCACCCAGGAAACAAGACAACATTGACAACAACCGCAGAAGTCTACGCAGTCAGTTACATATTTTGTTTGTGATTTTAGAGTACTTTTTCGTCATGAGTCAAATAATGGTTTTGAACAAGGATAGATAATCTAAACCAATCACTTACCACAGCTTTAGATAGGAGGCCTGTACTGGAAAAATGGGAAGAAACACACATTACTTCAGTTCACCTCTTAATCATGTAGCACGGTATAAGACATATGACTGTTGTTCTTGTGCCCATGGCCAAACCTGCACAAGTGAGATTCACTCTCTGTCTTATTTACACTTTAACATTAATTGGTTACATGAAAGCATGTGAATCTGTGTTCATCTTATGTTTAGTTGTTGCATCCTGTCTTCTGTCTTTATACATAACAACTGTTAGGTGTGTCTTCTCTATACTGGTTCAAATTCATAGTGATTTATATAATAGTTTCCTGTTCATTATATTGTCATTAAGTGTAGTTTGTTATTTATACTGGCTTTGTTATTAAAGTAGTTTTCCAATGATATATTCATGTAAGCTTAGTAATGTAAAAATATAATTCATATACATTACACCAATTGTACAATTCTTATGTTGATATTTTAAATTTATTGCTTCATACGTTTCTAACAACAAGTTAACAATCAGTTATATGATATTAGGTGAAAAAATTTACCATGTTCATTTTCAATTTTCAGGCTCCACTGTCTTGAAGGTGTCTGCACAAGATCCTGATGGCAGTGCTGTGCTACAGTACTCCATCATTGACCCAATAAAAGCCATTGACCGCACTGGTGTTGCTTTGCAGTCAGGGCAGTCGGGCAGTTTTGATTTTCGGTCAGCATTTGCTATTAATTCTTCCACTGGAGAGATCATAGTGAGTAGGAAACATATTGACTGGATAATCTGTGTATTTAATTTCATGGTTAAGGTTACTAGTTTGTATACAATGATGTTAGAAAGTACATTGTGCATTATTGCTTGAATTTAATATGATTATTTTAACAGGATAAATTTGATAGCCTGTACTGTGGAACTCAATGTCATTTGATTAAGATTTATTATATTACAGAGGCTCTCTATCTAAAAGACTGAGATCTATCTTAGGATACAGAGAAACTAATAACAGTAAGAAGAAAAATTTTCTACAGTTGTGGATCATTGGGTAATTGTACATCAATTAACTGTGAAGCATTAATGATAGGCTAATGGGCTTGGCAGGTGAATTGTAATTATTTGGGTTTGATCCTCACACAAGCCATCCGGGTTTTGTTTTCCATTGTATTCTTGAATCCATATGAATACTTGGACAATTCCTCTGTATTGGTAATGGCCATTTTTCTTTCCATTTTGGTCTTGATCCCATCTCTACTCTAATTATGTAGTTATTATCAAGATATAAAGATGTGAGTAAAATCAAGTAAAATTCGATAACTGCAATAAATAAAATGATCCTAGGCAATTGAAATAAATCAACCAAATTGGTTGTGCAATAATCATTTACTGAAATTTCATCTTGGGTAGGGAATGTGCAGTGTTCCTAGAATCTAGAAGTACTGAGAAGGGTTTACAAGAAAAATGTATCACATTATTCATAATGAGATCAGTTTTGTATACTATCACAATCATTTTTTTTTTTTTTTGCCTTATTTTTAATGTTTTTGTAACATTTTTTTCTCTGGGGTCCTATGCCTTCTGCCACCTATCGTATCTTAGTCTCTATAATTATCTATTATGAGCACCATCTTCTTTTAAATTTTGTTTCCGTATGGAACATTCAACTCCTTGCAATCATCTTGATCATGGAATGCCTTTCATCATCAAATTGTTGGTTGGTAATTAAAGTGGTCGTCCATTCTGGTTAGATGCTCGATCCATAATAGTTGTTTGAACCAAAGTATCTGTGATACCAGTCTGTTACACACTAAGGAGGCTCTTCGAAGAAAATCTGTTTCCACTGCTTCTTGCGGTTTCTTTTTGTAACTATCCAACATTGTACCACATAGATGGTAATCATCACCATGATGTTTCTATACTACTGATCTTGTTTACATGACAATCTTAGTGCTCCATGGAAGGGGATTTAATTTTTGTATGATAGCCTTTCTATGGTTTAGCTGGTGATGTTCTTCACATATCCTCTTATTACTAGTAATGCTCCCCAAATATTTCTGTGTTTCACTTTATTTCTTATTTGGTTGTCTGATACTTTGAGATGTGATGCCATCTGTGCAACAGACAGGTATTCTGTCTTTGTGGTATTGATATTTCGTCCCCATTCACTAGTGTGAATACCATGTCCTCTTCATCTCCTGCTATCACTAACTGGTTATCTGCAAATAACAGGTTATAAACACAGCTTCTATACATTTCTATCCCTTTTCTCCAGTTGTCCAGTGCACCCTGAATACATATTTTAAACAAAACTGGGGAAAGACAGCAATCCTGATTTAGTCCCTTGTTAATTATATAAGGTTGGGAGACTTTCGAGAAGTTTACATAATGGGAAATTGTCGTATGCTTTCTCAAAGTCGATGAAAGCTATATGTGTGTCTAAGTTTCAATCTCTACTATTCTCTGTTTTTACCCCTTATTGCTTTGCCCCTAATCAAAGTCATTAGAGGTGGAAAAGGACAGGAAGAAATTCAGCCATGTCCTTTTTGAAGGAACCATTTCAGCATTTGCCTGGATTGATTTCAAGAAATTATGGAAAACTGAAATCTGGATGGGTGGATGGGGATTCCAAATTTCATCTAACTGAATGAAATTTTTATTATTAGTTGTTTCAAGGAAAGCATGCTATCAGTGTAGAATATTCCTTCTCAAAATCGGCTTTGCTCTTCATTAATAAGTATGTCTTACTTTTTTTTCATATGGGGTTCTTTCATCTCACTGCTGTTTCCCCACAGGATTCAAGGAGTTAGAGCTCTGCACTCCCTATTGACCTTTGGCACTGTGTATTTGATAAATGTGTACTTAACCTTAACATTTTTTAATGTCAGTTCAAAAGGAGGTATCTTCAGTTTCAGATGAAATAATATGGCACCTCAGGTATCACACCACAAATTGCATTTGTAATATGTTTCATAATATATGTAAGAAATCAAAGTTGTTGGGTTTTTTTTTTTTTTTTTTTTTTTTTTTTTTTTTTTAATATGTGTTGATTTTCAAGGAGTTGTATTAGTGAAGGTTGGGGTTAGGTTGAAATGCAGTCTAGACCAGATTATAGCAGATTTTGAGTCAAAAAGGCGACATCCATGCCAAAGTCTGATTATAATGATGTCAGAATCAGTTCGAGACCATTTTAAAATCTAGAAACTCTAAAGGAGAAATTTTTCTGCCAGTTGTACTTGAAACAATAACAGAAACTCTTATATTACAACACACTGTCAAGTGAACAAAGTCATGGGTAACTGCTAGTATCTGTTAAGTTTATCACAACTGAAAATCCCTGGTCCTCCAGGTAGGAGATTCCACAAGAGGCCAACTCCCTGTCCAGACGGAATAAAGTGCGAACTAAAGGTCTCAGTCAGGAGCCTAGAAAGCTGGATGGATTTCCAGAAAAATGTCTTCAGCAGCGGAAATTGATTATGAAAAGGCATCATGGATTATTCAGGATTTGGAGACAAAGCAATGAGAATTTTTTGAATAACAGGGGAGGATGAATATTGATTTTAACAGAGATAAAGAAAAAGGGTAGCATATGTAAAGAGTAGAGAGGGTATATCGATAAAAATAAGTCCAAAAATTTTAAAAAAATTATGAAAGGATGGAAATAAATTGGTGAGAGGATAATACCTGTAAAACTAAATAAAAACATACATAAAATTGTAGTAATGCTGATGGCTGCTTAACAGGTGATGTGAATAATAAAACCAAGCACAATTTTTTTTACCAAAAGTTGATGAAGTTTATAAACGATATTAGCCCTCAGAAAGAAATAATATTAATGACAGACTATAATGGTCATACAAGGACAGTGCTAAACATTAAGGTGTTGGTATATATGGGGAAGAGGTAAAAGACACTCTCTCTAAATATTATCACAAATATACTTGGGTACAATTCACAAGAAAGTTGCACTGACTTAAAAACTCTCAGTAAACAACACAAGATGTGATTGTATATAGAGGTGTGGAATGTGGTTCAGGGCACTTCAAGGTTCAAGCAAAAGTTCTTGTTAATTATCAACAGACTACATCAAAACCAAAATATTGAAGAAGACAAAGCAAATAAAATGAAAAAAAAGATACATAACTTGCTTAGCTTTATAGAAGAATCTACAAAATTGTTATCTAGATTAAGGTAGGTGAACAGTTTGGTGGATGCATGAGTAGATGTCGAGACAGTGTTTATAGAAATCAGAGAATGTATACACAGTGCAGAAATAGTAGCTGTAAGAGTTCAACAATACATTCGTGTGTAGACAGCAGAATGATGGACTGAATAAACAGAAAAGAAAGTTAAAGGAAAGAACAAATGCTTCCAAAAGACAGTAAAAATGAAATGATAATGAATAGAAAAGTGAAAGAGAAGTTCCAGTGTCAAAACAAAAAATGCGAGATAAAAAAAAAAATGGCAACATTATCCAGCACAGCAAAACTATGCTTGTAGTCTAAAATCGGAGGAAGAGTGACGAAGAGTGACATTTTAGAGACAATCTCTCCTTGGCAACATTATTTTGGAATCTTTGAAATTTTAACTCTCATCCATTTCTCTCTAGTTGGAGTATATGACATATTTTGAACATGAAGTCTATATATTAGAATTACCAGGTAGTTTTTGAGGAAAAAATTGTGGAAGGAATGATTTCTACCATATGTCGGACTTTCCAAAGTACAGGTGCTAGAAAACCTCCAGAGTTATTGCCAAAAGTCAGATAACTTGATCCTGCTGCAGATCATTACAGTGTATGAGATTATTTATTATAATTATCAATGTGTGAGTGGAGAGTTTCCTGGCTTATTGATGCAATAAAATCCTCTTGGGCATCCAGCCGGGTGTTGTATGAACACGGCATTTCGATAGCTGGCTCTGCTGTCTTCATCAGGTATCTTGTAGCTGTCGTAAGGTGACTGTCACCGCCTTGACTGGCTTATCCACCCATCAAACATCAAAGTTAGATGGGTGGCTAAGCGCTTAGACCTATACAAGACAGTAAGACTTAGGCTTTATCACCCATTCAACAATTCCAAATATGAGAACGAAGGCTTTCACGGCGTATCGATGAAATATAGTCTTCGCGGAAAACCCGCGAAGACTATATTTCAATTCCAAATATGATAAAAGTACAGAGGTTGGACAAAATAATATGAACACCATGCAATAGAGTACAGGTTGTTCTATGTTGGCAGCATTGCTACCGTTTGAATACTGTGACATGCTTGTATTTAAGGTGGCAGGTCTTGTAGATTATGTGTCAGTGTAGTATACACTTTGTTCTGTGACAGTTATAACAAGTGATTGGTGAAATGTGTGATCTCTCAGACTTCGAAAGATGACAAATCATTAGAGGTCGGTTAGTGGGAGCGTCTAAGACGAAAACAAATGAACTGTTTAATGTATCACGAGTGACGGTTTCCACGGTAATGAGAACTTACACAAAACATGGTAAAACATCGTGGGCAAAGAGAAATAGTGGGCGAAAACCAAAGTAAACTGACAGAGACCAATGAACATTAAAAAGGATTGTGGCCAGATAACACAAAGCTACCGCAGCAAAAGTGACAGCAGAACTCAACACTGAGTAATACTGTTTTGACAAATACAGTAGAGTGGGAGCTCCACAGAGCTCACATTCATGGAAGGGCTGCAATTGCAAAACCCCTTATAATGGCAACCAGTGCTAAGCTGCGAAACAAGTGGTGCCACGATCATAAAAACTGGACACTTGATGGTTGGAAGAATATGGCATGGTCCAATGAATCATCCTTCACATCGTTTCCTACTAATGGCCAGGTTTATGTATCAAGAACCTCAAAAGAAGCCTATGATCTGAATTGCCTGTGTCCTACAGATGAGCTTGTGGGAGGTTCTGTTATGATTTGGGCAGCAATATCATGGTATTCAGCTGGTCCTCTCATTCACATCGCTGGCCGCATGACTGCGAATGAATATCTCGACGTCCTCAATGATGAAGTTCTTACTGTGAGTAGTATACTGCTGCCAAACACTGCCATTTTCCAAGATAATAATGCGCCATACACACAGCCAAAAAGGTTCTATCCTGGTTCGAGGAGCATCAGAATGTCATCAAACATCTTCCCTGGGAAGCACAATCGTCAGACCTCAACATAATTGAACCAATGTGGAGAGCTTTAGAGTAGAGAATAACGAGCAGATTTCCACCTCCAACATCATTGAAGCAATTGGTGGATGCTTTGGTACAAGAATGGACAAACATTCCGTTTGAAACTATTCAGACACTCTACAAATCTATTCCATGAAGAATTGCAGGTGTTCTACAAGCAAAAGGTGGCCCAACACCATTTTAATAAATCAAGAGTATGTAAATGTCAGGTGTTCATATTATTTTGTCCGACCCCTGTAGTTCAAGGTTTTGGAGTAACTTTGATAATTAGAAGTTAATTCAAGACCAGTAGAGAATTTGGATGTTTAAATGCCTTTTTTAAATACATAACTGAATAATAAACAGACTCTGTTTGTATTATTAAATTCATAAACATTTGACAAAATTACATGGATAAAGCTGTGTAATTTTTCAGGTGTCAAGCCCTCTGGACCATGCTTCAGCAGCTGTCATCATCCTCACTGTACAGGCTCGAGATATCATGGCTGAAGAAATGCCAGAAAAGCAGGTAGCTACAGCTGAAGTAACTATTTACATCCAGGCACACTCAGATACAAATCCTACATTCACTGCTCCTGGATGGTCTCACATCAATCCTGTTATAAAGGTAAGTTCTTAAGAAATACTTACACACACTTGCAGTTTCAGATCTCGATATCTTGATACAGACTATTATTATATCTTTACTACTTGTTATCATTTACCAAAACATCCTGTAAAATAAGCATAAAATATTCTTCCTTATATTGTTAAAAATCCAAGAAGTTCACTAAATATCAGAACAAACTAGAACAAGGAAATTAAACCAATAACTTGGTGGCAGGAGTGCTGTTTATGTATGAAAAAGCAAAACAAACACAATGTTTAGGGTCACATAAGAAAAAAATTGTATGGTAAGATTTAATTCACCATTCACCTCACACGATTAAAAGATAACTGAATATATTGTGTTGATATTTTTTGTGTCATTGCAGCATTTCCTTGTATACTTTCTCTATCCTGGTTGTTCAAAGTAAATATACTCTCCTTGGAAGTAGCATAATTCTGTCCATGTCTCTTTCAGTGAATACCAATTTCATTCTGCAGGTGCAAATACCTGAAGAGCAGCCCATAGGAACCACTGTTTTGATGCTCTCAGCAATTGACCCAGTCTCAGGATTACCAGTGTCTAAGTTTGAAGAAGTGAAGGATAAAAGCAATCAGGATATTATCAGCATTGGGTTGCAATCCGGAAATGTTGTTCTTAATAGACGACTAGATTATGAAAGATTAGAGAAGAAGGTAAGTGTTGCCAACAAGAGAAATTTACTCTTGGAATTCTCGGTAACAATAGTGGTAAGGTCTGAATCTATACTTTGGCTCATGGTAATTTTTTTCTTGCAATATGTTGAGAGTACAACTCAATGACTGGAATATTATGAACATTTTTGTTGGTGAGGTGGAGGTAGTTGCCACTATACCTTGGAGCAATTACAAACCTGCATGCATGTAATAGATTAGGTACGATACAGTGACAGTGTTAGTTACAGAACACTATTAGTTGCACTTGAGAAATTAGCTGTAATGTGTTGGAAACTATAGGTTTAAACCATGTTTGGGTTATGAGCGACATTTGATATTTGATTTTAAAAACTGGATACTTGAAACCTGCATGAGAAATAAGGTCATTTGTAACATTCATTGCAGTCAGTTATGTATGCTTATAAATTGAATGATGAGGATGACAATGATCAATCATGTATCAGACCTGTACTGCATATTAAATGATTTCCAACATTTCTTATTATGTGTTATTGTCTTGAATCTCATAAAGGATATAGGGAATGATTTCGTTATTTAGTAACAAGTGACTGAACTCATAAGAAGATACATCTGAATGCTGACAGATCTTGTAAAGAAGGATGTGGAAAACACACAAACATATAGGAAAGGGGGAAAAAAAGGATGCTGCCCATAGTAATTGGCATGATGCATAAAAACTGAATGTATTTCAACAATAGGATGAAAAAGTGAGGTGTTTCACTGTAAATATTTCATCAGCCAAAAATAAGAACAAGATATAAATTGATAGATATTATTTTCTCACAATCCTTGTACCTTTTATTTTGGTAGATTGTTGTTTTATGCTTCTACAGTATATCATCAGTGATGATTTCACATACTTCACAGTATATCAGTATATCATTTATGAATAATGTCATTTATAAATAATGTAATTTATGAATAATGTGGCTGTGTGTGTTAAAGCACCATTACTCTGGATTGGGGATCAGGGCCACATAGGTTACATAGTCTGTAGCCTAGAGGCCTGCACCACAAAGGGAGGGAAGGGGGAGGGGTGGCCTGCACCACAACCCTTGGTCCTCCACCTGGGGCAGTAGTAGAGGAAAAAAAAAAAAAAAAACATAATTTTTTTTGGACTGAATTTAAGCATCCATAGCCGGAGGCAGCCGGGGCCACTGCCGATGGGGGAGGGGGTGCACACCACATGTATAGCCTAGGGGCCCACAGAGCCTAAATGCGGCCCTTTTGGGGATGTACAATGAACCTAGGTTCAGATGGTTTTCCACAGTCCCCAATATCTGCTTCATAAACTACACATTTCACTAATAAAAACACACTTATCAGGTACAGATGTCACATTACCTGCCCTCTTCTCACCCTCACCCCTCACCCAAAAAAAAAAAACTATGATAGACCTAGCACACCAGTTGTAGATGGAACCTAGCTTTAAAAATAAGCACAGCCTCAGAAGAGGATGTTCCAGATGACCAACAAACATGGATATGTACAAAAATGATAATGATAATAATGATGTAAAGTGATATTATTCAAAATTAAATTTAGCTTTAGAATAGTGGCCATCAATCACAGATCTCTATTTGAAGTCCTTTTCATGAGATTGTTTGATTAAAAAGGTGTCTAGAATTGAGACCTATGTCTGCATTTTGAATAATGACTTTGTATGATACTAAATTGACAATATTAATTTCAAGTGATAAGATTAAATTAAACATGGACATTAAAACTAACAGGCTGCTGGTTGTATTGGTAGTAAGAAAAAAGATGACACTTTTAGTAATGTGAGGTGTTTCTTAATCAAATGCTCTTAATAGTACTTAAAAATGTAGATTCACACATACACACACACACACACATGCGCGCGTTTTGATCACATTGAATGTGCCAGTCATCAAATCTTTCAGAGTGTCGGTTCTGTGGATAGTTGTTTGAGAAGTATGTCTTCAGTTATAGGCTGGATGTTAGAACCATTGCACTCAATAAAAGTTGTATTTTGATCTAAAAGTGCTCAAAAATTACACCAAGAAGCAATAAATATTTAAAATCTTGCCATTTATCGGAAAGTTGGAAAACAAAACTGCTGAGAAGGAATCTTAAATAACATACAGAACCAATAGAAAATTGTGCTGATATAGAATATATATGAAGAGAATATAGGCACCCCTGACTTTGGCTATGGGCGCACCTGCAAATATAATAACAGTAAAAAGGGAAATTGTTAACAGAAATTTGGCAGCAGTATTGTATGTGTTATTACCTACCACACAATTGTTTTTGAGTAAATTTATATTCGCTGAAGAGAACAAACAACAGCAAGATAGAATAAAGAAGCCTTACACATTCTAAAATTATCTTAAGGATATATATGTATTTTAATCTTGATGAGGTTTAGTTGATTTTGGTTAGGAAATTGTATGATGTGTATAACCACTTAAGAACAAAACTGAGTCACATGAAATTAGTAATAATTATATATATATGACCAAAGTGATAATGAAACAAGAATCAGTGGCTCAATATAAATATGAACAAGGTTAAACGAAGTAAACTCATTACTTATCTGAGATGAAGTTAGTAGTGATTAACAGTTGGTTAGGAAATTGTATGATGTGTATAACCACTTAAGAACAAAACTGAGTCACATGAAATTAGTAATAATTATATATATATGACCAATGATAATGAAACAAGAATCAGTGGCTCAATATAAATATGAACAAGGTTAAACGAAGTAAACTCATTACTTATCTGAGATGAAGTTAGTAGTGATTAACAGAAAGCTAAGATTGAAATTATGATTAGGTGGGAAAAGAATTACTTGTTGAAGACTTGAAAAATAAATATTTTGTCATAACATTTGATAACAAGCACAATTGGGTATGACACATTGGACGGGTAGTAAGAAAAGGTTTCACAACCTGCACTTGTTGGGGATGAGGGTATACACCAGAGAAGTAAAGGAATTGGGTTACAAGACTTTGGTCAGACCATTGCTTGAATATGGTGATGTAGTATGGGACCGACATTTTTGGTATCAAATACTGGATATGGATAGGGTGCAAAGAAGGGCTGCTAGATTTGTCTTTGGAAATTACCACAGAACACGATTAGTAACCAATATGATAAAAGAGCTGGAATGGGATTCACTGTAGGACAGCAGGAGGGTGAAGAGAGTCATGGGAGTGTACAAGGTGTATATTGGGTGCAGGAATTAAAAGTAATGCATGGAAGGGAAAAGATGACTGTGACCACAAGCTGGCACTCGATTTCAGGCACAAGGGTGTTGGAGGATTTTCTTTTGTCAGGGGGTCAGGTATTGGAATAAGTTGCCTTTGAGAAATGATGAATAATTTACCAACACTGTTGAAAGAATTTAAAGTGGAAATTTCTAGAGGAAAAAGTTGGTGGATACGGGAAAAGGAAAAATAGTGTGTATAGAGAAATTATCAGCAGAGCATACAACATCACATTTAAATTAAATTAAATGATTAAAACATATGCCTTTCCCAGTGGTAAGTTATGGATTTCCTTTCCCTGTCCTTCATTATTTTCTGATCACAAGCTGCCACTTGATTTCAGGCACAATAGTGGGTGAGGATTTTCTTTCGTGACTAAAGGGGACAGGGATTGGAATAAGTTACAAGAGAAATGATGGATAATTTACCAACAATGCTGAAAGAATTTAATGTTGAAATTTGTAGAGGAAAAAGTAGGTGTTTACAAGATAGGGGGAAAATGGGTGTATAGAGAAATTGCCACTGGAGCTTGCACTTCATCACAATTAAATTATAAAATTAAATGTTTTAAATATATGCCTTTTTCCTGTGGTAAATTATGGATTTACTTTCTCTGTCCTTCATTATTTTTAAAACTTAATTTAACTGTTTCCATTCTGTCTCTGATATTTCAGAATTTCACATTCAGAGTCCGAGCAATTGCTGATGTTGGAAGATTCAGTGAGGCTGATGTTGTTGTTGAAGTTCAAGATATCAATGACCATGCCCCAACGTTTGATAAGAAGGTAATATTTGATTGTTGTTACATTTAAATTCAGGATTTCTACCCATATCTTATCATAATTTTTTTTATATGTGTTTAGCTTATTCTTTTTTTAAAATCATTTATAAAAATTTTATACGTGTTGGTTTGTCTGAATGAGCAATGCACGTCTCTGATTTTATTTAAAATAAAAATAAATAAATAAACAATGAGTGTATCTACTCATTAAAGCCAAGGTATCTTTGTTCTATATTATCGGTCTGTTGTAATAATGATATATAACTGGTGAAAAGTTTGATTTATAGAAATTTAAACAGTAGTCTCATAATTTACATTTTGTTATTGTTTGCTATTTTGTAAATTTCTTTTTAATACATAGGATACAAAATAAGAATGATATTTTTACTGAAAATTGATGAAGTTTGCAAAGTAAAGTGAAATGGTAACACAACACGAAGCAAAAAACAGTTAGAAATTTAATATCATTTACTAATAATTAGTTTAATTCATGAGGCTGGCCTTCTCTCAGGCACCCCTATCAACCTGACCACATTCTGAATTCCCTCCCACCTAATTTAGAGGTTGTGTATTGTGTTTGCTTTTATTGTCTCATCACTGCCATTCTGGTTTCATATTCTTGTTTGTTTTACCATTACATAATTAATTTACCACCCATTATCATCCATCACAAGTTCATATTAGTTCTGTAAGGAACTAGAATTAGTCTTTCAGGAAACATAGTCAATTTTGAATGTGTGGGAATAAAGGCTTTGCCATGGTAGTTAATGAACCTGTGTCAAAATAATCATTTGGTGTAGAAAGTGACCACATGTAAGATAACCAAAATGAAGTTTTGTTAAGTTATAAGTTTTATGTCACAGCATAATAAAAATTAAAAAAAAAAAAAAGTGAGAGAAACCATCACTTGCCACAGGTGTTGTATGATTATGTAGAAACATTAAAAACATGAGCATCAAACATAAGTTTTTTGCTATTAAATGTGTGTTTGCCAAAACAACAGAGTATGAGTATCTTGGTAAGTAATGAATACATTCTCTTCCCTTATTTATATTTGTTAATTATGTCCTTACCTCCCCTCCCCATCATATTTGTTACAATGTATATGCATCAATAAACTTCACTTGCAGTGTTTGGCCTTTGCAGATGATCTGGCAATTCTCTCAACAACAAGCAAGAGGCAGTCTACGCACTTGAAGAACTGCATGAAATTGCAGCTAAATGTGGTCTCAAAATATCATATGCTAAAACCCAATATATGGAAGGATCTTCACAGTACCAAGATGGACAACCCTTAAAAACGCGATTTGGCAATATCTCTCAAGTAGCTAAATTCAGATATCTAGGAGAAATTCTTCAACCTGCAGGATTAAATCGTGAAGCAAACAAGGAGAGAATAACTAAATTACAAAAAGCCTACAGAATCGCCTGGAACGGATACAACAAAAAGTCAATATCCCGAAATGCCAAGTTAAGACACTATAACACTGTAATCAAACCGGAGGCATTATACGCATCAGAAACCTTTATTATTGGAGGAAGATCATTGATTAAAGATATTTAAAAGCAAGAAAAGAAAATTTTAAGGAAACTCTTTGGCCCAGTTTGTACCGGAGGAATTTGGATGAAATGGAAATCAAATGAACTGTATCAGCATTCGGAAAAAATTTCAGACACATTCAGGAAAAGACGAATTAAATGCTACGGCCATATTATCAGAATGAGTAATAACAGGCTAACAAAAAGAATTCTAAATCTAGCCCTTTCAATGAAAATTAAAAACAACTGGCTAATTGAAATTGAAAAGGATCTCCGGGAAATAGGAATAACAGACGACATCATACAGGACAGATGCCGATTTAGTAGCATGGTCAACAATCACCAGTTTGCCAACAGCCAGTATATCAGAAGAAGGAACCCTTGGACAGAAGAACGAAGGAAAGAACACAGCGAAAGGATGAAGAGGTTTTGGGAACAGAAGAAAACACATCTGCTAAATAAGTTCACTCGCGCTCCTGAGTTGGGCACAACGATGGAAGAAGAAGAAGAATGTATATGCATCAAATTTAATGCTTTCCTGGTTGAAATCCAGAATATTTTTTATACAATGTACAAATAGTTTAATTTTCTCCTTGTAAAGTCTTGTACTTACAACATACATTGTTTATCACAGTAATCATGCACAAAATACTGTGTTTTGTACTGTTAAGTTTTCCCTGCACACTTCTCTCCTCCCATCTCATCCTTGTAAGAAATTACATCTGAATTTTTGTATTTTTCTTGCGCATGATTAATTGTTTAAATGTTGTACACAATGTCTGCAGGAGTACAAAGCAAAAGTGCTGGAATCTGCTCACCACCCACACCAAATAGCTGTAGCAAATGCTACTGATGGTGACAGCATAAATGGTACTGAAGGATTTGGGAACATAACATACTCTCTAGCAGGCGAGAGTCCTAGTCTATTTCAAGTGGATCCATCCACAGGTATCATTCAAATTGCTGAAGGTGCCGAGTTGGATCGTGAACAACAAGCTACGTTGCAGTTTACTGTTGTAGCAGCTGACACTCCACGTGGTGGTAGTAACCAGCGAAGAGCTAGTGTTCCAGTGAGTTGCCTCTTTGATGCATAGTGTTTATCATATTGTTCATTTCATTGAGAATATGTTGCAAGCTAAGTTAATGTTAAGATTATGTCAGTAGAAAATCATAGTTTCTTAGAACTATTCTTAGAACTATTCTTTTACCAATAAATCTGAGCAGATTTCTCAGAAATAATACAGTTGCATTAGTTGACTTAATGGATTGATTGTACTGTAACTATTGTCATAACCATTTTAGTGTATAACCAGATTTTATATCGTTAGTAAAAAAAAAAAAACACTTGTATATGATTTGCAGTGGTGGGTAGTAATGACCACACTGCTGGCACACCATAAATTCCCAATAACACAAACTTGCAGTGGATCAGAGTAGAATGCCTTTACTCGATCCATTTATTTTTCATTTCTATTTGTATACAATTTGTGGGGCTCTTTAACGTCTTCCTGTCTATTGTCTTAATTTATGCATTCTTCCTCTTTGATTTTATTTAATATTGATGTTATTTTTGCCATCAATTCATCACCTGTAAAATCTTTATCCACTCAAATAAAAAGGGCCAAAACTGTTGCAAGTTTTAGAGAAAAGCTGGGTAAATGGTTAGAGGAAAGAGATTGTAATATTTTCTCATGAAGGAGTTCATTGAAATTAACACTTTGTCTATATTTGTTTTTTTTTCTGTTTTATGTTTAATATGATGTGTATATATATATATATATTATTATTACTATTATTATTGCAGCTATATCAATCCTTTTTTCAGGATGAAGCCTCTTTAAGCCTAATGAGCTATATATTAGAATTTAATTCTACATAGTGTTGCTGTAGTTCTTTCCAGGCCGATCGATCCCTGAGCCGCCCTCTTCCAGTTCACGCCTGTAACTCGACGTATATCCTTATCCCAGCGATCCGGGGGTCTTCCTCTTGCTCTTTTCAGGTTTCTCGGTATCCAGTCCAGCACTACCGTAGTCCATCTTTCATCTCTTTTGCGAGCAACATGACCGGCCCATTGCCATTTTTGGGTCATGACTCTTTTTAAGATGTCTGTTACTTTAGTTATTGAACGGATGTGCACAGCCCTTTTCCTGTCTCTTCTTGTAAACCCTAGCATTGCTCTTTCCATACTTCGCTGGGCAGTTCTCAGTTTTTGCTTCGTGTGACTATTTAGGGTCCATATATATATATATATAATAATAACAATGAAAAAAAAGACGCTAAGTAGCGGAAAGGAATCAAATTAGGATAGGGAAATGAGCCACCACTTACCTTTAGATGATGGATGTGGGGCGCGAACACACAGAAAAGACACAAAACACAAATAATAAAGTAATTTTCCGGGAAAAAACCCTTCTTCAACAAGAGAACATTATGAGAGGTGGGTGCACCCGGAGACTGCCTCACGGAAAGACCGCCGGTCGACAAAATGGTGGGGGTAAATTCAAACATCGGAAAAGTAGAGGGGCAGTGAATCAGAGCTCATACCCGAGCAAAAATTAATATCCAAACTAATATCTGGTTGGTAGGAAGATCAAAATATAATTTATGTTGAAAAAATTAAAATATTATACAAATAAAAAATATATATATAATAATAATAATTATGAATTAAACATCACCTCAGGTTAGTGGTGGTTCAATATAGGTAGTGGAAAGGAGAGGGAGGAAAAAAAAAAAAAAAAAAAAAAAAAAAAAAAAAAAAGTGACCGGGTATTATCTTAGGTTGAGACCAGGTGGTTGCCTAGTGCCAAGTTTGTACTGGTAGGCAAGTTCCCACCTTCTGAGTTCAGAGAAACTGCTGCTATTAGGGAGAACTCTGATAGCACGGACTGTGTAACAAGAGTTGAAATTATTCAAGTCGTGGGTTTATGGCATGGGCAGCAACTGGGTGCTTTGGGTTCTGTGTGAATACCGTCTGACGGTGGCCATTCATTCTTATGGATAGTGCATTAGTGGTCAAACCTATATATGAAGCCAGGCAGTGGTTGCATGTTAACTGGTATATTACATGCGTGGTTTCACAGGTGGCGTGTCCTATGATAGGGAAGCTTTCCCTGTGACCGGGTTGATGAAAGTGGTGGAAGCATGGTGTATGTCACACATCTTGCAGCGTGGTCTATTACATGGGAAAGAGCCTTGGGGTTGACTGTTAGGAAGAGGAAGACTGTGTTTGTGGACTAGAAGTTCGCTGAGGTTAGGAGGTCTGCTGAAACAAGTTCTAGGAGGAGCAGGGAGGATTTTAGGAAGAATGGATCTCATTTCAGGGCATGTTTGTAAGAAATCATAGCCCTGCCTGAGGACTCTGTTGATGGATTCGAGGCCTGGGTAGTACTGTGTGACCAAGACTGGATTGTGGTTGGTTTTTTGCGGGTCTGGGATGATTGATTGGCTGATTCAGTTGTGCTGTGGCACGTGAAAGCTGTTTGTTAACCAAAGCTGGAGGGTAGTTCCGAGATATTAATGCTTCTGAAATACTGTTTGAATAATCCATGAGAGACTGTTGGTTAGAGCATATGCGACTACCTCGAATGCCAAGACTGTAGGGGAGTGAACGTTTGGTGTGGTATGGGTGGCAACTGTCGAAATGGAGATACTGTTGAAGATTGGTTGGTTTGATGTGAACTGAAGAGTTGAGATAGCCATTGGATAGGGACAAATCAACATCCAAGAATGTGGCCTGGGTGTGGGAGTAGGACCAAGTGAATTTCAGCATGCTAAAGTTATTGAGATGGTTCAGGAAATTTAGCAGTTCATTTTCTCCATGCGTCCAAATCATAAATATGTCATCAATGAAACGAAGCAAATGAGGGGTTTGAGAGGGAATTCCTCCAGAAATGTCTGTTCCAGCCGGCCCATGAACAGATTAGCATAAGAGGGGGGCCATGCGGGTACCCATGGCAGTTCCGCAGGTTTGGTGATAGATGTTGCCTTCGAAGGAGAAGTAGTTATTATTGAGGATAAGGTGGGCTAATTTGATGAGGAAGGATGTCATGGGAAGGCTATTGGGAGGGCGCTGGTCCAGAAAGTGTTCCATGGCCCTGAGGCCATGCCAATGTGGAATGTTTGTATACAAGGACGTGACGTCAATGGTAACCAGTATTGAGTCGGAAGGAAGAGGTGTGGGTAAGGTAGAAAGCCGGAAGAGAAAGTGCTGGGTGTCCTTTATATGAGAAGGGAGCTGATTAACAATGGGCTGTAGGTACTGGTCAACCAAGGCAGAGATGCGCTCAGTTGGCGATCCGTAGGCTGCAACGATAGGGCGTCCTGGATTGCCAGGTTTATGGATTTTGGGCAATAGATAAAGGGTGGGTGTACGTGGATTTTGAAGAGTGAGAAGCGAAATGGATTGTGGGGTGAGACCTTGGAGAGGTCCACTAAACTGTACATATTCTTGTATTTTTTGTTGACAGCAGGAGTTGGATCTTCCGATAGGCAGCAGTAGGTTTTGGTGTCTGATAGCTGACGAAGAGCTTCAGCCACATAGTCATTCCTGTTCATGACTACAGTGGTTGAACCCTTGTCAGCTGGAAGGATAATGAGTTCTGAATTGCTGGAGAGTTGTTTTCTGGCACGGGTTTCAGCTGGGCTAAGATTATTGGTGTTTGCTAAAGATTTAAGAAAAGTGGGAGAGGCCAAACTGGTGGAAAGGAAATCTTCAAAAATTTGGAGGGGATGGTTCTGGGGAAGAGGTGGAGGGTCAAGTGTAGATGATGGTTTGAATTTCTCTAGACTTGGTTCTAGGTTGTCCTGATATCCCTGTTCACTGCTAGTAGTGGCAAAGTGATACCGCCAGCGGAGTGTACGGCAGAACGATAGAGAGTCCACGGACTAGTTTGGCATGGTCCAAACGTGGGGGTGGGTGAGAAGGTGAGTCCTTTGGAGAGTACAGAGAGCTGGGATTCAGATAATGGTGATGAGGATAGGTTTATAACTGACAGTGTTAGGCTTGGGAGTAGGACTTCGGTGTAGAGAGCGAGGTGCAGGTTTTAAAGGGGGAGGTTGAGGTATGTTGAGGAGCTGGGCAATGGACGGTTTTTGAGGAAATCAGAGGAGGCTGTGATTTTGATTGGTAGACCATTGGTTGGTGTGGAAGAAACTGCCCTAGTGCAAGATGGGACTTCAGCAATTTGGATAACTTCTGTAAATGTTTCTGGGCATGCATACTGCTGGAGTTAACTGCTTGCTGTAAAATATGCTGCAAAACTGTAATGACTTGTGGAATGATAACATGAGTATTTTGTGTAGGATATGAGGTTTCCAGAATGTTGGTTAACCAGAATGGTATATTGTTGCAGAACAAGGTGAGTAAGGGCCAAAGACTGTTGGTAGCGAAAGGCATGTAGGGCAGGGTGAGTTTGTGGGGGACAACCAAATATTGGCAGTTTGATTGTAAGACCATTTGGAGGTATGTTAAAGAACAGACATGCTTTTAAAAAAGGATATGTGATTGAAATTTGGCGAGCTGAAAAGCGTGGTATCTGTAGCTATGTATGTATTTATCAAAAAAGTGGCCTATATAGTGTGTCAGTGGAGGCATTGTTGAAAGCCAGAAATGTTTATATAGGAGAATGCAAATAGGGTTCGTTGTGGGAAATGAGGTTTGAATTGTAGTAAGATGATCAACAAACACGGGGGGAAAAAAAAAAAAAAAAAAAAAAAAAAAAAAAAAAAAAAAAAAAAAAAAAAATTAAAATGACTTCAAATGTGGGTTCATAGTTAACAATGAGCTTTAAGATGCACGCCGATAAAAGCGAGAGGGGTAAAAACTGGTAGGGACAGTAATAAGATATTCAAAGGACGCTCAAAATGTATGTAACAATTCAGGTATTTGCGTGCGCGATATGGAAAATTCCGTTGCTCAAGTGGAAATGGGACGCTAATATAAAAACATATATATGTAAAATTTCAATGAATGTAATGATTATCAGCAGAAGTTACGCAGTAATAAGATGGAAACACTGTCGGAACGGTAGGTATCGGTGCGTGGAGAGTACAATATGCCGTCGACGGTAACAATGGTTTGATATACGATGTGAGGTTATGTAGTCGGATTCGTAATTTACTATGAAACGGCGAAAAATAAAACTGGAAACAAACAAAAAGGAAGAGAAAGAAAAGGAGGAAGTAAAGAAAAAAGAACACAAATATAGTTACACATAAAGGACAAAACAGAAGAGAGCCAGGGCGGCAATATGATAACAATGAAAAAAAGACGCTAAGTAGCGGAAAGGAATCAAATTAGGATAGGGAAATGAGCCACCACTTACCTTTAGATGATGGATGTGGGGCGCGAACACACAGAAAAGACACAAACACAAATAATAAAGTAATTTTCGGGAAAAAACCCTTCTTCAACAAGAGAACATTATGAGAGGTGGGTGCACCCGGAGACTGCCTCACGGAAAGACCGCCGGTCGACAAAATGGTGGGGGTAAATTCAAACATCGGAAAAGTAGAGGGGCAGTGAATCAGAGCTCATACCCGAGCAAAAATTAATATCCAAACTAATATCTGGTTGGTAGGAAGATCAAAATATAATTTATGTTGAAAAAATTAAAATATTATACAAATAAAAAATATATATATAATAATAATAATTATGAATTAAACATCACCTCAGGTTAGTGGTGGTTCAATATAGGTAGTGGAAAGGAGAGGGAGGAAAAAAAAAAAAAAAAAAAAAAAAAAAAAAAAAAAAAAAAGTGACCGGGTATTATCTTAGGTTGAGACCAGGTGGTTGCCTAGTGCCAAGTTTGTACTGGTAGGCAAGTTCCCACCTTCTGAGTTCAGAGAAACTGCTGCTATTAGGGAGAACTCTGATAGCACGGACTGTGTAACAAGAGTTGAAATTATTCAAGTCGTGGGTTATGGCATGGGCAGCAACTGGGTGCTTTGGGTTCTGTGTGAATACCGTCTGACGGTGGCCATTCATTCTTATGGATAGTGCATTAGTGGTCAAACCTATATATGAAGCCAGGCAGTGGTTGCATGTTAACTGGTATATTACATGCGTGGTTTCACAGGTGGCGTGTCCTATGATAGGGAAGCTTTCCCCTGTGACCGGGTTGATGAAAGTGGTGGAAGCATGGTGTATGTCACACATCTTGCAGCGTGGTCTATTACATGGGAAAGAGCCTTGGGGTTGACTGTTAGGAAGAGGAAGACTGTGTTTGTGGACTAGAAGTTCGCTGAGGTTAGGAGGTCTGCTGAAACAAGTTCTAGGAGGAGCAGGGAGGATTTTAGGAAGAATGGATCTCATTTCAGGGCATGTTTGTAAGAAATCATAGCCCTGCCTGAGGACTCTGTTGATGGATTCGAGGCCTGGGTAGTACTGTGTGACCAAGACTGGATTGTGGTTGGTTTTTGCGGGTCTGGGATGATTGATTGGCTGATTCAGTTGTGCTGTGGCACGTGAAAGCTGTTTGTTAACCAAAGCTGGAGGGTAGTTCCGAGATATTAATGCTTCTGAAATACTGTTTGAATAATCCATGAGAGACTGTTGGTTAGAGCATATGCGACTACCTCGAATGCCAAGACTGTAGGGGAGTGAACGTTTGGTGTGGTATGGGTGGCAACTGTCGAAATGGAGATACTGTTGAAGATTGGTTGGTTTGATGTGAACTGAAGAGTTGAGATAGCCATTGGATAGGGACAAATCAACATCCAAGAATGTGGCCTGGGTGTGGGAGTAGGACCAAGTGAATTTCAGCATGCTAAAGTTATTGAGATGGTTCAGGAAATTTAGCAGTTCATTTTCTCCATGCGTCCAAATCATAAATATGTCATCAATATATGTCATCCACGTACACCCACCCTTTATCTATTGCCCAAAATCCATAAACCTGGCAATCCAGGACGCCCTATCGTTGCAGCCTACGGATCGCCAACTGAGCGCATCTCTGCCTTGGTTGACCAGTACCTACAGCCCATTGTTAATCAGCTCCCTTCTCATATAAAGGACACCCAGCACTTTCTCTTCCGGCTTTCTACCTTACCCACACCTCTTCCTTCCGACTCAATACTGGTTACCATTGACGTCACGTCCTTGTATACAAACATTCCACATTGGCATGGCCTCAGGGCCATGGAACACTTTCTGGACCAGCGCCCTCCCAATAGCCTTCCCATGACATCCTTCCTCATCAAATTAGCCCACCTTATCCTCAATAATAACTACTTCTCCTTCGAAGGCAACATCTATCACCAAACCTGCGGAACTGCCATGGGTACCCGCATGGCCCCCTCTTATGCTAATCTGTTCATGGGCCGGCTGGAACAGACATTTCTGGAGGAATTCCCTCTCAAACCCCTCATTTGGCTTCGTTTCATTGATGACATATTTATGATTTGGACGCATGGAGAAAATGAACTGCTAAATTTCCTGAACCATCTCAATAACTTTAGCATGCTGAAATTCACTTGGTCCTACTCCCACACCCAGGCCACATTCTTGGATGTTGATTTGTCCCTATCCAATGGCTATCTCAACTCTTCAGTTCACATCAAACCAACCAATCTTCAACAGTATCTCCATTTCGACAGTTGCCACCCATACCACACCAAACGTTCACTCCCCTACAGTCTTGGCATTCGAGGTAGTCGCATATGCTCTAACCAACAGTCTCTCATGGATTATTCAAACAGTATTTCAGAAGCATTAATATCTCGGAACTACCCTCCAGCTTTGGTTAACAAACAGCTTTCACGTGCCACAGCACAACTGAATCAGCCAATCAATCATCCCAGACCCGCAAAAACCAACCACAATCCAGTCTTGGTCACACAGTACTACCCAGGCCTCGAATCCATCAACAGAGTCCTCAGGCAGGGCTATGATTTCTTACAAACATGCCCTGAAATGAGATCCATTCTTCCTAAAATCCTCCCTGCTCCTCCTAGAACTTGTTTCAGCAGACCTCCTAACCTCAGCGAACTTCTAGTCCACAAACACAGTCTTCCTCTTCCTAACAGTCAACCCCAAGGCTCTTTCCCATGTAATAGACCACGCTGCAAGATGTGTGACATACACCATGCTTCCACCACTTTCATCAACCCGGTCACAGGGGAAAGCTTCCCTATCATAGGACACGCCACCTGTGAAACCACGCATGTAATATACCAGTTAACATGCAACCACTGCCTGGCTTCATATATAGGTTTGACCACTAATGCACTATCCATAAGAATGAATGGCCACCGTCAGACGGTATTCACACAGAACCCAAAGCACCCAGTTGCTGCCCATGCCATAACCCACGACTTGAATAATTTCAACTCTTGTTACACAGTCCGTGCTATCAGAGTTCTCCCTAATAGCAGCAGTTTCTCTGAACTCAGAAGGTGGGAACTTGCCTACCAGTACAAACTTGGCACTAGGCAACCACCTGGTCTCAACCTAAGATAATACCCGGTCACTTTTTTTTTTTTTTTTTTTTTTTTTTTTTTTTTTTTTTTTTTTTTTTTTTTTTTTTTTTTTCCTCCCTCTCCTTTCCACTACCTATATTGAACCACCACTAACCTGAGGTGATGTTTAATTCATAATTATTATTATTATATATATATTTTTTATTTGTATAATATTTTAATTTTTTCAACATAAATTATATTTTGATCTTCCTACCAACCAGATATTAGTTTGGATATTAATTTTTGCTCGGGTATGAGCTCTGATTCACTGCCCCTCTACTTTTCCGATGTTTGAATTTACCCCCACCATTTTGTCGACCGGCGGTCTTTCCGTGAGGCAGTCTCCGGGTGCACCCACCTCTCATAATGTTCTCTTGTTGAAGAAGGGTTTTTTCCCGAAAATTACTTTATTATTTGTGTTTGTGTCTTTTCTGTGTGTTCGCGCCCCACATCCATCATCTAAAGGTAAGTGGTGGCTCATTTCCCTATATATATATATATATATATATATAGGCTATTTGAAAATGAATAAGTAAACTGTTTCTCATTTGTTCTGGTTCTGCTTATTTTGAAAATTAATCTGTAAAATCTCTGTTGCAGGTAACAGTAGAAGTTTTAGATGTGAATGATAATTCTCCTACATTTGGCAAAAGACTGTACTCATCAGTGGTGCCAGAGAATGTTGGTGTTGGAACTAGTGTTGTTACCATCACAGCAACTGACCCTGATGAAGGTGCTGGTGGAGAAGTAAAGTATGAGATACTTGATGAGGGAGAGGCCAGTGGTTAGTTTTTACTGTAATTGTTAATTTCCTTTATTAAATATAATTTGTGATGAAGTGTGTTTTAATTTGATAGAATCTTGTAGTATATCAACTCAAATAATAACTTAAGTTACATAGGATGGAAAATCTTGTCTGTTTGATTAACACTGCATAATGGCTTCCTTACTTGTCTTTAACACAAAAATATTAATGGGAAACAAATTCCCACTTATCACGCTTAAAATTATGAATGTAAATAGATGAATTTCTATAGTTCTATTAAATTTAATTTTTATATCGTTTTATCACACTGTCGGGGATGGTGTGTGTGTTTGTTCATTTCCATGACAAACCATTTAAAGTAAATTAACTCAGTTTGATAAAAATGTAAAATATTTAAAAACAATTTTGGTGTGTTAATTTGGAAAAATTAGAAACATTAAATCAATCACTTACCAGATCACCTGATAACAGGAAAAATAAAAGTTTAGCTATTCTATTGTAAATGCTGCCATGATGATGAAGGAATTTTCTGTTGGGTTAAAAGCAGGTGTGGTTTCGGGGAGGGGAAAGACTATTAAAAATAAAATCATTGAAAACAGTGACTGTAACATCAAATGCAATTAAATGTTAAGAGATAGTGAGGGTAGTAACAAAAAGAACCTGCACAAAAGTTAACAGAGCTGTATAAAACCTAAAAATATTAAAATAGTATTTAATAACAGTGATAGTAAAGATGCTATCAAGAAATGTAAATGAGAAAGGTTAGGGAAAGTAAACCTGTCACTCAACGCACATGAAGGCAGGATGGCCAAGATGAACGCACAAACATGAACACATAAACATGAAAATTTACATTATTTCAAGTTTTTATGCCTTTGTTTCATTTTATTAGTTTTTTTTTCATTCTATCTTATCTTGATATGCCATTACAAAGATTATACTTTCCCATAGTTATCTTTGGTCAACTTATTCCTCTACCCTACCCAACTGGTTCATCTTCGGCTTGGTTATGGTGAGCCTCAGTATGTACACATATGATCCACTGGTCGTATGTCTTCCTCTAATCATGATTAAGGTTATAAGGAAATATTGTAAAGTGTGTTCGTGTTTATGTGTTCAGCTTGACCCTCATGGCTTCATCTATTGCAAGTGATGGGAGTTCCACTGGTGAAGTGTATACATTAATAATTACAGTGTGCATTTTAACTGGTGTGTTTACACCTTCAAAAGTGGTGCGTACTTAAGGTGGGATGAAGCAGGGGGGGATATATTATTGGAGACCAAGTCCAGGTAAAGTCTGGTACCCAGAATATATTGGTAGGTGAGTTTACATAGAGATAAGAGGTGTGGTTTATAGAAAGCTTCTAATAGCTTTAATAATGAAGCAGTTAATGAGGTCAAAGCAGTAGTGCAAGTTGACAAAGGCAGCAATTAGATGATCTATACCTTGATCTATATCCACTCATTCTGATAGCTGGTTGGTGGTGAGATCACTATACCTTCTTCTAATTAAGGCATCTTCTATTGGAGGTTGGTAGTCTACATGGATGTGACATTGTTGCATGGAATGCCTCAAATGATGGATGGTTGTTTCACCTCTGAATGTTCTTCAATCACAAATTCCTTCTATTTTCAACAGATCTTTCCCCCTTTATCTTCCCTTCAATGATAAATTGCAGATAATATTACTACAGATATCTTAAAGACAGTTGGATGTGACATTGTACCTTATCTTGAAATATTATTTAAATTGAGTCTGGATACTTGCTGCTTACCACAAGACTGGAAAAGTGTGATAGTAGTACCGGTACATAAAGGAGGGGTGAGAAATAGAGTCGAAAATTACAGGCCAATCAGTTCGACTTCAGTGGTAGGTAAATTAATGGATAGATTGATATGCAACCACATCAGAAATGTATGTGAGGAACGTAAGTGGTTTACAAGTAGGCAATATGGGTTCAGGCAAGGATATTCATGTGAATCTCAGTTGGTGGGATATATGCAAGATATTTCAGATGAAATGGATAAGGGAGGCCAAATTGATAGTGTAGCACTAGATCTTTCAAAGGCGTTTGACAGAGGAAACCAAAAAATGGTAGTAAATAAGGTAAAAACTATTGGAGTGGATGAGAAAGTGATTTGCTGGGTAGAAAATTTTTAAAAGGTAGAAAACAGAAAGTTAAGGTGGCAGGTTGGGATGTGACCACATCTTTCCCCCTGCCATATGTCTCGCCTCCCACATGACTAAGACTAAAGTCGAAATATTGTGCAATTCGTTTGTTTTTGTGTTTTTACGTGTCTCGCCCTCCTGCCTTCATCTGTGGTAAGTGACGGGTAACTGCTTATTTTCCCTATCCTATCTTATTTTCAGTGCCTCGCGGCAGTTTCTTTGTTTCCTTTATCCAATATATTAACTTAGATAATTGATGCAGGTAAAGTGGTGACATCAGTGATACTCCCAACATCCTTGAGCACCTTCCACTTCAGATTCATTTTGGTTACCGTAGACATTACCTCCTTTTTTACTTACATCCAACGCTACCAGTGCCATAGTGCCCTTGATCACCACCTGTGTATGTTACTTCCTCACAGTATTATTAGTACAGCATCTTTCACCCAACAGACCTTAAATTTATATAAAAAAGTGGAAGTTTTCCCCTTACCTTTAAATGTTTTGCTTCATCCATTTCAATATGATGTTATTTACAGGATTGTTTGAAATAAATGACACAACTGGAGAAATAACTACAAAGAGACAACTAACAGGTAAAGGTCGCAATGAACCCTACCAAATGGTTGTCAGAGCTCATGATGAAGGAAGCCCAGTCTTAAGCTCAGATGTTCCTCTTAGCATCTTCATTGGTGATGTCTTCACCAATGATGGAGTGCCCATATTCGTTCGACCCACACTTGATGAGATAGCGTATGTCTCTGAGGTGAGGTACTTCAAAGTAAAAATATTTATGCATAGATAAATACGATACAATAACTTTAAAAGAGAGTGTTAAACCACCTAAGCATTTTTAAAACAAGAAATATTTGATTTTACTTTTCCAGTAAGTAACCCTCGAGAAGAAATAAGATAATTGTGTAAAGTTTAGATTCTTAAATTCAAGAGGAACATTTATAATTTCATTAAAGCTGATATGATCATCTCAATATATTCTCTCATTATTTCTCTCTCTCTAGCTCTGTGTCAGACTTATAGTTTATGTGTACACAAATGTTTCAAAATAAGGTACTCATTAAGTTGAATAATTTTTTTATTATTAATAATCACCCTTTATGTAGTCCTTCCATTTCATAGCATTCCATTTTCTTTAATAGAGTTTCTGGTATTTACCTGAATAACGAAGTTCATATGTCACCGAGACAAAATTTGTGCTTTTCTATTATTGTACAAAGACAAATGGTGGTCATGTTTCTCAGATTTACTTAGTAAAGAGCAGGTTCAGTTTCATTTCAGTTTTGAAACATGGTTAGAATTCATGTTTTATAGGTCTATTTACATTTCCTGTTTTCTAATATAGTTTAAATTGGTTTACTACACTTGGTTGGTAATTTAAATATCATGGTAATGTTTACTTAATTGTAGCACAGTATAGTTTGAAAATGAGATCAGTTTGCTGTCATATTATTTACTTGAACTAACTTTTAAACAGATATAAGTAAATGGTTTAAGGACATTAAAAAACCGAAGGATAAATTTGTTGGTTAGAGGGAAAATGGTAGCAAGAATTTTTTTTCAAAATAGTGAGGGTTGGATAAGATATTTTAAAATATGCAGCAGAGATCCTGTCACATGCAATACGTTATTACTAGCCACAAAGTCCATCAAAAATGATGGGTTGAATGGAGTGTTCTGGCATTTCATTTTTTCCCCCAATTATATACCTAAATAGGATTGTTATAAAATAAAGCTCCCTTGTGCTATAGCAAAACAGTTGTCAGCTTGGTCCAGGTTGCATTTCAGCCTAACCCCAAACTCTGCTAATATTGCTTCTAGAAAATCAAAGCTACAGTCACATGTGAATTAATATGTTCCCTGTATCACATGTTAATGTTATTATGCATCACAATATAAACTTGATTCAAAATCTTCACAGGTTCTTATATCTTTATTTTTGTTATCCGTGATGCAAATCAATGTTTTAATGGCTGACACAGCTTATGTGTGGCTGAAATAATGACCCCACCAGTAATATGAACTCAGTGCAAACGAAAGATACTAAAAATAAATCACAACTACTTACCTTAAGGCATGCAGTATTAGTTTCAATTGTGGTGTAGGATACATAGAAAACATTCAATTTGGAATTAATTTCATTCAAATCAAGTAATGATTTCAGTAAAAAGTAGCAAGTAATAATATGTCAATATAAACGAAATACATAATTTTCTTTCAGTCTTCTGCCTATTAATTTATTTTCAGTTGCTTAACTAAATAGAAGTGTTACAAAATAAAGTTCAACGTATTTCCTCGTGCCTCGTGCTGTACCAAAAACCTTCAATTGTCGTCCAGGTAGCATTTCAACCCTATCACAAACTACACTAAAATTGCAGCCGAAAAAACAATCTTTACTTCTTTACTTTATCCATAATAAACGGAATTATGAAAGTCTGTAACTGTTTTCAATTGACTGGTAAGCAAATAATTTTATTGCAACACAGTTACTTTTGATGATGTTTTAATTTATGCTGTGCGTGACATGGTTTGATAAGTGATTCTCATTTTCAAATGCAATATTAGTACATTTTTAATGTGCGAAGTGCATGTGTCAGTTTCTGCTGGACATTCATAGAACTTTTGGAGTTTTCCTGGAAATAAAAATATGGGGTGTTGTTCTAGATCAAGAATTTGCTACTAAGTAGATGTGGAATAATTATCTAATCAAACTTATGTTTTTGAAGGTTTCTTGGGTCTATTGGAGATGCAACAACATTGAATAATTTCGTTATAATACTGCTTTAGTCAATCGCAGGACATATTATTTTCAAGCTGTAATTCTGTTGTAATACAATCTGGACCATTATTTTAAACCAGAAATTAGGTTGTAATACAGCCTGGACCAGCATGAAACCGTTAAATGTACTTCTAGTGGAGTCTTGCGTTTTACCACTGCAGTATTATGTTGCCAGTTCCATTCGGAATCGTGATCTCCAGTAATCCCGGTTTCCTAAAACATGCCACCACAGAAACTAACATGTACACATTCTTATAACATTAAATATAGCTATTGAACATTAGGATAGGATAAAAAAACCACCGCTTACCAAAGAAGGGGATTCCAGCGGCGTTGGTACACGAAAAAGACACAAGACACGAACACACAAAGAATAAAATTTCTGAGCATAGCTCTTCATCAGTCAAAGTGAGATGGCTGCACGCAAGCGGCTGGCAGTCAACTGTGTGAGCCACAATGTCAGTGGCTCATGGTGGGGGAAAAACAACATGGCGGGAAGTGAGGGTGGGGGTAGAAGAGCACAGGCTAGAAAATGATGATGAATAGCAAGTATAAAACAAAACTGTACACAAGGACCCGTCGCGGAAGGGCAATATACCTCAGTTAATGGTCCCAAAAGCCCACTAAGTAATGGAGACATGTGCAAACAACGGAAAACAAAATATTCAGAAATTTTAAGTTAAAACTAAAAATAAAATTCGAAGTCACAATCTATAAAGATAGGCTCTGGTGAGCGGTGGTTCTATGGGAGAAGGTGGAAGTGAGGGGGATGGGTGAGAGGAAAATTGGTGCTATCTTAAATTTAGACCTGGTGATTGTCTGGTTCCCAGTTGGTACTGATAGGCCAGTTCCCACCTTCTAAGTTCTGAAATACTGCTTTTATCTGAGAGGACTCTGATGGCGCGGACCGTGAAGCAGGTGTTAAAATTGTTGGTGCCATGTGTAGTGGCATGATGAGATACAAGGTGGTCAGGGTTCTTGGTGTGTACTGATTGTCTGTGTCCATTCATTCTGATGGCCAGTGGATTTGTTGTGAGTCCAAGGTAGGAGGCTGGGCATGGTTACAAGTGAGTTGGTATATAAGGTGGGAGGACACACAAGTGTGATGGGAAAGCTTTCCCCAGTTACGGGGTTGGTAAAGGTGATGGAAGGCGGGTGCATACTGCATAATTTGCAACGGGATCTGTTGCAAGGAAATGAACCTTGGGGCTGTCTTGCAGGTTGCGGGACCCTGTGCTTATGGACCAAGAGTTGGTTGAGGTTTGGAGGTCTACTGAAGCAGGCTCTGGGTGGGTGAGGGAGGATTTTAGGAAGGAGGTTTCTCATCTCAGGGCAGGCTCAAAGGAAGTCGTAACCTTGTCTCAAGACTCGGTTAATGGATTCCAAGCCTGGGAAGTAATGGGTGATCAAAAAGGGCTATGGTGGATTTTAGAGGGTTGTGGATTGTTGATAGATTGAGTAGGTTGTGATGTGGCACGTGAAACCTGTTTGTGAACTAAATCTGGTGGGTAAGTGCAGGAAATCAGGGCTTCAGAGATATTGCTGGCATATTGTTGAAGGGCTTGTTGATTGGAACAAATGTGACTGCCTCGAATGCCTAGGCTGTAGGGGAGGGAACATTTGATGTGATGAGGGTGGCAGCTATCATAATGAAGGTACTGTTCTAGGTTGGTGGGTTTGATATGGACAGCTGTGTGGATATGGCCATTCATGAAGGAAAGGTCAACATCCAGGAAAGTGGCCTGTGTATGGGAGTAAGTCCATGTGAATTTCAAGGAGCTGACAGTGTTAAGTTTAATGAGGAAAGTGAGTAGGTTGTCTTCCCCATGGATCCAGATTATGAAAATATCATCAATGAATCTGACCCACAAGAGGGGTTTCAGATGGGCTTCAGCTATGAATGATTGTTCTAGGTGGCCTAGGTAGAGGTTAGCGTATGAGGGAGCCATACGAGTGCCCATGGCAGTTCTGCTCACTTGGTGATAGATTTTCCCCTCAAATGAAAAAAAGTTTTTTAGTATTAGTTCCGCCAAGGTGAGCAAGAAAGATCTGGTTGGAAGGCTAGTGGGTGGACGCTGGTCTAGAAAATGTTCCATGGCACTGAGCCCATGCCAGTGGGGAATATTTGTGTTTAAGGAGGTCACATCTACCGTCACTAAAAGGGAGTCAGGAGGAAGAGGCGTGGGTACTGTAGCCAGTCGAGAGTGGAAGTGTTGGGTGTCTTTGATGTGGGAGGGAATCTGGCTGGCAATGGGCTGTAGATGCTGGTCAACCAGGGCAGAGATACGCTCAGTGGGTGAGCCATATGCAGCAACTATGGGACGTCCTGGGTTACCAGGCTTATGAATTTTAGGAACCAGTTATAGTGAAGGTGTGCGTGGCTTTTTTGGAGTGAGGAGTAAGACAGAATGGGAAGTGAGTCCTTGGAGAGGTCCACTAACCTGTATATAATCTTTTATTCTATCATTCACTGCAGATGTGGGATCATGGTTGAGGGGGCAATAAGTGTTAGTATCAGACAGCTGACGCAGTGCTTCACTGACCTTTTTATAACTGTACCTATTACCACCCTCAGAGTGGGGTCAGTCATTATGCTGATCAGACTATTTCAAGATACTACAGATGTTAGTTAAAATTTTATGATGCTTCCTTGTATAGCTGTTTTTATTGTTAATTTTATGGGGTTACATTCTAACACTAAACAATTTTACAGCTTCATTTATTGCCAACTGCAGCCCATTGTATAAGAAAATGAATAAGGCTAATTTAATCACTTATGAATTTAAAATTATGGAGGACTAAGATAAGGAAAATTAATTCAAACATAAAAAAACATTTCCTATGATCTCTTCGTAAAGCCTTGGCATTCGTACCATATGGTTTTATCAAAAAAATCTAAAATACTTTTTGTTTCTTAATCAATAGGTATGGAATGATTAAAATGTCTGGCAAATGGAGAAATTGCATTCTTGTGATATAAGAAAACCACTGTTTTCGTGGAATGTAACATTTCTCCATAATGTGCAGCCAAAACCATATAAATATGAAAAATTGTGGGCTAGTGATAAATGTTTGGTTCAGTAATTAACAAAAAAACACCTTAAAGCACCTTCTTCCCTTTCAAAAAAATACTTACCATTTTATTTTTTACAGAATTCAACTATTGGTTCACCTGTTTTTCGTGTTATGGCAACAGATCCAGATGACCCCAGTACTCCAAATGGAATGATAACATACAGATTCCTTGATAATGGTGCAGAGACAGAGGCTTTCAAAATAGGTAAAATGTTATTATACGGTATTAAAATTGGTTTAATTTATGTCAGACTAAAATTTATGTTCAATTTTCATTGTATTAAGATCGAATTTTTAAATGATATCCCTACAATTGTGTATAACATGTATTGCTGCAATTTCCTTCATAAGATGGAAAGTATTTAATGTGTGTGGAGACTGATATATACATGAGAAATTTATGATTGCTGGGTATTTCAATGATCAGGTCAAAAATTGGCTCCTAAATGCAGCGACTTCATTCGTTATATATGTTTCATTAAACCTTCCAACTCATTGTTCACAAATACCAGCTACTGAAAAACTCAAAATTAATTCATTGCTATCCTAAAAGATCTGCTGCACCATTTTGTCAGCATCCTCTATTTCAAACCACCTGGAAAAATAGTTTTATTAATTCAGAAGATGCCAACATCACTAACAAAATTTTCTATAATCACTGGCTAGTTCAGGCATGATGACGTTAAGGCATTTTGACATCATTGTCATTAGAGCAGCAACTTAGAATTTCACGATGGCAAATAACATATTAGTGTATCACAAACTTGAGAAATCTAGGAGGGAAAATTACATACCATTAGTCCTTCTGTGTTCCATTACCATTATAATAAATGTATTGTTCTTTATCCATAGTTCTAGATCCATTTTCCTCCCTATTCTTTTTTACCATCACAGGACACATCCAACTAGTGGAACTGGAGTTGCATAGTACATATAGAAACAGGTATATATGGTTGGAGGGTAAGTATAAGTGCAATATTGAAGGAGTTAGGTTGGAAAGATCTGGAACATCGAAGGTGTCGCTCTCAGTAAAAGCTAATTGAAAAATTCATGACAGATCTATTTCAGGAAGACAAAAAACACATATTACTACCTGCAACATTAATACTTAGGAATGACAATGAAAATTAGAGAAATCAGGGCCAAAACCGATTCTTTTCTATACTTATTTTTTCCACGAGCTATTAGGGAAGGGAATGGGAAGGATTTATCGAGCGAGAAAACTTAGAATCTGACTGGAGTAGGTTTCAATGAAACCACTCTGGCCATCCTGATCTGGGTTTTCCCAGATTGCTCCAGTTAAATGCCTGAATGGTTGTTAGAAATAGCCCATGGGCACCTCCTGCCATGTGTTGTATATCCTTCTAATGCATAAATGGTTAAACATTAGGATGATTCACTAAAAGTGAGTAATAATAATAGTATAGTCACAGGTTTAACATATTGCTATTACTGTTGTTGTGTTTGATTCTTCCTAATTATGGTATTGACATGAAAGCTCATTTTTCTTCTGTGTTTTAATTATCACGTTTCTATCACCTTTCCTAGTTTTAGCTTACCTAAGTTTTATTTCGTGTTGATGTAATTCTCTTTATTTTCTTCAATTCTTGGCAAAACATTTTAGTTAGGAATGCTAAATTAAAATGTTTGTTCAAAAGGTAGTATTTATGGTATATTAAACACAATATGCATTAAGAATTTTCAAAATTGTGGATATTTCGGTCAGTTAAAAAGTATTCTTATACATTTTCTAAGGCTTCATCTACTACCAGCCTGCTATGCCTGTTGGTTTTTTGAGGGGGAGCAGATGAGTTGTGATTGGTTTCTGTGATAAATATTTTTTTTTGGTGAAATGTATAGTTTATAAGTGTGAGATTCCATAAAAGGGTCTACAAACAATGAAGATGGCCAGTTCATTGTGATTTGAACAGATTGATGGCTTCTTTGTAAGTTTAAACTTTCTAAATAAACAGTGAAAATAATTGTAATAATAGAAACATTGAAAAAAAAAAAAACAGTTTTAACATTTTGCTGTATTTAGCAATTGTACTTTGAAAACAAAAATGCTAAATTTTACAGCTACATAAACATCTTGAAATATGTTTTTCCAGTAACTCTGTTACAGCTTCAACAACCATTAATGTGTGGTCATATATGCTTCTTGCAGATCGTTTGACTGGACTGGTAACAACACAGAAGCTGCTAGATAGAGAGATGCGGGATGGCTATGAGTTACGACTGATGGTGCAGGATGGTGGAGACCCCCCGCAACAGGCAACACGTCTGCTCAGGGTTAAAGTAACTGACATTGATGATCATCAACCACTCTTCAGCAGAATGCTGGTATGCCCATTTTCAGCTTAGCATATTGTGTTTAATTGTAGAGAATTGGGTTACCTTTATGTTAAAGCTTGTTGCTACTGTTGTATATTCATTTTTTATTGATGATAACAAATGATTCCTGTAGTGGTTAAGGAGTACTGATTAAAAATTTCAAAATGTTAATTGAATGTATACCTTGTAACGTCACCAACTGTTTCTAGATAAAAAGTATGACACGTATGGCATTAATATATTTGAAAAAATATACAGTTCATGTATTTTAGATGAAAAAAATTATCATAATAGTTTCAGATAATTGACTGGAAGAGTTCTATTTCTCCTTCCTTTTGTAAGAACATAAGTTATATTAACTAAAAAAGGAGGTATTTACTTGTAGGATGACGATCCCCTGACATTTTCAATTGAAGAAGAAGTAGAATCAGGAACAGAGCTTGGTTTTGTTGAAGCAGTTGATGAAGATGTTGGGGACAATGCAGAAATTGATTATCTCATAACATGTAAGTCTTGAAACAGTTAATTTTTTTTTAAGGTATTAATTTTCTATACATTGTACCATTCAATGTTAAAATTTATTTCCTTATATTTTTATGTGAGAAATGAAAAGAAAAATAGTGTTTATGATAAACCCCTCCATATTTTCTTTTCTCTCACACACACACACATTTAATAAATTATAAAAATTTGGATTAATTAAAAGTTTTTTTGATTTACTAAGATTAATATCAGGTTATAGTATCAAATTCTGGATTACATTTACTTAATTAATTCCTGCCAGGACGAGGTCATTCTGTCATCTTTTGTGCTTAGATTACTTTCAATGTTAACCCTCTGTTTTATAATTATAAATACTGTTGATCTTTCCCCCTTATCATTTTTATTTCACAGCTTCCTGATATTATGATAAACTCAATACAGGTTTTACATTTGACGTACTTTGTTGTCCACAGCCATAATTTATTTCTATACAAATTTTACTTTTTCACGTAAAGTCCATCAAAATGCATAATAATTTTTGCAGCTTCCCTCTAGCTCTTAGGTTCCCTCTCTGAGAGGCATGCCTATCCAGGGGGTTTGAAGAAATGTCAAGGTGGGTGCGAGGTGCGAGTAGCTTTTCTATCCATGTATATATTATCTTAGCTCTACACCATCTCTCCTTCACTGCCTCTTAGACACATCACATACTTAGCGTGTTTCATCTGAGATATCATTGTTAGTACTGAGAAGTTACATATCTGAGAGCATAAACTATCAGGAGAGCCCTAGTGATGAGGCATGGAAAGATATTTGTGTAAGAATTAAAGCAATGCGTGGAAGGGAAAAGTTGACCATGACCACATGCTGGCACTTGATTTCAGGGACAAAGGTGTAGGAAGATTCTCTTTTTTGGGTAAGGGTGTCAGGGATTGGGATATGTTACCAAAAGAAATTATGAATAATTTATCAAAAGGCTTAAGGTTAAAATTTGCCGAGGGCAAATGTAGATGGGTGCAGAGAAGAGGGAAGATGGGTGGTAGGGAAATTACCACCAGAGCATGCGGACCATTGCAATTGAATTAAATATTATTATTACTCACTGTGGTACTTCAAGAGCAAGTTTCATTTTTTTTGTGGGAAAAAGGGGGGGGGTGATGCTGCTGCAAAATAATAATTTTAATAAAAAAATGGATAAATCGACATTTTTGGATCAAATTCTGTGTAGCATAACACCAAAACTGCTCTGATTATAATCGCCTTTTTCAAACACTTATCTGTACAAAAGAGAATTTTAAGTTCTTGTTGCAATAAAAATGAGATGGTGAAGTAAGTCTAACATTGTCAGTGATTTACGTTGTGCTCTTTCAATATCCAACCAAGAATAGGGAATTTTATAAAAAGAAATGCAAGCTCATTCTTCCCACTGATCTAATTTTTCTTTTTTTAAAAAATTCTTTTCATTAAATTTCAGTTAGTGTTTTTTTTTACTTTCTTTTTCAGAAAATTTAAAATTTATTAGCAATAAAAAATAACTATTTTAGGTTTGATATTTGATTTTTTTACCTTTTTAGTAATAAGATTGTTGTGGGGGGGGATTAGAAATTTTCTTTTGGGAGAAAGGAAGTATGATAAAAACTTTGAGAACTTACCGAGCTTGGTGGGTGATGGGTTAACGTTCTGGCCTCGGATTTGGGAGGACGCGGGTTCGAATCCCCGTCTGGGCATCCAGATTTGGGTTTTCAATGTTTTCCCCAAATCGCTCCAGACGAATGCCGTGATGCTTCCTTCAAAAAGGGCATGGCCGAATTCCTTCCCATTCTTTGTCCCCAATTCTATTGCACCTCTAATGACCTTAGCCGTCGATGAAGCGTAAAACAATAAGAAAAAAAAAAACTTTGAGAACTTATGCTATATAGAATATAATGATATGATAACTGTGTGTATGTGACTGTAACCTCTTATCTTTGTGATTACTTAATTTCACAATGTTAGTGGTAGATGCAAAACAATTTCTTTGATTGTACGAGGGTGAGTCAAAAATTATCTGGACTTTTGGTAAAACGATTTATTTACATAAAACTACTGTTTGACTTATTCATTATTTTTCAATATAGTCTCCCTCCTATGTAATGCAGTTGGTGCAGTGGTCCACAAGCTTGTGTATTCCCATCAAAAAGAAAATTTTTGGTTGGTTGCAAAGCCACTGATGCACCAATTCCTGCAGCTCTTGGTCTGAGGAAAATCGATGACATCCTAAAGCATCTTTAAGCAGCCAAAACAAATGAAAGTATGACGGGGGAAGATCTGGACTGTAATGTGTATGTTCCAGCATCTCAAAAACGAATTTGTTGACGGTTTGAAGGGTGAGTCGAGTTGTGTGAGTGTTGGTGTCGTCGTGCAACAGAAAAACTTTCTTTGACAAAATACCTTGTCATTTGCTGTGAATTACTGGTTTAAGTTTATTAGACAACAATGCACAGTAATATTCTTTGTTGATAGTTTTCCCCTTCTCCATGTAATCTTCCAGTATAGGCCCTTTTGCATCCCAAAATACAGTTAGCATAACCTTTCCTGCTGATGGCACAGTCTTGAAAATTTTTCTTCACCGGTGATTCATAGTATTTCCTCTCAATACTCTGGCATTTTGATTCTGTCTCAAAGTGATAATTCCACATTTCATCACAGGTTACTATTCTTTCCAAAAATGAGTCACCTTCTTTGCTGTAATGATCAAGCAAGCATTGGAAGACTTAGAGATGTTTTTGTGATCTTCAATGAGTTGTCTTGGCACCCATCGCAAACAAACTTTACGGATGCCAAGTTCATCATGGATAATGTTATAGGCAGAACCATGACTCATGTTCAAAGTAGACTGTATATTATCAATAGTAACTCATCTATTTGTGAAAACCATCAATCGAGCTTGCTCAGTTTTGACATCCATGGTGGATGTTGACGGATGCCCTACTCCATCTATTTGTGTCATAGTTGTCCGGCCACATTTAAATTTCTCGATCCACTCGAAAAAACTTGTCCATGACAACGTACTGCCCACTTACTGTGCTATAAGTCTACAGTAAATTTTAGCCCCTTTTACTCCTTCTGACCAAAGAAATCGAGTCACTGCCCTTTGTTCCTCCTTCGTGCAAAATGTTAGCAGAGCGGTCATGTTTACGCTGTCGCTGCCGGCTCAATATTATTGCGATCAAGGTCGATTGAGGGATGCACAACCACAGTAGTATCAACTGTAAACACGCATTGATGGAAAGCAAAATGACTGCTGAAAAAGTGTTTTATTATGAAAGTCGGGATACTTTTTGACTTGTCCCTCGTAGTTGTGTGAAATACATTTAACATATTTGTCAGCTGCAGTTTGGTTCTGAATATACATTTCTTCCAAAAAGTCTATGCACTTAAGACATTTTATGACTATGAAAAGTAGTGTTACTTTAAATTAGTATTATTTAGACCCATGGCCATTTTTTAAATTAATTCTTATGTTTTATCTAGGATTATATTCAATTCCTTAATGGATTCTGTAGCTTTTCCCTCTTATCTTTTATAATTGAGATTATGTTTAAAAGTTTCTTTTGACACAGAAAGGTTAATCCAAGCTTATCAATTTAGCTTGATAGAAATAGAAAAAAAGTTAACAAATGAACTTTGTGGAGCACCTTCTAAATCACGAGGTGCCATTTGCTTCATTATGCACATGCTCTTCTTGTATGTCTTATAGTTCCTTTAGAAATCATTCTGGTATAACATATGTTAGACAGCTGATAACAATTTTAAATAACTGGAATGTTATATTTGGTAAAAATGCAATTCGCTGTTATTGAAAAATATTTTTATCTGCGAAGGTTTCATATTTACTGTAGTTATTTTTAATATAGTAACAGTGAGTAATAAGTATTTCGTTTAAAATATCAACCATTTTACTTAAAATGCTCAAGAATAATGTTTTACATTTAACATATCTTAAAATATTTTTTTCTTATTTTAAATTAATAATAGTTTATTCATAATAACAGCGAAGTAGTTACGTAAGTTGTGGAATCACTGTACATAATCTTTAATAGGCAAAACTTTTTTAGACTGTTATTGTCTATTTACTCATAAATTTCCCCCTTAAAATCTGCTTGATATTTATTTCAGTTGGAAATGAAGAAGGTATCTTTGTCATTAACCGGACAGCTGATAATAAAGGTTTAATCACAGTCACCAAACGACTTGACAGAGAAGAGGCAGCACAGCATTTGATAACTATCAAGTGTTTCAAGAGGTCTGTCAGACCACCCAGCTTGCGGAAATCATATAACAGACAGGTATAAGAACTTAAAAGTACGGAATGAATTTTGAAAGCACAATACAACTGACAAAAAATTAATGCAGCAAAGGAACTACCTGATACCACAGATTACAACAAAACAGTACGCATCCACAAAACTGTGATGATACTAATCAAGTAGAGACGCCAAACCAGCAAACACATCACATTTATTCATTAGTTTCTGTGGTTTACACCAAAATTTTTTGTCGTCATTAGTATTTATTTGTTTCGATCATTCTCTTGCCAGCAGAACTGAAGTCCTATAGTTGTACCGTCTTGCCATTTTCTGGTGTATTCTTCCTTTTCCCTAATTTATTTAAATTCAGTGTAGGGAGAACATTTTTTCAGGATTATTTCAGTTCAGTAAAAATTGAACTAAAATTTTCATTTTAGGTCATAAATAAGAATAGAAACTTCTTGAACTGTCTGTAATGTATAATTTATCATAATTCTCCATCTGACAAATGCTCTACCACTGTGGTCATGGATTGGAGTGAATAGGAGACTAAATCCACTAGACAACTATCTGGACCTTCATTTACATACTCTATACCAACTACATAGAAATCCATCCATTCCTCAAACTCCAAAGTCTATTACTCACCTTATTTCCCTCCCTTCCCATAAGAACCTCTGTACCTCTTGTCCTAGATCCACAAACATTTGTCCATGCCCTCCCATCCTATGTTGGAGATCCTTTCCACCTCATAAAGCATTTGTCGCCACATGCCTACCTGCAGATTCCTTACTGGTCACTATAGACATCATCTATCTTTACACCAAGATGCGCCATTGCAGATCCTTAGTGGCCTAGTACACTACCCAACTTTGTCCTTCTACACACTCTCCTTCTCACTGCATTATACATGTCACTGGCCCACTTAATTCTATGTAAATACTTCTTGTTTCATCATCACTCATGTTGAACTGTCATAGGCACATGCATGACACCCTGATATATCAACTTTTTTCCTGGATGTATTGAAAGAGACTTTCCTACAAAATATTTCCACACAACCTACTGCACATTTCAGATACATAGGTGACAGTTATATGATTAGGACATAGGTGAAAACTCCTTTTTATAGCTTCCTGAGCTCGTTTTATTATATCTATTCCCTAAACATCACATGGTCTGACTCTCTTACCCACTGCTCCATCTTTGTTATAGACACCTATGAGTGTGAAGAGCAATTACACATCTCCTGTCCACATTAAAACAATAAATCTGTGAACATTACCTACAAATAGCTTTTTAATGTATCCCACAAAACACCTCAACCCCTGCTGTCCAGTCATCTGATCAAGAATTGATTACCCAATACTCCAATATTTTAACACAATTATCACCCGAAATTGGTCCATATATATATATGTATATATATATCTCCTGCCATAATCCATCAAGAACATAAAAACACCCACCCTGCAGAGCCAAGAACTAACCACAATCCTGACTGCCTCACCCAGTTCTCTTCAGGCCTGAAATCCCTGAGAAAATATCCCTTTCTGTGGCTGCGACTTTCTCAGCTCTTCCCCACAAATATGTCAATTCCTCTTCTCATTATATTTCCCATAGAACCCTGCATCACCTTCAGCGGACACAAATATCAACCCCCTATGCTCCTAAACCTCAGCATGTCTCCTTCTCTTGTAATATATGTAATTGAAAAACATGCAGTATACACTCAACTAACACAACCTATTTTAAGGCTGCCATTGGAGAAACCCACTCTAACAAGGCCAAGCCAACTGTACCATGACGCCCATCCTATATCATTGCCCTTCCATTGCCCTGGTTCTTACATCAGTCTCATCATGTAAAAGTTATCCATCAGAGTTAATGGTTATAGACAATTAGTTAACTCTTGAAATCTAGACCACACAGACCCATGCTAGCACCAACGACTTTCACGACTACAATTTCTGTTTACCATCAGAATACTCCATGAAACCACAGCCCCATTAAAACTATGTAGATGGAAATTAGACTGCAAACACAAAGTGGAGACAAGACAACCTCTGAACCCTATCTCACACAATACTTAATATTCTCTGCACTATCCCACCTTGATAAACTCATCACTCACACACAGTTTATTGATGTATTTTTATTCATTTGAACTGTACATTTTTTTAAAATAATTTTTTAGTACTTACATATTTCTTCAGTTATTACCTATAATTAATTTTCTTTCCAACGATACTAATCACCACTTTCACTCTGAACCCAATGGTTAAAAATCATCCATGCGTATGGCTGGATTGACTGCAGGTACTTGTGTGAACCTATGCGTGTGATTCATCTACTACATTCATTAGTAAGGGGTGTACACTATATATTGTTTTGTGTGTGTGTGTAGTAGTAGTAGTAGTAGATATTTATCATTGCAACCGTCCTTCCTTCAACTTGGTAAGTGGTGGGTCTGTTTTATCTTTCTTTTCCGTACCAATAGGTACTCGTATGCTGATGTGAAAATAACCATTTTGTACTTGTTATGCATTTCAATAAATAGAGGAGGAGTATTAATTATGATTTGTGTAATTTTTGCATATTTATTTTTGTGCATTCATTTGAACTTATTGTCAGATGGTTTTATAATTGGCATATCTATTGAAAAAATGTTTTCATTTTATTATGTTAGTAAGGAAAGAAATTTTAGTCTCATTCTTATTTAATGTGTTGTAAAAAATAACAATGATAATTTATTGTCTAAGAAAGAAAGTCTCATGTACCAAATCTATTAGGTGGACATCTTACTACATTCCTTCTCATCTGTCAGTAAAAAGAAATAAAATTACTAGTTAATTTGATCTAATATTTTACTGTTTGTATAACAGATGATATTTACTGTTTAGGATCCCTCAGAAATCCAAGTGAGAATAATAGTGGAAGATATTGATGACAACAGACCAGTATTTGTCCATGACAATATCACAATAGGTATGTAATAACATTTTTCATCATAATAATAAACTTGAATATAAAAAAAACTTATTAAATGCATCTTCAACAAATTTCTTGGCCTAATTTCTTTTTGAACTGCCAGTTGCAAATGGCATTTATGGTGCAATATAGTTTCAGGATGTACTAAAACATGTTTGTTGTGCTGTTTAACTGGGTGGATGGCTTGAGGGTCAGTTCAAACTTAGAAACTCAAAGAAAAGGGAGTTTGTTGAATGTACAAGGGAATTATGAAAAGACATGAATAAATAAATAAAGACAAAGGAAAAAAATCTTTACTTCAGCTGATAATTTTTCAGTTGTGCACATAACTCAAGATCCTGCCAATGTGGCTGCTCATATTAAGGCTCCAGTACATTGGGGAGATACAGTTGGCCTAGGTTCAAATCCCAGCCAAAGAATCCTGACTTTCCTGATTGTGATTTTTGTGCAGTTTTACACAGCCACTTTGGCAAATGCTGTGATGGTGCCTTATTCCCACCTCATAAACCACACATTTCACAACCAAAAAACATATCACACAGAACAAAAAGATATATTTCATGGACAGATAGAAAAATATCTGCTGTCCCGTCAGATCTACAACAACCCTAGCAAGCTAGTAGTAAATGGAACCTTGCTGTCAAATAAGCACAGCCTCAGAAACAAGTTGTGAAGATGAGCCACAAAAAAAAGTGGAAATGTTTAATGAAGATGATAATAAACAAATTTAAGGAATCATGGCAAGTCAGTATTGATTCCATTTGTTGTGAGTATTAGGTAACAAGAATTACGGGAGATTATTGAGGATTATCTTAGGTTGTATGTGTGTTACAGAAATTTTTTATTTCTTTATCTTGTTTACTTGATAGAACTCTTTTGAAATATTGTTTTATTATTTAAACCTACTTCAGTTTTGTGAGTTTGAACAAACTACACCCTCATCCACTCTGTCAACCATCACAACAACAGAGCTTGAGTTTTTCATGGGAACCCACCTAATGCATACCATGTGCTTTTATAGAGAATAATTTTGAATATTTAATACTGATTTCTGCAAGTTGATGTAGTTTTACTAATAGCTCTAGTAAAAGATGATACATCAATCACTCCTTGTTCATAGATATAATGATTTCAGATTGCCATACTTGACTTGTACTACAAACTATTCTAATTATGTTTCCAATAATCGTTTTTTTTTTCATTCATTGTAAATTGTTATTTAGGTAATTTCAAATCTTTGAACTAAAGTAAAAAGAAGGTGCAGATTGCTTTACACTTGATTAGTCTGCTGTAGCTAATCTCTCAGTAATTTATAACACATATTATAAATCAGTAACAAATCCTAGATGAAGATCTATATTTTCTGCCAAAAATTATTGAAGCCCTATCAAGGACAGAGTAATTTCCAATTCCACTGAACTTCTGGGAATATGATATAATTATTCTGAAAATGATAAAAAAAGGAAATCTTTATCTATCTTCCCCTGATGCTTAAGGAAGAAAATGTTGTAGCAAATTTCTACTGTCCTTTCATACAATTCATGTAACCACAGCAATCTCAGTCATTTCACTTGACTGCCGACAATATATCTATGTAGCAGGTAATTGGCATTTCATGCTTAGTAATGATCTCTTATTGTTTTAGGAGTGCGATTGAATGTGCCTGTTGATACCTCACTTCTCACACTGGAAGCAACAGATGCTGATGAATCTGCACTTCCCTTCAATTATCTGCTGGTCAATACAACGTTTTACTCACTTGCGCCTTCGAAGCTGGATGTAATCAGTATGCAGACAGATGGCAACGCCACATTCAGGCTTGACGGGAAAACTGGAGAGCTTCGTACATTTGACAGCATGTTGGGATTTGTAGATGGTTATTTCGAGCTACAGGTTGCAGCTAATAACAGCTTTCTGACAGACTGGTTGGCAGAAGCAGTTATAAAGGTAAAATGACTGATATAAAATAATGTTTACATGTCCCATTTCCTGGTTTTCCCCTGCACAGCATCCTAATAGTTCTTTTCTGTGTTATGAAAACTTTTTTTGTTTGTGAAGAGTTTCCAGAAAAAATTATGCCGTACGATTTGATCAACTTCTAAATACATTTTGATTGATTTTTTCCTGCAGTCAGGAAAGGTTGCTGACCTCTATCTAAATTTTGCTTATTATTATATATAAAAGTACAAAAATCATGGAAGGTATCATTAACAGCATTGAATGGTAATTCTTTGTCACATTTCTGTAGATATTTTGTTTAGTGTTTCTGCTTATTAGACATTTAAAGTTGTTGGTGGAAACTAAGTTTTCTTTAAGTATTCACTCGCCTGTTATCTTGTGTTGACATATGAATAAATTTTTTGAAAGGTCTAATAATCTTTTTGTCAAAGTAACTTTAATTCAGTTAAGTATTTAACAGTCTTTAACACCAGATTAATTAATTTCAGAAAAGCTAAGATCAGGCTTTGTTAACTTTTCTCAGTTAGCAAGATTATTATTGAAACTTGAAGTAATATTTCACCTTCACGCTAAACAGTCATTCTTCAATAAAGCAACAAATTGTCATAACAGTTAAGTTTAATTTAATTTTAATTGCAATGGAGCGCACGATCCGGTGGCAATTTCCCTGTACACCCATTTTACCCCTTTCCTACATTTGCCCTTTACAAATTCCAACTTTAAATTATTTTAATGTTTTTCGTAAATTATTCATCATTTCTCTTGGTAACTTATTCCAAACCCTGACCCCAAGTTTCCCAAATGAGGAGTAGTGATGTTATCAGCTTTCACTGCTTGTATAGGCACTTGGAATCTCAATTAAGGAATGTTTAATGCAACCAAGCTAAAAGTAACACATGCTTGTATAATATGTATTTTGACTGAATTCTTTTCTTCTACTACTACCTAAGAACAATAAAATTCTAAGGAATTTACTTGAAGCTACTTGGGAATATGGAATAACCACTAATTTGATCACTGCAGTTTGGGCCTGGAATTTGAGGTGAAGCAGTACTCTCTTTACCCACCTGTCTTCCAATAAAACCCAACCTAGCTCCCTTATTATTTCATTTGCTGACTGGGTTCTATGGCAGTTTCCATAAACATATCTAACTGCCCTCCTTTGCACCCCCTCCAGTTCTTTTATTTGATACAAAAAATGAGGGTCTCACAATACACCATCATATTCAAGCAGTGGCTGAACAAAGTTTTGTAACCCAATTCCCTGACTTGTCTGATATATTCCCTCATTACCCTGTTCACTAAATGAAGGATTTTGGAACCTACTACCTGCCCAATGTATCCTGTCCAATTAAGTTTATTACTAAATGTTCTTTACACTTCAGACCTACAACATGTAGTTGCTTCAGCCCCCTATAAATAAAAAAACTTTAGTTTCTTCATCTTCAACTAGTAAGCTGACTTTTCTTGTCATATAAATCCCAAGAAGAGTCAACTCATTAAAAAAATAAAATAGTGAAAGTTGTTTATGATTATAAGGTGGAGAAGAAATTGCATGTTGGACACTTCATACAGCTGTTCATTTTCCAATTTTATACCTGTTATATGCATTATGTATACAATTATGCAAACGATTAACACAATCATTCATCAGCTAAGGAATAGCTATGGTCCCTATACACTAGCCTCTGCCACTCCCATTTTAACTTCCACTTCTTTTAATACTGCATTTCATACCCTATCTCTTTCCTTTTGACCTTTAAAAAATTCCCCTATCCAGTAAGTCACTTTTCCATCCTCTGCAATGGTTTTTATCTTTTTCAACACACTTTCATGGCTCACTCTGCCAGATGCATTGGAAAGTTTTGTTACACTATCAACATGGCCGGCCTTGCTCATTTCATCTGAAATATATTTCATATAGCCCACTGACTATGATTCACATGAATATATGTTGCCAATTTTGAAACAAAATTTAGTTTGTAAGAGATATTTCTGAAGTAGTTGTATTTAATTCTCTCCATCAATTTACCTACCACTGATGTAACTAATAAGACTTAATTTTCAACCCTATTTTCATTCCTCCTTTATTAACTGATACAACAATCACACTTTTCCAATCCTCTGGCAAGCAGCAAGTTTCCAGGCTGAATCTAAATGTTATTTCTTGGCAAGGCACAATTTCATAGCTCAGAATCTTTAAAACGTGTACAGTAATATAATATATCGGCACTGGCCCCTTTACAATTTCTTTTTTAGCTTTCTTAGTTCCTTTATAAGTTCCTGATCATTACTGTATTTATATTATTTCACTTTTAATTTATTTTTGTCTCTTACTTTTAATGATTGTACTATATTATTCTTATTATTTGAGCTATTTCTTTTCATTTTAGACTTTACTAATATGTTAAATGAGGCCGAGAAAACATTGGCATCTTATGAATATAATAAGACATTCAAAAAAAGAAATGTGAGAAGTAGCAAATTTTTGAAAATAAGAATGCTACATTAAAATATTGAAATGATATAACCATTTGTGATAATAAGTAATTTATTCTGCTCTAATACCATAAAAACAATTATCTGTCTAGATATTTGTGGTGCGAGATCGTGATCTGCTGAGGTTTGTGTTCACAAGACCTCCCACTACGGTGCGTCGCCTACTGCCTGAGTTTCAGAGGGCAGTGGAGAAAGCACTACTCCTGCCAGTTAGCCTCAATGTATATGACACACAGTTCTACAGTAAAGATGATGGGAGCCTTGATTTTGGAAGTACCAGGTTAGTATTTGCCTGCGTGTCTTAGAGATTACTTGAGAAAAGCAATTTCATGTTATTTGAAGGAATCACTAATAACATATTTTTGTATGTTCAATTAAAGAATAGATATTTGATGGAAATTTAGAATTTAAATTACAATGAGAACTGTGAATTTAAAGTAGAATTGCCTCTGAAATTAGGCTAAACAATTCACAAGTTTAATCGCCAATTTATGTATCTACTACAAATGTACTTAAAGCTATAAGTTTAATGTGTTGAGCAGCATTTGTGGGCATATATAAGGCATATGCTGGTGATGAGTATTTGGTATATACTGGGAAACATTTAGTAACAGTATGAGGAATGAAAGAGAGAATTATAACAATAAACCAGCTCTTCAGTTGTATCAGATTGGTGAAATTCTCCTTCATAGGAAGGAAAGTTGGGGTCTTGAATAACCGAGGCAATGACGTATTTTTTCAGACTGCAAAGGATTTAAATAAAAATGTTAATACATTATGAATAGATGTGTTTTCCATCATTTATGTGTCTGTGTTAACTGTGTGTGCCTCCACAAGCTCAGTCACATTTTTGTATTTTCGTTTGTATGGGAAGAATCCATTTATTTTTTTATTTTTTGTTGTTGTTATTATTGCTACCTTTCTCCCTTAAATTTTGGTTGGTATATTTTATCTTTTGTTTTCATTTTAAAATTAATTAATATTAATAGTTATTTAAATTAAAAGTAAAGTTAGTTAAATGACAATAATGCTAATACTGATAATAATGAGTGATGCATCAAGGAAAGGAATTTTATTGGTATTCCTTTCTTTGATGCATCACACATTATTATCAGTATTAGCATTATTGTCATTTAACTAAGTACATGTTTTTCCCCAAAATTTATATATCTATATTTATTTCCCCATTTTTGTTTTTGCCTCTACATTCTGTACCCTTTCGGTATATTACTACAACTATCACCTTCTGCAATATACATATTTATATATAACTTCTTAGTCCCATCGCCATATTGATAATCCACTCAGTCATGTAACAAATTTCAGCATGTGCTCACCTCCCGAACCACATGACTCATTCTCTTTAATATGAAGAAGGTTTAAGACCGAAATATTGTGTATTTTCTGATGTTCATGATATATGTTCTTCACCCATCTCTGCCTTCAACTTTGGTGAGTGATGAGTCATTTTCCCTTTCCTTGTAATTTATATTGCCTAAGGTCATTTCCTTTTTCCTTTGTTTAATAGTTATTTAAAGATTACATATTTTTCAGAAATACACATACACACACAAAAAGAAAGAGAGAAATACACACATGAATTATTAAAGGTATAGAAACAACACATATACAAACAATATGAATTAAAACCAGTTCAATTTTTTTGTCTGAAAAATAATTATCAATCTTAAATTCAGTTTTGTTTACATATTCAACAGGACTAAAAGTTAATTTGATCTTCTTTGAATGGTATTAACAGATTAATTTAATTTCAATGTGGCATATGCCTCAATAGCAATTTCTGGATTCGTACTACACCATTTCATGATGTTTTATCTTAAATTCATTGAGTGCAACATTGAAACAAACCTCATTTCAGTACTGGATGTGGGGGAGATGTGTGTCAAACCTGGGCACTTCACCAGGCGGCAACTTCAGGGGGGTGGCAAAATCATGTTGGAATGGGTGTTAAATGGAAAATTCGTGTGGCGGGGACTTTTTTTAACTCCACTGTCATGAGCGGCAACCATCAGGGTAAGCGGCAAAATCGAACAATCGCTCTACACTGCTCCGGGTGGCAAATTCTTGTTTGAAGGGGCATCTATCTCAAGTTTTTGCCCCAGCTCAGAAAATCCGAAGATCCATCAGTGCCTCATTTTGCCCTATATGAATTTTGGTTTTTAAGTTCTCCCAGTGTTTCTGCTAATTCATTATGTATTTTTTCTCACCCACAAAAAGAAATTTTTCCCATCCATTGTCCCTGGAATATACGAGGGTGAGTCAAATGAAAAACTTTAATATTTTTTACATATTATTTATTGTGCAGAAGTGTACAAAGCTGTATCACTTTTCAACATAATCTCCCCCACGCTCAATGCAAGTCCTCCAGCGCTTACAAAGTGCATAAATTCCTTTAGAAAAAATTCTTTTGGTAGTCTGCGCAACCACTCATGCACTGCGTGGCGTACCTCTTCATCAGAATGGAACTTATTTCCTACCATAGCTTCTTTGAGTGGTCCAAACATATGTAAATCACTTGGGGCAAGATCTGGTGAGTATGGTGGATGAGGAAGACACTCAAAATGCAGGTCTGTGATTGTTGCAGCTGTTGTACAGGCAGTGTGAGGCCTTGCATTGTCATGTTGCAAAAGGACACCTGATGACAGCAATTCACATCGCTTTGATTTGATTGCAGGCCGAAGATGATTTTTTAGGAGATCTGTGTATGATGCACTGTTGACAGTGGTCCCTCTAGGCATGTAATGCTCCAAAATGACGCCTTTTTGATCCCAAAAGAGAGTCAGCATAACCTTCCCTGCTGATGGTTCTGTTGGAAACTTCTTTGGCTTTGGTGATGAGCGATGCCGCCATTCCTTGCTCGCTCTCTTCGTTTCTGGTTGGTGGAAGTAAACCCAGGTTTCGTCCCCAGTAACGATTCTTGCAAGGAAGCCATCACCTTCTCGTTGAAAGCACCGAAGAAGTTCTTCACAAGCATCAACACGTCGTTCTCTCATTTCAGGAGTCAGCTGCCATGGCACCTTTCTTGCAGACACTTTGTGAAACTGGAGCACATCATGCACAATGTGGTGCAATGTCATTCAGTGTCACTAGGCGGTTTTCCATCACTATGGCTTCAACTGCTGCAATGTTCTGTGGAGTCACAACTCGTTGTGCCTGACCTGGACGAGGAGCATCTTCCACTGAAGACACACCATTTGCGAACTTCCTACTCCATTCGTAGACTTGCTGCTGTGACAAACATGCATCACTGTACTGAACCTTCATTCTTCGATGAATTTCAATAGGTTTCACACCTTCACTACTCAAAAACTGAATAACAGAACGCTGTTCTTCTCTGGTGCAAGTACTCTTTATACTGATACTGCGATGGTATTTGTGCATCTGCACTATGCTGCCACCTACAGGCCATTCTGCATGCTGCTTGTAGCACGCTTACCAACTTACAAGATAACAGTGCGAAATTTCGATTTTTTATTACAAATTTAAGGTTTTCATATGACTTACCCTAGTAGTTTCATGTTGTGGTCATGATAATTTATTCCCTTTGAAGTGGTAAATTACTCATAAATCTTGTACCAATATCCATCCAATCGTTAACATTGATATATGCTTTATATGTAATACTCTCTCCATTTGCCTGTTGTTTACCAATGACTTCCTACTAAACTCCTTTATCATATCAATTACACATTGTGGCCTATGGTAATTTCAATAAACAAAGCTAGCTGCCAGTCTTTGCATTTTTTACAATTCCAATAAAACCTCTACCTACCACCTGCCCATTATGTCCTTACTATCAAATGTTATACCAAGATGTTTAAACTTCTAACTGCAAACTGCCAACACAATCATTCATTAAAATAATGGTCCCAATTTTCTATCCTGTTCTACCCCCACCCTCTTTGTATTCTATGTCTTAAGAAACCATGTTCCCACTAAATCATTTTTTCATGCCTTGGAGAGATCCAGTGCTGCAATGACAATTTGAATGTCCTATCCATTTCATCCTAAATATGTAGTACACAGCCCACTAACTGATATAGGCAACACATGAATATCTATCAGCAAGCTGACCACTGAGGACAAACTAATCAACCTGTAATTTTCAAGGTTATTTGCTTCCTTTTTTCATGAATCATTAATACAATGGCACTTTTTTAGAGCTTTGGTTAGCATCAAGTTTCCAAACCCAATCAAAATAATATTTTAATGTATGGTACAATGTTGCTTCCCTCTCCCCCACTCTTTAATACATCTGTAGTATTACTATCTGAAGTAGCCATTTTGTGTTTCTTTTAGCTTTCTTAGTTCTTCTATTCTATTTCTAATCGATAAGTCTGGTAATTTCCACATACATTTAAGTATTGAATTTCTCACCCATATGACTTTGCATCAAAATATTTTTTGCCCTGAGACCACGGGCTGCACATTATATTAAAAAAAAAACTACTTAAATCAATTACTGGATATCTCTTGGTTTTTTAATGATAAATTTTTATCTACTGTACAGTCCTCTGAATACCTTCCCTGCCCTTCGCTTTCCAGTCATAGCCCTAGAAATTTCTAGATCCATCATTCAGTGATCTGCATGCACCAATAATATTTTCTATTAAGCCAACACTATAAAATTCATTTAATCTTGAAATATACTATGGATATACAGTTAAAACATTTATGGCAAGTAAAATTTACTTTGAATCCTTCTTTATTCATTACACTTTAATAATGGGCCTACTCATTCCTCAAATGTGGGTTATTTATTTCATGCATACACATGAACTCAATTTGAAATACAAATTAAATTGTAAATATAATATTTATGCGATCACTTCAGTTTATAAGGAGATTTACACAAATACACATTCTAAAGTATCATTGTTCTAATTAGCATTTAAGAAAAATTAACTATATTGGGATTTAATTTCAGCATAGAGAAAACAGTGATCCTTCAGACATGTTTGTAGATTCAATTAGTATAATTAATATCATGCTGAGTTGACAGAAGATGGATCACTGGTATAGATGTTAGTCATGATGAGTTTTACCATTACCTGCTCACATATTCACAGTTGACATTTTTCTGCTCCGAATAAAAATGTGGGCTCTTTTGAGATCTGTATCTGACCTCTGCATCTGCAACCTTCTTTTTTGACTTGACACAGGACCACCCTTGGACCAGCTGTGATATTCAATAAACACAGGTTTTATGTGGTGATTCTAAAATTCTGGATATATGAACAACTAGCACATAAATAATGCAAGGAAATGTCAATCTTGTTGGTCATACATTAAATTATATGCACATACTCTGTCCACCATCAGAATTAGTGGCAGAATGTAAATTTGCATGAGATTAAATCATCTCCATCTATCATCAAGATTGGTGAGTTCCACATGGTATAAAGAGTGCCACCAGCATCAGAATGTCTGATGGCTGCTGCTTAGCTCTCCCAGTCTCCTATCTGTTCCATGTTTTCCAAAATCCAAGTGGCCAATCCTTACAATCTTTAAGAATTTTAGCATTTGCTATTGATCCACTATTGGAAGTGGAACTAATTTCTGCCATGAGCTCGAGTGACTCCGCGATGTTGACCCCAGGTTTTTGCCATTTCACCAGGTATGGTACTATGTTGATGTTTCAGAACACATAGGTATTCTTTGTTGTAAAGATTCTATTCAAAGCTGGCTTTCTCTTGAACTATTATGGCAAAATTCAGAATATTTCCTGATTCGTTTAAACTATTTGCTCTATGATCCATGCATTTTTGTAATCAAATAATATGTCGTCTCCCTGTCCATCATTAAATTATTCTTGTTAATAAATTGTTGAATTATTATTCCTATAAAATGGAGTGGTAAATATGGACCACTACAACCTATCACTATCTTTAATTTTGGCCCCTGGTTTACCGAAACCTACAGTATCCATTAGAACTGCTTCATTTCACCTGTTATCTCACAAGGTTTTCATTATTCTTTATTGGGAAAATATTTATCATGTTTGGTATCTTTGTACCCTGCTCTACCATTTGAATAAAACCTCCTTCTCAATAAGGTATTTTCCAAATCTTTGCTCCATTTTATTATTAATCGTATTTCATTGCCAGTCCACACGTAGTAAATTTATTTCCATTCCAATAACGACCATTCCAAATAGATCTCTTACCTCTGGATATGAATTTAATTTCACCACAAGAGTTTTATCCTCACTGTTCCACTGCCAGTACCCTAAATTTTTCTTTCATATCTTCCCAGAAATCTAACCCAATTAATTCATAACTATGATCTTTGAACATCTGAGAACTAAATTAATCTTTGCTAAATGGTTCAATTGCCCCTCTCTGTGATGTTTCATACTTGATATGAGGAAAGTATTAATCTTCTGGTATATTCATATTTTTAACTAGCTGTTGCCTGTAACTTCATTTGTTACCCCCCCCCCCCTTTTTCAGTGTGGATTATAAGATGAAGTCGGGCGTATTTCATCATTTGCAGACACAAACAATTCAAACTCTTTATTTGCAGTCAACTAAAAGTCAATAATAGGCTGGTTGGTCTCAATGATCTCAGCTTATGCCGGATGGGCTGAGACAATAAAACCTTGAGAAATGCCTCTGCGATCTATCTTAGCTGCTCTGCCAGCAAACCCTACTACCGCGTCCATGAAGGCGAAAGCCACGTGGCCCCTCGGCAATGCACTCTTTTGAGTGTAGCTAATGGGAGAAGATGGAAGGCAAGCCCTCGGCACCTTAAAACTGGGGCACTCTGGCAAAGGGCAGGAAAACCCTGAAATAATACCCTGGTCATCCAGGATGGGAGTTGTGCGAAGGGCTGGTATCCGTTCCACATAAAAACACATATTACACATAAACCTAAAAGTAAGGAAATGAGGACAACAAAGGCAAGTTCAAAGGACAAATGCTTTGGAATCAAAGATGATTTGAAAATAGGAACGTGGAATGTGAGAGCTATAAATAATAAAAAATATGATCTGGACAGGGAGTTAACTAGAAAGGGGATCAATGTTGCTGTAATTACGGAAACAAAAAAGAAATTGATGGGAACGGAAGAAATAGATAAATATACAAAGAGCTACAGTGGAGTGGCCTGAGAGAAAAGAGCTGCAGCAAGAGTGGCAATATTAGTGGATAGGAAATGGAAAAATAAAATTGTCAGTTACACTATGACAAGTGAAAGGATTGTGACCCTAAGATTGAAAGTAGAGAGAGGCAACCTAACCTTGATCGCCATATATGCCCCAGAAGAAAACATATGAGAAGAATCTGAACAATTTTATGAACAGCTTCAAGTGGTGATAGACAAAATTAATAAAAGTGATTTGATAATACTGGCTGGCGATTTTAATGCTCGCCTAGGAAATAGCCCAATTCCAGAGGTAATGGGGAATAAAGGTGAATACACATTAAATGAAAATGGGAAACTACTGAGAGACTTAGCGTCCTTCAACCAGTTAAATATTACAAACACATTCTTTACAAAAAAAAAAAAAAAAAGATATCCATAAATTTACATGGACGGCAAGAGGACAAAGGTCTATCATTGAGTACATAATGGTTAATAAAAAATTAGGTCCAGATGTAGTAGACACAAGTGTACAAGAGGTTGGGACATGTGTCCAGATCACTATCTCGTTATATCAAAAATAGGAATACTTGCTAAATGGAATCAAATGAAAGAATGAATAAAAACTTACAAAAAGAACAAGAAGTTTTTAAGACCTACCTTTTAAAAGACGAAGGAATAAGACATATCAAAGCCTATTACAACATTGCTTAATGGAAAATCCAACAAATAATGATATCAATAAAGAATTGGAAACTATAATATCATCTATACTGAAAGCAGCATATGAAGCCATTGGCAACAAAAAGAAATTTAGAAGAAAACTGGACTTAAAAAGTAGAATGAAGAAATTGCAGAAGCTGTCAAACAAAAGCAAAAGTCTTATCTAAAAATAATACAGGATTGAACCCTAGACAATGAAAATGAATATAAAAGAAGAAGAAATATTGCTAAGACAATAACAAAGAAGTTGAAACAAGAGTCATGGGAAAGATTTATCAGTTCAATAGAAGATGATGTCCATGGTAGACAAGAGATGGCTTATAAACTTATGGAACATCTTAACAAAGATGAAAAGGAAAGTGCTAACATAAATGTAATTGAAGAAGAGGCATGGATAAAGCACTACCAAAAAAAAAAAAAATTATAAAGAGGAAAAAATAGGAATTGACCATGTGGATACTAAAGAAATTGAACTTATAGACATAGAGGAGGTTGATGCATCACTAAGATCATTTTAAAATAGAAAAGCTCCTGGACTAAATACAATTAATTTAGAATTGATTAAATATGGGGGAATGATTTTGAAATTTAGATATTTACACTTAATTAATATGTGTTGGAGAAAGAGAATCATCCCAGAAGAATGGAGGAAGGCCAAAGTTATTTCTGATATGTGTGGTAGTCACTAAGGACTCAGTGGGAAGCATGTGGGAGCATGGTTATAAAGAGCAAACCTTGTTCAAACATTTTATTGCAAGAATCATGGTCAACGATTGAACTTATAGAGAATATCACAAATAATATAATACAATATAATACATAAGAAACTTCGATCTTGCAGAATATGATCTTAATGAATCCTGTAATCACAAATAATATAATACAATATAATTATATCAATCCTGTAATCACAAATAATATAATACATAAGTTAATGCAATAACAACCAGGTTAAGGCATGAGAATATCCCTCATCACAATATCTCCACTTGTATTAAACATCCAAACAGAAATTCTTACGCGCTTGGAAACGTAATATAACAGGGCAGGCTGTCACCAATTTACCATCATGTAACAAATCTACAACTAGTAGCAAACACAATTTGTACAGAGCAGGCAAAAATACACCAATTATTTCAAACGAAGAGGAATCAGTTTACCTCGGCGTCCTTCAATTTAACCTTAAGAATCAAGTTCTTACCAAGGTTCTGACACACTATAGTGTGTGTACACACCGGCGCATAAGTCGTTTCCACCCACACACACTGATAAGGTGGCGGGAACGATTAGCACCAAATATCGGGGAATTTTGTCCATTCCCGTAACACAATTAACAAGAATGCAGTAAGCACTTTGCACTTTGATGCACTTTGCAGTTGGAGTTATCAGGTATTCTATCTCAAATACCCAACAGGGCTAGAAAATGGCAATTTATCGCCTCGAAGTCACCACCAGCCCCGACTACCAGCATACTCCCGCATCGGCGGAAAACTGCTCACGAACATGGGGCGCAGCAGAGGAATTCCTTCGATTAAAGCGAGTGAGGAACAGTCTCGGTGGAATCACACATCCACCTCAAGTAGTACTTCTGGGCTGCCGGGGCAAATAACAAGAGCTCGCTATACCAGTGGGTCTCTAACGTCGCACTCCTTTGAGGAAAGTATTAGGCCCAACGAACCAAGCCGCTGCAGCCGACCGACTCCCTTTCCCGGACTCGTGTCCCCGATTATATCATCTCATTCAGCCATTAGAGGGCATCACAGGGCCACAGCGCTCTCTCACGGGCGAAACTAGCACGCGGGCTCAGCATCAGAGGACGATCGCGGGTGGGGAAAATAAACGATGCGAGCCGAGCACGGCTCAATTTCACTGTTGTCTCGTGCAAAAGCCAAAGGTATGGCATGGCAAGGGAAATATCCTATCAGAGTTAAAATAGTGGTAGACAATCAGCCAATAGAACAAGTCTCCAGCTTTACTTATCTCGGATGTGAATTATCTTTTAATGAGGATAACAAGGTGAAGAAGAAACTTTACCAATTTCAGTATATGTGTGGAACAATATGACAAATGCTGAAAGGTAAAGCATGAGAGGAGACGCAACTTAATTTTTATAAAACAATGGCAGTACCGACTCTGGCAGTGAAACATAGGTAAATAAAACTACAAAAACAAAATTCAATCATCTGAAATGAAGTTTTTAAGGCCAGTAAAAGGATATTTCCTAAATGATAGGAAGAGGAATGAGGAAATAAGGGAACAACTGAATATCTGCCCTCTAAATGATAGATTTACCCATAAAAGGGATAACTGGAAGAACCACGTTCTACAGATGGGAATTGACAGATTTCCTAAGCTAGGCCCTGGAGTACCATCCCACAGGTAGAAGGGACATTGGAAGACCTAGGAAGAGATGGTGGAAAGAATGAGGTCGGAACAGGCTTTTGGCCTATCCATGAAGAGGAAGTAAAAGTCAATAATGTTTCAGAAGCAATGACAAATCCAGTAGGATTACTACTCTCAGAATTGAGTTTGATGATGATTGCCATTACAATAAAATAAAAGAATATCTAGAACTATATGTAATCATTGGCAGGAAGCACTGGCAAATTGACCAATATCTAAAATTGGCCTTCAGCTATGCATATGTTGGATGGGACTGAAAGTTTCGTAGTATTACCGTAATTAATTTATAACAATTTTCTGTGGTATTGATGACCTACTAACAAAGTTTTTTACTGGTTGCTCAAACCGTCTTGACTAACTGGGGACCTACAGTTTATTGTGAAAGCACAGAGGTAAATATCAGTGTAAATTTTGAGAAATATGTATATACATTTTGACTGAGACACATAATTTGCCTCAATATAGATACTAATCTTAACTTTTAAGCTTGTCAATATCATACTTAGAAGAAACAATTCCTGTTTTATTGCTCAGATCAAACAGTATGAAAATCCAGAGATGTAGTTTTTGCACCAATTGTGTTCAACCAAATCTGGATAGTAAGTTGTAAACAGTTTTACCTGAAATCTATGAGATGTATGATGTTACATCACAATAAAAAATACCCTATTTTACTTTCCGATCCACGGGCTGTACATTATTCAAATTTGAACCAGTAGGTTTTTATGAAAAATATTATATTCCTGCTCAGTAACTTATTAATAATTTCCCAATCTCATTTCTTTAATAAAAAAAAAGAGTTAAACATACAGAATTTTCCCCACTTATGGTTTTATAACTTTTATTAATATAGATAAGTTATATTAACTGAACTAATTTCTATATGTATCTTGGAGCTATTCTATTTTTTTTTTACTTTTTTCAGTTCATGTTTCCAAATTATTGGGAAGGAGAGCTATGACTTGAAGGACATGGAATCTCTATTTCGAGATTCGGATAATTCTGATCTTCATCATGTCTATAGTGAATTTGGTGTTCAAGCAGTTCAGGTAAGATGAGGCTGTACAAATGAAAACCGAAATCCTTTCATTAATCATGATAAAAATAGATTAATGTTTAATATATGTCAAAATAATGTAACTAATTAAAACTTCTGAAGTGATAAATTGTTCTCTTAAAATATCCTGACATTAATTTGTGTGTTGTAGCAGTTTTTGTTTATAGTTGTTATTAATATAGCCTATCTCTTAGGCCCAGTAGTTGATGCTACTATTCTAAAATAACTGTATATTAATCATTCTTTATGTGTATTTTAAGCAATTTGTTTGGTTACAGCGATGTGCTCCACCTATTGCCAAAGCCGAAGCATCGTGGATACAGCTGTGGGTTTTGGCAATTGCAAGCTTCGTAGGACTGGCAGCATTCATTGCTGTTATAGTAACTTGCTGCCTTTACAGCAGGTTGTACATTTGTTAATGTATTTTATAATACGCTTTGCATATAACTTTGTGTTATGTTTTTAACTGAAATTTTTTTTTGGGCTATCCAATTTTCGATTAGATATATATCTTTTACTAGTAGTGAATGTATCAGAGGAAATTGTGTTATTCAAAAAAACATATCAGTTAATTACAAATATGGAGATTGCCATGAACAAGAACTACTGGTATCCTCATTAGGGAATTGATACTTTCTCTGTAACTGCATTTATGTATACAATTTTTGAAATTCTAGTTTAAATGAAACTATGTACAAAAAAAATCAATCAAAATTCCATAGTCTATTTGATCTTACGTTTGAGGATTATTTTTTAAATAAGGTCTGATTTTTAACAATAATTAGATTCTGTAAATATAATTAAAATATATGTATATCCATATTCTACATTCTTCCATGTAATTAGTACTTAATATCTTTTTTTGTTTAACATTTGTCATATCGTCCAATAAGTTTTTGAATTCTGACATCAAAGAAGTCTGCCGTCTTTGGAGAGGCCCCAGTTTATGTTGGCAGTTGTCACTTCTTCATCACTGTTGAACTGTTGATTGCCATGGAACTGTGAAAATCACTGGGTGCTAGGTCTGGACTGTAAGCTGGATAATCCAGTTGGTCTCATCCAAAACACCTGATCAGATCTTTTGTTTGTGCATAAACATGTGGCCTTGCTTTGTCATGGAGCAACACACATTGGAAGACAGTAGTCCACGTCACTTGTTTTGCATGGCATGCCAGAGTTTTCTCAAGGTTACACAATATGCATCACAATTGATAGTTGTACCTCTCACCATAAAATACACTAACAAAATCTCTTTCATTCCCAAAAGACATTTGTCATGATCTTTTGTGCTAAAATTGTCTGTCTGGCTTTTATTTTGGTTGGCGATGATATGTGTTGCATTTTCTCTAACTGTTGCTTAAACTCAGGAGTCATGTTGTATTAAAAAAATGGTGGCTATGAGAGGTTGATTCTTTAACAGGACCTAGCTTCTAACTCTGACTGTGCTAGTAGCTGTAACTTACATTATACCTAAAAGTCTTTTGTACTTAGTAATGCTAAATTCGAGTCTCTTAGGTTGGTCATAAGACGGAAAAGTCACAAAGGGAATCACACAAGGTTATTGGTGTTCACTAATTACAGAATGAAAACATAAGTCATTAGAAAACTTGATTATATTCTTGAGTTTTAGTTCACAGTTCTGATATCAGTTGCAGAATTAATTGTTTGAATCAGCTTCAATCATTCTAAAAGATAGCAGGTTTCACTGATGACAACAATCTTATGACTCAATCAATAATTGGTTGTTTAAACCCCCTCTTCAAATAGATAAATTCACTGAATTTACAGCGTACTTAATTTAACTTCAGGCTACTAAAAGTTCTCCAAATGAAAGTCAAAATTAGCAAACCACTTTCCATCTTCAGAAATTTAACACATGAGAATGTGTACTTATATGGTCTCAGAAAACTGGCACCACCCACTACTAGTTCGTCATTGTATTCCTTCGCATGCACCGGCTATGCCCCACACCAACACGCACAAACCCAAGATCTGCCTTGCACTGAGACGCGATACCCAATGATCCACCTTCCTTTATCAGCTTTGCTCAGAACAAGTCCAAAAGTATATCTGTATTTCTTTGTTTTCCTACAGTTAAATTTTACCAAACTTCTTAACTTTACTAAACTGTCTTATAAATTATTTTATGTATTTTGACCCTTTTTAGTCCTCCAGATGAGTGCTAATTTAAACTCTCGTTCCTTATATTGACTCCATTGGTGGTATCCTGCTGCTATGATATTCGGCTAAAATATGATGCTAAATAAACTTATATAAACTGATCTTAAACCTTTCCAGTCCACAGGTGTGAACTTAATAAACATTTTTTCTCTTAATAACTTTTCCTCAATAGACCGTACTTTTGCCGCAATTAGGCTCTAAAATTAGCACATATTAATTTCCAACTTCGTGTTTGTTTCTTTCTTAATTATTAATCTTAGTTAGTACTTTTACCCATACTTTGTTACTTGCATCATTCCTTATCAATAACCACTCTTTATCAAATAATTTGTTTTGAAACTGGCTACTTCTACCATAATATCCAACTTCGATAAAGTTTCAAGTAAATCATTTTACCAAGAATTTATTGGTAGATATCTGTTGACACTATTAATCAGCTTGTTAGTTTTGCTTAACAAGACTGATTCCAAAAAAAAAAAAGAAGTTAATTGTAATTGCTATAGGTCACAAGCAACAAATAGCGTAAAACACTCAAATGATTCACATACCAGTTACTATTGAACCCATATTTTACAATCTTGATGATGTGAATTCTGTCTGGATATACATGATTATTGGCATACCTGGTTATCCAGGTTTTATGTGATCACAAACCTGGATAACACTTTTTTTCTTGGTTACCCTCTCAATCCCAGCTTAGCTTCCCCTCCTGCCATCTTTAATTTTCTTGTTGAATTGATTTTAATTTTTAAGTTTATGAAGATGTAAAAATATAATTTGGACAGAACTAATTTTATTGTCAAATCATAGTATAGAAATGGAATATGCTAATAATAGATTGATTCTTCTTTAAAGTATATAATACATAATTTGCTTGTTTGCAGTAGAAATTTGGTTATCAGATCTGTAAGTATAGTTTTAAGATTGCCTGATGTATCAATCAAAAAATATTATAGACAGAACTTTTTTGTAGTAATTACAAAGTTAACTGAAGTCTGAATGATAATGTGTTAAAAAAGTTAACTTTACTTTATTGCTTTACTTGACCACTAATTTTGTGTTATTTCTCAGATACAAGCGGCACTTACGACGGAGCTTGCCACCACCTAGGACAGTATCAGTTCCTCCAGGCAGTTTCCTAGCTCCTACAGGAAGTGCCGGTGCACCCACTGTGATACTCGGTCCCCCTCCTCCCCAGGGAGAGTGGGGTACACATGACAATCTGTCATACCACAGCATACCTGGTCGGTGAACATAAATCACTCATTGATGGAGAGACTGCATTGCATTTATTTAGGTGTTAACTACTCTGCAAAGTGCTGGACATATGTTGTGGCCAGTTCGCTGTGCAAAATGCTAACAGTTGTAAACTATGATGTTACAGTAACTCAGATAATGTGCTCAGTATGCAGCAGTAACTGACATAATAGACTTGCCATGACTCCACACTGGAGGGAGAAAAAAACTTTGCGATTTCCTAGCTAATGGCCATGTATATTAACTGAATTCGGTCATAGCATTTGTTTGTATGAAATGTTTCTGTATATATGACACCTTACAAATGTGTAATTATAATTATTGTGTACTGTATAAAGAAGCCATCAAGAAATGATTTTTCATGTACAGATTTATATGTCCAGCCTTACAGGTGCTTTTAATGCGTGGAGAAATGTATTTCTTGTATAAAGATTCTTTAAGTAGAAAAAATAATGTTTTGCTATTGAATTAGCAATATAATGTGTAAAGTATAGTGTTTGTGCTGTGATAAGACTGTTCTGGAATATCGAATATCATGTAAGAGTTCACCTATTCTATTTAATGAAAAAAAAAACCTTTAACTTCTTTTTTAAAACATGTATTTAATTCTTTGCCACATTGCCATAAACATGGATAAATAATAATTTTTTAATGTCATTCGATACATTATAACTACAGTGTATTTCCTCTATGTTGAAAGTATATCTGTGATCAGCATTTTTATACAATTTTGGAAGTATCTGGTAACATGACTTATGGTTGGTGATGAGAAAGTGAAGGAAAAGTTTCTTTATACAACTGAAAGTTTTGCAAGATTTTGAAGAACAGAAGACTGAAAATTTTCCATTGTCATGTTTCCACTATTGTTTATTATGTTCAGGATTAATATCCTTTTTTTATTTAGTGTACTTTGTTTGGAATGTGCATAAGTTTTTATGTATCAACTTTCAGAATGCACTAGGATTTATGTTATAGTAAATCTAATGTGTATTTATTGTGCATGTAACTATAGCAATACAAAAATCAAGCTGAGTAGTTGACAATATTTTAGTGCTGAAACAAAATCCTTAAAAATACTTACAACATACTCTGGACTGGTATAATTCTTAACATGATTAAGAGGAAAGGACTGTATGAGCTATAATTATTCACATTTATGGACAATGCTAATCTGTGAGGATAAAGTGCTAGGATGTAGGTGCCATCATCTGTATCATTATACTTTGTACACCTTATATCCTCAGGGAAACTGATATCTCATTTGGCTACCAAAATAGTGCGGTATGGGATTCTTCAGACATTTCAAGGAAATACTCAGTTTCACTGGGTTTTGAGTCTGTGAGTGTGTAATCATATGCTGTAACATCTGAAATATTAAGACCACATGATTGTAAAGTTTAATTTTGAATTGAAGAACAGATTAAGTTTTAAATAATTAACAAATATTGCTTTTTTAATCCATAACCATTCTAGGTCTCATAAATTCTCACGGAAGCATATGCTGTTAAAAAAACATGAAATATGTAAGGAAATATATCTCTCATCAAAACAGTATATGTACTCAACATAGACATTCCATATTTTATTGTCACTGCTGTTTCGCAATGTTTTTGACATCCGTGTTGTTACTAAAACTAAAATAATTAAGTAGAAGACTCTAACAACTAATTATTAAAAAGAAAATATCACTGCTGAGCTAAAAGTATAAAATAATTAAAAAAATAGCATTCTCATTTAAAAGAAAAATTGCTTCGGATAAATTATTACCTGACTTTTTAGGAAAATTTGCTTGATGATGCATAACTTAGATCTATCACACATTGTACGAGGTGTGTACAAAAAGAAACCGAACTTCTGCTGTAATTGCTTTATTGCTCATCATACTAACTTTTACACACTGCCCCTTTCAAAGTACTGTCCTTCACTATCAATACACCGACGCCATCGTTTTTTCAAGTTTTGAAATGCCTCCTGGAATACAATTTCTCCGATGGTGCGCAGTTCTCTCATCACATTGTCTTGAATTTCTTCTATGGTCTGGAAAGTGTTTTTCAGTTTTGGGAAGAGAAAAAAGTCTGCCGGAGCCAAGTCTGTAGAATAGGGTGGCTGAGGCACAACGGGAGTGCAATGTTTTGCCAGATAATTCGTGACAAACAACGATGCGTGAGCGGGTGCGTTGTCATGGTGCAACATCCACGACTGATACTCTCACAATTCAGGCCTTTTCCTACGCACAGCATCTCTCAATCATGTCAGAATTTTCTAGTAGACTTCCTTGTTTACTGCTTGACCACAGGTACAAATTAATGGTGCACAACTCCTTTGCAATCAAAAACACGACCATCATCACCTTGATGTCGCTAATGACCCCGTCATCGACGCACCCTAAAATCCTCCAATCACCTTGATGTTCGACCGACTCATCCTCCCATTCTTTGGTTGAGGAGATCATTTCCCTACCCATTCTGAAGACTGCCTCTTCGTTTCCACATCGTACCCATAAACCCATGTTTCATTGCCTGTAAAGATGTTCTCGAGGAAGTTTTCTTCCTCATTTGCTTTTTCAAGCAACTCCTTAGAGATGCTAGCTTGATTCTCCTTCTGCTCGTCCGTCAACAAGCGCAGCACCAGTTTTGCGCTGGCACGATGCATTCCAAGTTTTTCTCTCAGGATGTGATTGCAAGAGCCTACACTTACGCCAACTTCTTCAGCAACCTCACAGACAGTCAAACGGCGAATCACAGTGCGAACCCTCTCAACATGGTGGTCGTCTGTTGATGTGGAGGGTCGACGAGATTTTGGATCATCGTTAGCCGAACTCCTGCCCTCCTTAAAGCACTTAAACCATTCATAGCCCTGTGTTCGGCTCATGCAGTCATCCCCGTATGCTTGTTTAAGCATTTGAAGTGTCTTGGTAAAAGTTTTCCCTGGTTTAACACACATTTCCACACAGACACGTTGCTCCTCCAATTCCTTCATTCTCGCTTTCTCACAAATCCGACGAGCACTCTGCACACGACCTCACTCAACCGGCTGTCACTCGTAAACTAATGCAGCAACCGTATTGCGACAAGAGGCAATCTCTTGCCGAGAGATGTCACTAGTGTACACGGAAGTCAGAGAATTTTATCTGCAGCCGTTGGCATGCTATTTAATTAGTTCGGTTTCTTTTTGTACACACCTCATAAGTTAGCTGACATTTCAAACTATACAGGATTTGTCATGGTGAACAGAATCAGTGTTTTATGTTTTTGAGTGATTCAAAGTCAAATTTCCCTTCAAAAGTAAAGTCAGTATTTCGTTTCATATAACGTGGTCATAAAATTATTATACAGCAATACTAATGAATTCAAATATAAAATAACTATAATAGAAACATAACTTTTTGCCCGGCATTTGGTAAAAATGGGTCACACTATTTTTGACTAATTAAACATGCATTTGTATGAAGATAACCTGTAATTATTAGAATCATTAAATTAAATCAAGCTCTGAGTGCAATATCTTATGAATACTGATGATAAAGGTTACCCATGAAGAGTTGTTGCAGGGAAATAGTACAGTAGAGAAAATTTGGAAATTATTCAGAGAGAAAATTGAATTGAGAAGAAATTTTTATCCAAAAACAAAGAAAAGTCTGATACCTACTCACCATAATACATAGCCCAGAGGGGTTGGTAAGAAAAGAATGAAATAGAATAAAAATTCAGCAAAGTAGTAGGAAACACTTGAAACAAGATTTGGGTTTTCCATGGTTTCCCAAATCACTCCAGGCAAATGCCGTGATGTTTCCTTCGAAAGGCCATGGCCAAATACCTTCCCATTCCTTGCCCCCCATCCTTTCCCATCTCTAAAGACCTTGCTGTTGGAGAGACGTTAAGCAGATAAAAAAAAAGTATTGTCAGTGCAGGGAAACCATCGACTGAGTCATCTAGAAATTTCTATAACTATGTTAGAAAACAGAGAGGATGGGAGGGTGTTGAGATGCTTATAGATAAGGATGGAGAAGAAGTTACGGAGGTTTTGAAAAAGGCAGAAATTTTAAGTAACTGGTTTAGTGGGAGCATTAGGGACAATGAATCAGAAACAGGAGGTTCTGAATTGGATAAGGACCTTAACAAAACAATTATAAATGAGAAGACCATAAAATTTGAAATTCATCCTGAGGATATAATAAAGGCACTAAGAAAGCTGAAAAAATATAAAGGGGTTGATGTAGATAATATTACTACAAATGTCTTAAAGATGTGACATTTTACCTTGTCTAAAAATGTTATTTAAATTGAATCTTAATACTTGCTGCTTACCAGAGGATTGGAAAAGTGCGATAGTAGTGACGGTACATAAAGGAGGGGTGAGAAATAGTCGAAAATTATTGTTATAAGGATCAAAATGGTAGAGGATTGTAAACAGTTACAGGGTGATCTGAACAGGATATCTAGTTGGGTTGGTAAACGTGGGATGAAGATAAATGCAAAGAAGAGAAAGCTTATTAGAAACAGAAATAGAAAACTAAAAATTTATTATGATTATAAGGTGGGAAAAGAATTGTTTGTTGAAGACTTGAAATGTAATTATCTTGGTATTACATTTGATAACAAGCTTAACTGGGCAGAACACATTTGACAGATAGTAGAAAAAAGTTTCAAAATTCTGCAATTGTTGGAGAGTGTGAAGAGGGGATGTACAAGAGAATTAAAGGAACCGGGTTACAAAACTTTAGATAGACAATTGCTTGAATATGGTAGTGTAGTATGGGACCCACATTATGAGTATCAAATATAGGAGTTAGAGGTTGAAAAGAAGAGCTGCTAGATTTATTTCTGGAAATTGTTGCAGAATGCAATCAGTAGCAGACATGATAAAAGAGCTGGAATGGGACTCATTGGAAGACAGGAGGAGGATGAAGAGGGTCATGGAAGTCTGCATGGCGTTCATAGGTGATGAGGCATGGAAAGTTGTAAGAATTGAAAGTAATGCATGGAAAATGAAAATATGAGCATGACAAAAACTGGCACTCGATTTCAGGTACAAGGGTGCAGGAAGATTCTCTTTTTTAGGTAAGGGTGTTAGGGATTGGAATAAGTTATCATGAAAAATGATGAATAATGTGCCAAAAATGTTGAAAAGAATTTAAAGTTAAAATTTGTAAGCGCAGGAAAGGGGAAATATGGATGATTAGGAAAATTGCCACGGGAGTGTGCGCTCCATTGCAATTTAATTAAATATTATTATTTTATTATATTAATATTTCAGAGATACAATTGTATCGTTACACCCACCTGATTGGTTTTTTTTTTGGCGCAAGATGTGTTTGTCAAAGCATTTCTTTCACCAATTGTCCCCTTAAACATGGGACCACATCACTGTGATTCACAATCTGACATGAGTTCTTTCAGTAAATGGATAAAATTATTTGGGTCACCAATCAGTGCCCGACTTCACAAATTACTTTGCTACCTGACTTTTCCAAACAACAGTATACTATAAAGACACAACAACTTACATGTCCTGAAGCTACACTTATGTCTACGGTTGGAAAATAAAATTCTGCCTACTTAGACCATGGAATCATCTGAAGAGTGCAAATGCGGAATGTGCAGTAGCACCGAGAGGTGTGCCCTTTTAGTTGTTGCCCGTCACCCCACCAACATTCAATTCCACACACCGATATGGTTTTAGCAACACAGCGTTAAACACTTCCCTCAATCTCCCATCACTTGGATACCCTAATACAAAAGCGTTCTCTCTTTGACTTGCAAATATAAATTTAAAATTACTGTCTAAACCTTAAATATCTACGTACAAAGTGTATATTGAGTCATGAGCCACAAATGAGCTCCAATTATATAATTTATACATTTCACAAGTGTCGTAATATGAATTAATGGTACTTATAATTATGTCATGATTTTTTTTTTTTTTTTTTTTTTTTTTTTTTTAAAAAAGCAGCAACTGCTAGTTTTGCTGAATACTTTTGAGCAAATTGATGACTAGTCTCAATCTTTAGGTCAGCATGGTATTTTAAAAAACCACACTGGTTCACACAAAATTCTTATCCTTACAAGATCTACTGAGACTGAGATTTTAGATATAAATTAATAATGTATCTCAAAACATGAGAAATGTTGGTGGAGAAATGTTTCCCTGTTAACTGTGAACCATTCATTCCCTAATTTACTCTATCTATATTAAATATCTTTGTGGTTTGCTTTAAACAAAAGAAAATACATACCAAGAAACATTAAAACTTAACAAACACACAGAATACAAGTGATTTTTTACAAAACCATTATGTTGAAGATATACTTCAAACTTCAGTATTGTGAAAATCACTTGGTTCAGCATAAGTTATTTGAAAAATAATTAAAAATTTAGTATATGAGTAAGGTGAATCCCTTTTGCTAAAAGAAGAATAGTTGCATTTAAATTTAAGTACATTGCTGCCTTCATGGAATAGGGCCAGTTTACTATTGGACCAGAGTGAGATAATTATTATTATTATTTTTTAACATGTCCTCCTGGTTCTTCTCCCTTAGCACTTTTCTTCTTCCTACATTTCCTGCTTTGTATTGTGCCTTTACACCTTTCAAGAGAAGCAGGTGAATGCTGGAGGATAAAACCTTTCATTAGATTGATTGAAATACCTGCAGAATGACCATCTGGGTTAATACTGAGGAACTCTTCAAAGTGAACAATTTGTTTGTCCCCTTTGAGAATATGACTTGCCAATACTTTAGTAACGTGTTGAGAAGAGAAAACAGAGTGTCCCAAAAGAAAACATCAAATTAGAAATGTAGTATCCAAACTTCATAACACGAATTGGTTTGCGACATTTGATAATGGCTTTGGAAATAGCCAGTTTGCTTCTTTTCAGAAATTACTGGACCAGGATTGTTTTAAACTGATTGAACACTAACCGGCTCAGTTTGAATGCTATGCTGAGAATTAACAAGCAAGGTATCATGCGGGAAAGGAGTCACTTCCTGGACAAAAACAATGCTCTTATCCTCTACTGGTACTCGGAGTCCCTCCTGTAATTCACCAAGAGATTTCAACTTATCCTGAAGGTTAAGATTATCTTGCTTAAGCTCGACTCTCAGGAACCGTATACTGCTTTGAAATTCTGATTTCTAGTTATTCTGAAGATTAAGCTTATCTGCTCTCAAGTTAATTTCCAGCACTTGAAATCTACGTATTTAGCAGATAACTCATCATCGCCTGTAACTGGTCAGACCCAGTAAGTGTTGGCTGATCGGTAGCTACACTGGGTGTGTCACTCAAGGATCACTTTCCAGTGCCACCATCTCCCCCTCAAATGCCATGGCACAAACTATTTCAACTAAATATGCCGTTAAAAAAAAAAAAAAAGTAAAAACCCTCAAGTGAGTAGAAAGTACCCACAGATAAATGCTACGAAATAACTCTCTGCTTTCAAATCTCTTAACTTCATTGTCAAACAACACATACGGCTTGCCACCAAATTTATGTCCAAGCGTATAACGTAACACCATCAGTGATGAAAAATGTGAATGACATTACAGAAATTTTCATCCCTGAAGTTTACATGAAACCCTCAACAGACCCGCTCAACTACGGCTGGCGTATACCTGGTTTTTCATTATCTCCAAATTAAATAAATCAGGTTTCCCAACTCAAACTGACAGTCATTTTTTAATGAAAATAATTTTTCAGAAAATTTGCCTACCTTATTTAAACTTCGATAGTGGAGCAGAAAAAAAATTCTATGCAAACTAATGTGCAGAGTAAAATCTAAATTTGTGAATCACTCATGCCAGTTTGTGTTTCTTACAAAACAAACTTAAAATCTGGCACTTCTCCTTTCGATGAGAGGAGCAGCAATGTTCTCCGGGCATCAATCAGTTTTGCCAAGGAGCCCCCACGACGATATTGCTGTCCAAGCAGCAGCAGCACATGCTAAGTGCTGCCCCTTTCCACCTTGTGCAGAGTAAGGTGCAATGTTTGTCTTATGACATTTACTCCTAGTGTTGTAGATGGTTTGTTGCTTCATGTTAGATATGTCGTAATGTTTGGTGTAGTTTTTGTCAGATGGTTGTGGAGTTTATTGTAGAAGAGAGATAGGTCCAATGTGTGGACCCATTCCCACAGGATAGTTGCCCAGGTCCTTGATTAGTGGGCTGTTAGATTTATGTGTTGCTTTAAAGAATTTGATAGCAAGTTCCTTGAATTGTTCTTTTAAAGTTGGTAAACCTGTGGCTTCATGAAGGGCTGTTGTTGGAAATCTGAAGTCAAGCTGTAAGGCTCTCTTCAGAGTGTGATTTTGTATATCTAGGAGTCGATTTAGATTTGTTTTAGTTGTGTGTCCTGACACAGAACAGGTATATTCAAATATCGACCTTACTAAGGTGCAGTAGATCCGTACACCTAAAGGTCTGAAGAGCTTACTGTCTCTGTTTAGCACTGGGTACAACGCTTGAAGTTTCGCACTGCTTCCTCTGCGGAGGTCATTTGTGTGGGCCCTCGAGGCCAACCTTGAGTCAAGCGTGACTCCAAGGCAGCGAACTGTTTTTGTCCATGGAATTTGGTTGTTGTGGATTTTGAGTTGTGGGTCTAACGGCAGTCTCTGACGAGGTCCTGCTGCCTCCTTTGCCTACTTAAGCTGCCTCTTGAAGACCAGAGACATTATTTGAAGACTGAGCAGTTTCTCAAACTGCCACCATGCGTCGCTGCCAATCTAGTAAAACGTTATGCCGTCTCTGTTCAACCTCCCACCTCTTTGCAACACAGATTAGTCGTCGCTGAATATGACACGGATTTTACCTAGAAGCTACCGGACACTGATGAACCAAGGAAGGACTGGAGCCGAAGATGTGTGCTGTGCAACATTGTACCACTGGGACTTCTAGTGCTACCCCTAATGTGACTGCAGAGTTGAGCAGATGGTTGAGCATATCACCGAAAAATGTCCCACTATCTGTTTACTGGGTGGTCTGTCTGCTCCCCAATCTGTTACTGGAGGCATGAACTACTGGATAAACTCCCTTGACTTCACCGTGTAGTTGTAATAATTGTATTTTTTGTAAATATTAATGTACTGATGTTGTTAATAATATGAAATGCGTATACGATAAATGAAATAAATAATCGAAATGCTTATTTTATAATAATCATGCCTGGCAATTTCGTTGATTATTATCAAGTAGTTCTTCACCACCTTATATCCTTTTCTGTCATCACGATTTGTTAAATTGTTAAGATCCTCAAGGCATTGCCTTTTTTGTTCTGTTGCTGTCTTCTTTATATCGGTCATAATTCACTGTAATAGAAAATTAGATAGATACTAATTTATAACAAAACTAGCTATCAGACATCCTTGTAAATATGGTAAATTAATCAAGCACAGTAAATTGAAGTCAATTTCCTCTTTTATTTCCTTTCCTGCAATAATCATTTATTTAATTCAATTTAACGTCACAGTTCACAAATATTAATTACTTCACAGTCTCTGCTATAATTCCTATATTTATCGATTTCATATTTTATCAGTACAGAACATTATTAGTGAAATTCTTCATGTCCTTTATCTACAATTTGTCTCACTAAACTCCAAATCGTAGCCCCTATTATCTTTCGATATCAATCCAATGCTCTTCTCCCTATGACCAACGATTATCTTTATCATCCACTATTTACAGATATTCCAGCGGATTAAGTTGCTTGGTACTGAAACATAATAAATATTAGTCATGTTTTACACAGCAGGAAAGTATATGTGGACTGCTACAACTCAACTGATCAATTTATACTAACTGAGACAGAAGTTTTTATGTAATTTAATTTCGGTGGAGCATACACTCAGGTGACAATTTCCCTACACACTCACTCTTCAACTTTCCTATAGCTGTCTACTTTTGCCATCTACAAATTTCAAATTTAAATTCTTTCAGCATTTTTGGTAATTTCTTCATCAATTATCTTGATAATTTATTGTAATTGCTGACCCCTTAACCTACGAAGGAAAATCGGGATTACTGGAGATGGCGATTCCACCATGAATTGGTGTCAAAATAATGCAGTGGTCAAACGCAAGATTCTACTAGAAATACTTTCCGAAATACATTTAACGGTTTCATGCTTGTCCAGGCTGTACTACAACCTAATATCTGCTTGAAAATAATGGTCCAGGCTGAATTAGAATAGAATCACTTCTTGAAAATAATACGTCTCGTGATTGACTACAGCAATATTATGACGTCATTACTAAATATTGTTATAGTGGAATCACAATCTCCAGTAGTCCCAAATTTTCTATAATCTGTCTGCGGACCACCTGTTCCACAGATTGAGAATCACTAATCAATAGCTACAGATGTTCTATACTACAACCAAGCCTTTAGATGGCATTCGCAAGACGAGGTTTCAAATCCTCAACTGGTCATCCATATTTTGGTTTTTCATGCTTTACTGAAATTACTGTAGATTATTTCCTTCCCATTCTTTGTCTCCGCCTCTCCTATTCCGGTTCTAATTATCTCAACGGAAACTCGAAGAAGGAAGTTTGAACATGCTATGCCTCCAACTTGCTTTCGACAGCTAATATAGCTCAAACACGTAGGATCAGATGCCTCCTGTCCCATAAAGCTAGAACCAGAAGGATAAGTAAAAAAAATGATCTGCATGGAAACACAACAGTGGAAGCAGCAGATGAGCAGCTTGTGTCACCTAGTGAACAAAAGCATCGCAGGTGTACATAGCAAGAAGTATAATAGTGTAAATAATGAATGCAGTGCTTCAGGTAATGGTTCATTTCTTGCCTGACTGAAAATTTAGACAAAAATTTATGAAAGTGGGACTATGTCATTTAAAACTAGTTAATAATGGCTGCTTGAAGGTTACAATTGAATGGCTGTCAGAAATGGAAGAAATCTGCTAGTTGCCTTAAAAAACAATGAAGGAAGTCTGTTTCAGAGCATATATTCCCTTTCACATATCAACCATACAACGTGTAATCACAAATGTGGATATTAATTTAAGCATGACAGAAATGTTTAGAATGTATCCAATATAAATTTACCAGCATGAGACGTTTCTCAAAAAAATATGAAAACTATGGAGAAATGAATGTCAGAAAACTGTTAGTGTGCTTACCTTTATTTATTAATATATTTTGCATGGAATGCAGAATTGTATCCTTTTTACCTCCACTGGTACAATGTTTCCAATAGTGTTAGCCATGTGAAAGCTCTATGTCGCAGTCAGCAATAATGTAACAGGTGCACAGTTCACCTTTATCATTACCTAATTTTGCACCCAGGTTGACATGTGCAGCATATTTTTTTTTTGGGGGGGGGGTGGGGGGGGCTAAATATAGAACATAAATTCTATGACAGATGAGAAACCAGCTTTCCTCAGCAACAAAGTTAGTATGTTTGTACCAAAGGACCCCAATTGCACTAGAATTCACATTTCACCAAATAAAACCCAATTTGAGTGCAAACTAACATTTGTAATGATCCTACATGCCCAATAATTACGAGTTCTTATCTGCCCTCTGCCTCTGTTGGGAGTGATAGAAATTTTGGAAACCACCATTCAAACTTCGTATATTTCTCAAAACACCTGCTATTTCAGTACTGCAGCAATGGACCCTCCTAACAGAAGTAATTAACCTCTAGAGATTCACATAATGCATAGAGGGAGTTTAATTGAAATTATATGTAATCTAATTATTCCCTGATTAATGAAGTTGCAACTTCAATGGTTGATTTCTGAAACGCAACATTGATATCAGATAGCCCTCACAAAATTATCAGAAACTTGCTTCAATGCAGAAATAAACATTCCCTTTTATGCTCTGATAGGGAGAATTAAAAAGGTAAGTTGATATGCTAATACAAGCAGTTGTTTTTCATTTTCTATAATAAAAATTGTCCACAGGCCCATTAGATCCTTTGAATCTATTGCTGCTGGAATTTGTATCCACAATTTGGATCTGACCATCATATCAGTTTAATATCCTTCAAAGAAGAATACACAACTTAGGATGTGGTGCATACACTTTGAACAGACAGACGAGCCATGTGAATATGAACGACCATCATACACCATGTGGCTGAAGCTATAGTGAAGATCATAGATAAAGTTATCTTATTAGTGTTAATAGACTGCTAACCATCTTTGGTATGAAAGCTTGGTCAACCTAACTTTCTGTTATCTTTCCCTCTAAGCTGCATTTAATCTGGATAGCCTTGCAGCAACTGTGGAGATTGGACGATATTCCCATTATTATACGTAACAACAAAACAGTAGCATCAGCACCAAACCTTTCAGTCCTCTACTAAGTGGAATGTTCTTAAGGTAGATTAGATTAAGAAAATCAAGTCTAGTATAAAATGTGTTCTTAGTTCTATGTAAACACTATAACAATTACAAAGCCTTGTAAACATGTTCACTGAAGTAAAGCTGTATGGGTATCGAGACCACAAAAAAAAACGAGGTTCATTATTCAGAATAAATCATCATGGTGGAATGAGGAATGTTCAGTAAAGTCATATAAATGAAAACAAACTTTCACAGCTATAGTAAGTCAACCATGTTCAAGAAATTTTGATCGGGAAGAAATGTATGACGAAGCTAAAAGAATTTTGAAAGAAAAGGAAAAAGTCTGCTGTAAAGAACTCTGCCAAAATTCATGAGATGACAATCGTATATTTACAATAAGAGAAATGATTTATGAAACTAAGCAAAAATAAAAAGGATTTAAATATTTAGGTATTACCGCTCACAGAATAAATAATATCCACCAATCGATGGTTTACAAACTACCACATCGAGTTAATACAATTTTATTTATCCTGTTAATTAATATCTGGTTCAAAGGCAAGGTTATGAGTAATTGGACTATTATTATTCCAAACCATAAGTTGGAGAAAGATGCTGGAGATGCTAGCTCCTATCATCCATACATTGCAAAACTTTTGAACACACATGGACATGCCAATCTCACAGTTAGGATTCAGGAGAGGGAGAAGCATCCTAGACAATCACAGTATCCTTGCACAGATAGTGAACGATGTTTCATCAGTCAAGGATCTCTGTCTATGATATTTCTTGATATGCTAAAACATACAAGGAGATTCACACTCCAGTTATATAAGAAAAGCTAAGGTGATTACAACTTCCAGAAGTGTATTTAAATAAATTTTATATGTTTTTCTCACTGATTGTGTATATTCTTCAACAAGGTAATTCATTCCATGATCCACATATTTGCCGTATATCTCTTCATATGTAAATCGGTAGAATTCCGCATTCCCATTCATAACAATTTGACATTAAAAGAATGTGACTGGGTCAGCAGCACGATCCAGCCATTCTCTAATTTACTGCAGAGTTTCATCTATGGTGCTCATTGGAAAGCAGACTGAGTGTGCCTCGAAGCCAACCAAACAATCAGCTTTGAAGAAAAATCCTCTGCTTTATCAGGAATTGAGCCTGATCATCCAAGTCTAAGGCAGAAGCTCTACTGCCTAAGCTACACAGCAGATCATTTGAAGTTTGTAACATAATATATTTATGTTTACAAAAATTCACCTAAACACTATTTCTTTTTACACCAGAAAATTTGGAGGAACGATATTTAATTTGTTTTACTAGATTTAATATTTGGTTTACATTTCTACATTTTGTATTAATTTGAACAATACCAGACATTCTTTAACAGATCTAGGTCAAGTTGCTAGTTATACACCATTTAAAAACCAGATATATATAATATGTTCATCCCGTTAATTAAATTATTGCTGTAGCAAACAAACAATGCATACACATGGCAACTTCTTCACAGTTCGAAAAAACCAACTAAATGTTCACTTCAAGTAGGTCTCTATTTTTTATTGAATTCTTGGATCGTCATTTTCACTCAGAAACATTACAGATAAGAACAAGCAGAGATTCATATGTGGTATTATACTTACTAGCTTGTTTGACACTTAGGACTACATATCAACAGCAATCTCATTAGGCGTACATATATATATATAACGTACTGCGTCAAATACAGAACAGTAAACAAAGGCTCTGACCAATAACACTTGTACAGTAGGTAGCTGATCTTACCATTCACCTTACCCTATTTCAAGCACAAATACAATCTTCTGTAGAAGTACTTGCTATGGAAATGATCCCAATTGTATCTTCTGTAAACTGAGCACTGTACAAACAGAAATATCGGCTTATGAATCTAAATGTTGAATCCAATGACAGTAATGTATAAAGCACAATATGTGACCAGATCCCACAATAAATTTTAGTCAGTCCTATGCTGAGAGGTTGACTGGTGAAGCACCAATGCAACTGTATGGCACCACCCATTAATTATGAAAGTCTAATACTAGTTATAATAGAAACTAACACTTTCGTTAGAATAACCACAATTTGTTATAAATGTATTACTGTCATTAATTACCAGCTGTTGATATTTTATGGTAATCTCCTACCTGCTTCCTTATAATAATTAACAAATACTTTACTTTATGATATTAACTTTTATAACATTTCTTTGCAAGAATAATTCATCGATTGCATTATATCTTATATCTTTAAATGAGAAATTCTTGTGTATATATATATATATATATATATATATATAATCGGATCTTGGAAACGGCTATGACGATTTGGATGAAATTTGATATTTAGACAATGTTTTAACTTTTAAGATTACCTAAATAGTTGTATTCCCTACAAAATAGCGAGTTTACAAAATATGAACAATTTTTTCACTCAGTATCTCAAAAACGGCACTAACGCCATCTCGTAAACAATTCAGGTACCAGAAAGCCTACGAATAATTTCTCTTTGATTTCAAAGAATATTTAAATGAACAGCTCTTGTATACTGGCTGACCCGTGGAAATATTAGCACTGCAAGTTTAATTCTAAAACATTTAAAAAGGAAGATAATTAAAAATTTATCATTAGTTTTGTCTGAGGTGATACTTTACAGAAACTTCTTTGAAAATAATGGTACCACTACCAGTTATAAAGTAATCATCGTTTATGTTTTGATGTAAAAAGTGGTTGTTAGTTTGTCATTAAATACTACCACCTTACTTATAAAACATTTAAAAAGTACCTGGGTGACCGATCTTCGCTCGGCATCTTACAATTTCTGTTCAATATACAAGATTTCGAGTAAAGTTTGATAATAAAGTGCATAATTAAATATTAATACATCTACAAATTCCTGAGAAAGCTGCATACAAGTGCACAAGCAAAAAAAAAAAAAAAAGATTCTTATGAATAGAATCTTGCCTTTTGAAGCTTCTGACCTTGTGCTTTGTTAATGTTTATAACGAAGGTTACTTCTTATGGGAATTGTTTTATTATTTTGATCAGAAGATGTGAGCATAGTTTATCAAAGTGAATGAATTTAGCACTGATGTTCTTGTGTAAGTGAATTATGGCAGACCGTGACGTCACAATCTGATGATGAATTCTCATAGAACTCGGCGAAACGTATTGAAAATAAAGAATAAATGTTCTTGATATCTCACTTGGTTTTCAATATATAGCATGTCAAATATCAGTTATAGGTATAGTTCCTTGTGCTTTTGGCAACATTTCTTCTGGTCCAGGCCGATTTCAACCTAACAACAACCACTAGGAACAAAAAACATTGAAAGTTCATTTCCACCGTATAGACATAGTGGTTTTTGTGGATTTTTTTTCTGGTCCAGGCCGGATCTAATCCTAACCTCTTCCCTTTGAGATATAATATTTCAAGAACTAAGCGAGATATCAGAAAAATAAATTGTCAAACTGGCTATGGCGAAATTTATCTTCTGGTTGAGGTAGCATTTCAACCAACCACGTCAATTTTTAGATACGATCTCTCAAGAACTAAGCGAGATATAAAAAAATTATTGTTTACTTTCAATTTTTCTCATCGAGTTACATAAGAATCCATCATCAAGGGTTTTCGTAGAACCCCTGAATTACCACAAATCTCACACCATTAATTAATCCCTGACTGGCATTGAACATAATAATAGCATTTTTCTTTGAAAGCAATTTATGAGGTGGTCTCACAAATGGATCTAGCAATTTGGATGAAATTTCATACGTAGATAACATTATGCTTTTCAAGTTTGTCACACGATTCTTTTTTTAAAAAAGGAGCAATTTTTTTATTTGGTTTCTCGAAAATGGCTCTAACCTCATTTACATAGAAGGTTCAGGTACCATTAAGCCTACTGCTGTTAGTTAAGCTTCTCTTTCGTTAACTGTGCACCTCAAAATGCCTAGGAAGCCTTCAAGCCTTTTACTTTAGTCAAACCTTACTTGAAATCTTGGATACTGAACAGAAATCAAAAGATTCTGAGTGAAGATCGGTCACCCAGGTACTATTTATTAGTACAATCAACTCAGTTTACTATCTGATTGAATATTTGACAAATCATCATTTAGGCAGGACATATAGAATTGTGAAATAATGGGATTTATACCAGTGATTAATAACACATTTTTCTAAATAAGTTTTTGTGATGAAAATCAAATTAGTTACAAGACAGTTACAGAAACAAACAAATTCTGAATCCCAAAAGCATTACCTTTTTAAATTATCCCTATTTTTTCTTGGTTCTAACAGTTAACTTTATTGTTCAATTGAGCACTACATTCTTCATATGCTTCATCAACATTCTATTTTTACAAAATTTGATTGTGTTGAATGTTGCATTTTCTCCGGGTGGAATTTAGTTGACATTTATAATGTAGCTCATTGAATCAGATGTTGAGGTGTGTAAGCCTTTGCTTTAAAGAACCTTTCACCTGAAGCCTCAATGTATCTTCTTGGCCATATTGTATATTTCAATCATCTCCTAGGTCTGAATTCATCCAAAGCAGCTGGACGTCTTGTTGTTCCATGACTAAGCCAAGAATATAGATCGTTATTTCAGGCAAATTTTGCCACAAGTGAAACCAATTCAGTTTGACACTAAATTCTTCCTGTGAGTTATAATGTTTTAACAGCAAAGAAAAATCAGAAGCTTTATACATCCTGCTCTCTTTAGAAAACGGGGATAATCTCCTGATGGAAGGCACAGAGAGATGCCAAAAATTTAGGCCTCAATAAATCAGCATAGCCTCATCTGAAAAATCAAGAGAATTCAGACAGAATACTAGAGAACTTCGATCTATAATAGATTACATTAT
>CM061914.1:40622468-40830821 GCA_031002005.1 Vandiemenella viatica
TTATCTTAGAGCGTTTAATCCTGTAGAATGTTGCCAGACTTCATGACGTTCGTAAAGAATTGCGCCAGCCATTTTTTGGTGTACTTGCCGCAATTTATTAGAAATTCAGGGTGTATGTTATCAAACCCTGCGGCTTTCTTGGCGAGGTTTTCTTAAGGGCCTCTGAAATATCTTCAGTGGTAAAGGGATGGGAGTATTCGGTTTCTGTGGCTTCATTTTTTAAGATTTTCAGCTTTCTCTTTACTTGGATGGTATGTGCTTTATCTTTTGGTGCCCTGGATGTAGTTACTATGTGTGAGGCCACTTGTTTGGGCTAATGGTTGTTTTTTGGCGTTATATGGGGCACCACTCCCTAGTTTCTTTAATAACGACCATGCTTTCCTGCTCAACGTCTGGAAGTTGAGGCTTTCCACTGTTTCCGTCCACTTCTTCCTTCTTGCTGCATCCAGACTGTATAGAAGCTCGTCTGCTATTTCCTGATCACCAGATTCAAGAAAGATATGGTACAGTTCATCACTGTTTTGAGACCAGCCTGGAATATACTCTTTACGGTACTCTCTTGGTATGTGCTTTTTGGCAGTACTTAGAACGGCGCCAACAAATCGATGATAATTATTGCTAGTAGGTGGTATCCAGCCCAGGCACTTGTATAAGTTTATTGAGAACTTAATCCAGTTGGCTTTTGTAAAGTTTCATCTTGGGCGGGGGACAGAAGTGATTAGGGGAATTTGAGTCCCTACTTCTATTATTATTGGTCGATGTTGACTATGTGGGAAATCTGGAAGAACTTTTCGAGAGACCGCTAGGAGCGGTCCTACTAATGGCCAGGTTTATGTATCAAGAACCTCAAAAGAAGCCTACGATCTGAATTGCCTGTGTCCTACAGTTGAGCTTGTGGGAGGTTTTGTTATGATTTGGGCAGCTATATCGTGGTATTCAGCTGGTCCTCTCATCACTATCGCTGGCCGCATTACTGCGAATGAATATCTCGACATCCTCAATGATGAAGTTCTTACTATGAGTACTATACTGCTGCCAAACACTGCCATTTTCCAAGATAATAATGCGCCCATACACACAGCCAAAAAGGTTCTATCCTGGTTCGAGGAGCATCAGAATATCATCAACCATCTTCCCTGGGCAGCACAATCGTCAGGCCTCAACATAATTGAACCGTTGTGGAGAGCTTTAGAGTAGAGAATAAGGAGCAGATTTCCACCTCCAACATAATTGAAGCAAATGATGGATGCTTTGGTACAAGAATGGGACAACATTCCGTTTGAAACTATTCAGACACTCTACAAATCTATTCCGTGAATAATTGCATGTGTTCTACAAGCAAAAGGTGGTCCAAAACCATATTAATAAATCAATTGTATGTAAATGTCAGGTGTTCATATTATTTTGTCCAACCCCTGTAGTTCAAGGTTTTGGAGTAATTTTGATAATTAGAAGTTAATTCAAGACCAGTAGAGAATTTGGATGTGTAAATGCCTTTTTTAAATACATAACTGATAATAAACAGGCTCTATTTGTATTATTAAATTCATAAACATTTGACAAAATTACATGGATAAAGCTGTGTAATTTTTCAGGTGTCAAGCCCTCTGGACCATGCTTCAGCAGCTGTCATCATCCTCACTGTACAGGCTCGAGATATCATGAGTGAAGAAATGCCAGAAAAGCAGGTAGCTACAGCTGAAGTAACTATTTCATCCAGGCACACTCGGATACAAATCCTACATTCACTGCTCCTGGATGGTCTCACATCAACCCTGTTATAAAGGTAAGTTCTTTAGAAATACTTACACACACTTGCAGTTTCAGATCTCGATATCTTGATACAGACTATTATTATATCTTTACTACTTGTTATCAGTTACCAAAACATCCTGTAAAATAAGCATAAAATATTCTTCCTTATATTGTTAAAAATCCAAGAAGTTCACTAAATATCAGAACAAACCAGAACAAGGAAATTAAACCAATAACTTGGTGGCAGGAGTGCTGCGTATGTATGAAAAAGCAAAACAAACACAATGTTTAGGGTCACATAAGAAAAATTTGTATGGTAAGATTTAATCCACCATTCACCTCACACGATTAAAGGATAACTGAATATATTGTGTTGATATTTTTTGTGTCATTGCAGCATTTCCTTGTATACTTTCTCTATCCTGGTTTGTTCAAAGTAAATATACTCTCCTTGGAAGTAGCATAATTCTGTCCATGTCTCTTTCAGTGAATACCAATTTCATTCTGCAGGTGCAAATACCTGAAGAGCAGCCCATAGGAACCACTGTTTTGATGCTCTCAGCAATTGACCCAGTCTCAGGATTACCAGTGTCTAAGTTTGAAGAAGTGAAGGATAAAAGCAATCAGGATATTATCAGCATTGGGTTGCAATCCGGAAATGTTGTTCTTAATAGACAACTAGATTATGAAAGATTAGAGAAGAAGGTAAGTGTTGCCAACAAGAGAAATTTACTCTTGGAATTCTCGGTAACAATAGTGGTAAGGTTATATTCTGAATATATACTTTGGTTCATGGTAATTTTTTTCTTGCAATATGTTAAGAGTACAACTCAATGACTGGAATATTCTGAACATTTTTGTTGGTGAGGTGGAGGTAGTTGCCACTATACCTTGGAGCAATTACAAAACTGCATGCATGTAATAGATTAGTACGATACAGTGACAGTGTTAGTTACATAACACTATTAGTTGCACTTGAGAAATTAGCTGTAATGTGTTGGAAACTATAAGTTTAAACCAAGTGTGGGTTATGAGCGACATTTGATATTTGATTTTAAAAACTGTATACTTGAAACATGCATGAGAAATAAGGTAATTTGTAACATTCATTGCAGTCAGTTATGTATGCTTATAAATTGAATGATGAGGATACAAATGATCAATCATGTGTGAGACCTGTACTGCATATTAAATGATTTCCAACATTTCTTATTATGTGTTATTGTCTTGAACCTCATAAAGGATATAGGGAATGATTTCGTTATTTAGTAACAAGTGACTGAACTCATAAGAAGATACATCTGAATGCTGACAGATCTTGTAAAGAAGGATGTGGAAAACACACAAACATATAGGAAGGGGAAAAAAGGTGCTGACTGATAACTTTAAACAAGGCATGCTGCCCATAGTAATTGGCATGATGCATAAAAATTGAATGTATTTCAACAATAGGATGAAAAAGTGAGGTGTTTCACTGTAAATATTTCATCAGCCAAAAATAAGACAAGATATAAATTGATAGATATTATTCTCTCACAATCCTTGTACCTTTTATTTTGGTAGATTGTTGTTTTATGCTTCTATATCATCAGTGATGATTTCACAATACTTCACAGTATATCATTTATGAATAATGTCACTTATAAATAATGTAATTTATGAATAATGTGGCTGCGTGTGTTTAAAGCACCATTACTCTGGATTGGGGGATCAGGGCCGCATTTAAGCATAGGTTACATACGGCTGTAGCCTAGAGGCCTGCACCACAACCCTTGGTCCTTTTTTTTGGGGCTGAATTTAAGCATCCATAGCCGGAGGCAGCCGGGGTCACTGCCGATGGGGAAGGGGGTGTATAGCCTAGGGGCCCACAGAGCCTAAATGCATCCCTTTTGGGGATGTACAATGAACCTAGGTTCAGATGGTTTTCCACAGTCCCCAATATCTGCTTCATAAACTACACATTTCACTAATAAAACCACATTATCAGGTACAGATGTCACATTAGCCTCTTCCCACCCTCACCCCTCACCCAAAAAAAATATAAAAACTATGATAGACCTAGCACACCAGTTGTAGATGGAACCTAGCTTTAAAAATAAGCACAGCCTCAGAAGAGGATGTTCCAGATGACCAACAAACATGGATATGTACAAAAATGATAATGATAATAATGATGTAAAGTGATATTATTCAAATTAAATTTAGCTTTAGAATAGTGGCCATCAATCACAGATCTCTATTTGAAGTCCTTTTCATGAGATTGTTTGATTAAAAAGATGTCTAGAATTGAGGACCTATGGCTGCATTTTGAATATTGTGTTTGTATGATATTGACAATATTAATTTCAAGTGATAGGATTAAATTAAACATGGACATTAAAACTAACAGGCTGCTGGTTGTATTGGTAGTAAGAAAAAAGATGACACTTTTAGTAATGTGAGGTGTTTCTTAATCAAATGCTCTTAATAGTACTTAAAAATGTAGATTCACACACACACACACACACACACACACACACACACACACACACACATGCGTTGCGTTTGATCACATTGAATGTGCCAGTCATCAAATCTTTCAGAGTGTCGGTTCTGTGGATAGTTGTTTGAGAACGATGTCTTCAGTTATAGGCTGGCTGTTAGAACCATTGCACTCAATAAAAGTTGTATTTTGATGTAAAAGTGCTCAAAAATTACACCAAGAAGCAATAAATATTTAAAATCTTGCCATTTATCGGAAAGTTGGAAAACAAAACTGCTGAGAAGGAATCTTGAATAACATACAGAACCAATAGAAAATTGTGATGATATAGAATATATATGAAGAGAATATAAGCACCCCTGACTTTGGCTATGGGCGCACCTGCAAATATAATAACAGTAAAAAGGGGAATTGTTAACAGAAATTTGGCAGCAGTATTGTATGTGTTATTACCTACCACACAATTGTTTTGAGTAAATTTATATTCGCTGAAGAGAACAAACAACAGCAAGATAGAATAAAGAAGCCTTACACATTCTAAAATTATCTTAAGGATATATATGTATATATTAATCTTGATGAGGTATAGTTGATTTTTGGTTAGGAAATTGTATGATGTGTATAACCACTTAAGAACAAAAATGAGTCACATGAAATTAGTAATAATTATATATATATGACCAATAATAATGAGTGATAATGAGTGATAATGAAACAAGAATCAGTGGCTCAATATAAATATGAACAAGGTTAAACGAAGTAAACTCATTACTTATCTGAGATGAAGTTAGTAGTGATTAACAGAAAGCTAAGATTGAAATTATGATTAGGTGGGGAAAGAATTACTTGTTGAAGACTTGAAAAATAAATATTTTGTCATAATATTTGATAACAAGCACAATTGGGTATGACACATTGGACAGGTAGTAAGAAAAGGTTTCACAACCTGCACTTGTTGGGGATGAGGGTATACACCAGAGATGTAAAGGAATTGGGTTACAAGACTTTGGTCAGACCATTGCTTGAATATGGTGATGTAGTATGGGACCGACATTTTGGGTATCAAATACTGGATATGGATAGGGTGCAAAGAAGGACTGCTAGATTTGTCTTTGGAAATTACCACAGAACACGATTAGTAACCAATATGATAAAGAGCTGGAATGGGATTCACTGGAGGACAGCAGGAGGGTGAAGAGAGTCATGGGAGTGTACAAGATGTATATTGGGTGCAAGAATTAAAAGTAATGCATGGAAGGGAAAAGATGACTGTGACCACAAGCTGGCACTCGATTTCAGGCACAAAGGTGTTGGAGGATTTTCTTTTTAGGTAAGGGGGTCAGGTATTGGAATAAGTTGTCTTTGAGAAATGATGAATAATTTACCAACACTGTTGAAAGAATTTAAAGTGGAAATTTCTAGAGGCAAAAGTTGGTGGATACGGGAAAAGGGAAAATAGTGTGTATAGAGAAATTATCAGCAGAGCATACAACATCACATTTAAATTAAATTAAATGATTAAAACATATGCCTTTCCCAGTGGTAAGTTATGGATTTCCTTTCCCTGTCCTTCATTATTTTCTGATCACAAGTTGCCACTTGATTTCAGGCACAATAGTGGGTGAGGATTTCTTTTGTGACTAAAGGGGACAGGGATTGGAATAGTTACAAGAGAAAATGATGGATAATTTACCAACAATGCTGAAAGAATTTAATGTTGGAATTTGTAGAGGATAAAGTAGGTGTTTACAGGATAGGGGGAAAATGGGTGTATAGAGAAATTGCCACTGGAGCTTGCACTTCATCACAATTAAATCAAAAAATTAAATGTTTTAAATATATGCCTTTTTCCTGTGGTAAATTATGTATTTACTTTCTCTGTCCTTCATTATTTTTAAAACTTAATCTAACTGTTTCCATTCTGACTCTGATATTTCAGAATTTCACATTCAGAGTCCGAGCAATTGTTGATGTTGGAAGATTCAGTGAGGCTGATGTTGTTGTTGAAGTTCAAGATATCAATGACCATGCCCCAACGTTTGATAAGAAGGTAATATTTGATTGGTGTTACATTTTAATTCAGGATTTCTACCCATATCTTATCATAATTTTTTTTATATGTGTTTAGCTTATTCTTTTTTTAAAATCATTTATAAAAATTTTATACGTGTTGCTCTGTCTGAATGAGCAATGCACGTCTCTGATTTTATTTAAAATAAAAATAAATAAATATATATAAACAGATATCTTTTGAGAAAACAAAATTAATGACTAACATCAAGTATGCTCCACCAAAACTTCAAACCAAATACGGGGACATTAATCAAGTGGAAAAATTTAAGTACCTTGGTGAGATCATTATGAAAAATGGTTTGGACAAAGAAGCTATTCGGGAAAGGATTCGCAAACTAGAAATAGCCTACCAAACTTCGCGAGAGGTCTATAATAAAAAATGTCTTTCACAAAATACTAAAATACGTCATTATGAAACAGTTTAGAAACCAGTAGTTTTGTATGCAGCTGAAACCTTGTTCCTGAATGCCAATAAAGGACTTCTGGGAGAACTGGAGAAAAAAGAGAGAAAATTATTAGAGGAATTCTGGGTTCCAACTTTAAGAATGGCGTCCATCAAAAGAAATCCAACAAAGAAGTCTACAGCAAAATAGAGAAAATCACTGAAACAATCCGCAAAAGACGGGCTCGATTCTATGGCCACCTCAAACGGATGGAGGAGAACAGACTAACAAAAAAAAATCTTTAACTTATTTGATTCCAGACCCAAAACTGTAATGCCCTGGTTCGTAAATATTAAAGAAGATCTCCATTTGATGGGGCTAGAACCAGAAGATGCTTTAAACAGAGATATGTTTCGGAAGAAGTTCATGACAAGTGGGAGAAGCCGAGACGAACAATCCAATGGAAGACGCGGTACACTCTGGACAGAGGAGCGCAAACAGGCGCATTCAAAATGAATGAAGGAGTTCTGGGACCAAAAGAAGAAGAAACTCGCTGTCAAATGCACAAAGGCTTAACGTGGTCCTAGTTGGCCTCAACGAATAAATAATAAATAATATAAATAAACAATGAGTGTATCTACTCATTAAAACCAAGGTATCTTTGTTCTATATTATAGGTCTGTTGTAATAATGATATATAACTGGTGAAAAGTTTGATCTATAGAAATTTAAACAGTAGTCTCATAATTTACATTTTGTTATTGTTTGCTATTTTGTAAATTTCTTTTTAATACGTAGGATACAAATAAGAATGATATCTTTACTGAAAATTGATGAAGTTTGCAAAGTAAAATGAAATGGTAACACAACACGAAGCAAAAAACAGTAATGTTAGAAATTTAATATCATTTACTAAAAATTAGTTTAATTCATGAGGCTGGCCTTCTCACAGGCACCCCTATCAACCTGACCACATTCTTAATTCCCTCCCACCTAATTTAGAGGTTGTGTATTGTGTTTGCTTTTATTGTCTCATCACTGCCATTCTGGTTTCATATTCTTGTTTGTTTTACCATTACATAATTAATTTACCACCCATTATCATCCATCACAAGTTCATATTAGTTCTGTAAGGAACTAGAATTAGTCTTTCAGGAAACATAGTCAATTTTGAAAGAGTGGGAATAAAGGCTTTGCCATGGTAGTTAATGAACCTGTGTCAAAATAATCATTTGGTGTAGAAAGTGCACACATGTAAGATAACCAAAATGAAATTTTGTTAAGTTATAAGTTTTATGTCACAGTATAATAAAAATTCAATAAATAAATAAATAAAATAAGTGAGAGAAACCATCACTTGCCACAGGTGTTGCATGATTATGTAGAAACATTAAAAACATGAGCATCAAACATAAGTTTTTTGCTATTAAATGTGTGTTTGCCAAAACAACAGAGTATGAGTATCTTGGTAAGTAATGATTACATTCTCTTCCCTTATTTCTATTTGTTAATTATGTCCTTACCTCCCCTCCCCATCGTATTTGTTACTTTTTTACAATGTATATGCATCAATAAACTTCACTTGCGGTGTTTGGCCATTGCAGATGATCTGGCAATTCTCTCCAACAACAAGCAAGAGGCAGTCTACGCACTTGAAAAACTGCATGAAATTGCAGCTAAATGTGGTCTCAAAATATCATATGCTAAAACCCAATATATGGAAGGATCTTCACGGTACCAAGATGGACAACCCTTAAAAACGCGATTTGGCAATATCTCTCAAGTAACTAAATTCAGATATCTAGGAGAAATAATTCAACCTGCAGGATTCAATCGTGAAGCAAACAAGGAGAGAATAACTAAATTACAAAAAGCCTACAGAATCACCTGGAAGGGATACAAGAAAAAGTCAATATCTCGAAATGCCAAGTTAAGACACTATAACACTGTAATCAAACCGGAGGCATTATACGCATCAGAAACCTTGATTATTGGAGGAAGATCATTGATTAAAGATATTGAAAAGCAAGAAAAGAAAATTTTAAGGAAAATCTTTGGCCCAGTTTGTATCGGAGGAATTTGGATGAAAAGGAAATCAAACGAACTGTATCAGCATTCGGAAAAATTTCAGACACATTCAGGAAAAGACTAATTAAATTCTACGGTCATATTATCAGAATGAGTAATAACAGACTAACAAAAAGAATTCTAAATCTAGCCCTTTCAATGAAAATTAAAAACAACTGGCTAATTGAAATTGAAAAGGATCTCCGGGAAATAGGAATAACAGACGACATCATACAGGACAGATGCCGATTTAGTAGCATGGTCAACAATCACCAGTTTGCCAACAGCCAGTATATCAGAAGAAGGAACCCTTGGACAGAAGAACGAAGGAAAGAACACAGCGAAAGGATGAAGAGGTTTTGGGAACAGAAGAAAAACACATCTGCTAAATAAGTTCAATCGCGCTCCTGAGTTGGGCACAACGATGGAAGAAGAAGAAGAATGTATATGCATCAAATTTAATGCTTTCCTGGTTGAAATCCAGAAATTTATTTTATACAATGTACAAATAGTTTAATTTTCTCCTTGTAAAGTCTTGTACTTACAACATACATTGTTTATCACAGTAATCATGCACAAAATACTGTGTTTTGTACTGTTAAGTTTTCCCTGCAAACTTCTCTCCTCCCATCTCATCCTTGTAAGAAATTACATCTGAATTTTTGTATTTTTTTTTTCTTGCGCATGATTAATTGTTTAAATGTTGTACACAATGTCTGCAGGAGTACAAAGCAAAAGTGCTGGAATCTGCTCACCACCCACACCAAATAGCTGTAGCAAATGCTACTGATGGTGACAGCATAAATGGTACTGAAGGATTTGGGAACATAACATACTCTCTAGCAGGCGAGAGTCCTAGTCTATTTCAAGTGGATCCATCCACAGGTATCATTCAAATTGCTGAAGGTGCCGAGTTGGATCGTGAACAACAAGCTACGTTGCAGTTTACTGTTGTAGCAGCTGACACTCCACGTGGTGGTAGTAACCAGCGAAGAGCTAGTGTTCCAGTGAGTTGCCTCTTTGATGCATAGTGTTTATCATATTGTTCATTTCATTGAGAATATGTTGCAAGCTAAGTTAATGTTAAGATTATGTCAGTAGAAAATCATAGTTTCTTAGAACTATTCTTTTACCAATAAATCTGAGCAGATTTCTCAGAAATAATACAGTTTCATTAGTTGACTTAATGGATTGATTGTACTGTAACAATTGTCAAACTCATTTTAGTGTATAACCAGACTTTTAAACATTGAATTTTAATTGTTAGTAAAAAAAAAAAAAAAAAAAAAAAAAACACTTGTATATGATTTGCAGTGGTGGGTAGTAATGACCACACTGCTGGCACACCATAAATTCCCAAAAACACAAACTTGCAGTGGATCAGAGTAGAATGCCTTTACTCGATCCATTTATTTTTCATTTCTATTTGTATACAAGTTGTGGGGCTCTTTAACGTCTTCCTGTCTATTGTCTTAATTGATGCATTCTTCCTCTTTGATTTTATTTAATATTTATGTTATTTTGCCATCAATTCATCACCTGTAAAATCTTTATCCACTCAAATAAAAAGGTCCAAAACTGTTGCAAGTTTTAGAGAAAAGCTGGGTAAATGGTTATAGGAAAGAGATTGTAATATTTTCTCATGAAGGAGTTCATTGAAATTAACTCTTTGTTTATATTTGTTTTTTTTCTGTTTTATGTTTAATATGATGTATAAATTGTATATATATTTACTAGCCATAGGCTATTTGAAAATAAATAAGTAAACTGTTTCTCATTTGTTATAGGGCCTGTCTGGTTCTGCTTATTTTGAAAATTAATCTGTAAAATTTCTGTTGCAGGTAACAGTAGAAGTTTTAGATGTGAATGATAATGCTCCTACATTTGGCAAAAGACTGTACTCATCAGTGGTGCCAGAGAATGTTGGTGTTGGAACTAGTGTTGTTACCATCACAGCAACTGACCCTGATGAAGGTGCTGGTGGAGAAGTAAAGTATGAGATACTTGATGAGGGAGAGGCCAGTGGTTAGTTTTTACCGTAATTGTTAATTTCCTTTATTAAATATAATTTGTGATGAAGTGTGTTTTAATTTGTTGGAATCTTGTAGTATATCAACTCAAATAATAACTAAAGTTACATTGGATGGAAAATCTTGTCTGTTTGATTACCACTGCATAATGGCTTCCTTACTTGTCTTTAACACAAAAATATTAATGGGAAACAAATTCCCACTTATCACGCATAAAATTATGAATGTAAATAGATGAATTTCTATATTTTTTTTAAATTTAATTTTTATATCTTTTTATCACACTGTCGGGGATGGTGTGTGTGTGTGTGTGAGTGTGTGTGTGTGTGTGTGTGTGTTTTGCTTCATTTCCTTGACAAACAATTTAAAGTAAATTAAATAAAAATGTAAAATATTTGAAAACAAAATTTGGGTATGTTAATTTGGAAAAATTAGAAACACTAAATCAATCACTTACCAGATCACCTGATAACAGGAAAAATAAAAGTTTAGCTATTCTATTGTAAATGCTGCAATAATGATGAAGGAATTTTCTGTTGGGTTAAAAGCAGGTGTGGTTTCGGGGAGGGGAAAGACTATTAAAAATAAAACCATTGAAAACAGTGGCTGTAACATCAAATGCAATTAAAGGTTAAGAGATAGTGAGGGTAGTAACAAAAAGAACCTGCACAAAAGTTAACAGAGCTGTATAAAACCTAAAAATATTAAAATAGTATTTAATAACAGTGATAGTGAAAATGCTATCAAGAAATGAGAAAGGTTAGGGAAAGTAAACCTGTCACTCAACGCACATGAAGGCAGGATGGCCAAGATGAACGCACAAACATGAACACATAAACACAGTATTTCAAGTTTTTCATTTTATTAGTTTTTTTCATTCTATCTTACCTTGATATGCCATTACAAACATTATACTTTCCCATAGTTATCTTTGGTCAACTTATTCCTCTACCCTACCCAACTGGTTCATCTTCGGCTTAGTTATGGTGAGCCTCAGTATGTACACATATGATTCACTGGTCGTATGTCTTCCTCTAATCATGATTAAGGTTTTAAGGAAATATTGTAAAGTGTGTTCGTGTTTATGTGTTCAGCTTGACCCTCATGGCTTCATCTATTGTAAGTGATGGGAGTTCCACTGGTGAAGTTTATACATTAATAATTACAGTGTGTATTTTAACTGGTGTGTTTACACCTTCAAAAGTGGTGCGTACTTAAGGTGGGATGAAGCAAGGGGATATATTATTGGAGACCAAGTCCAGGTAAAGTCTGGTACCCAGAATATATTGGTAGGTGAGTTTATATAGAGATAAGAGGTGTGGTTTATAGAAAACTTCTAATAGCTTTAATAATGAAGCAGTTAATGAGGTCAAAGCAGTAGTGCAAGTTGACAAAGGTAGCAATTGGATGATCTATATCCACTCATTCTGATAGCTGGTTGGTGGTGAGATCACTATACCTTCTTCTTATTAAGGCATCTTCTATTGGAGGTTGGTAGTCTACATGGATGTGACATTGTTGCATGGAATGCCTCAAATGATGCATGGTTGTTTCATCTCTGAATGTTCTTCAATCACAAATTCCTTCTATTTTCAACAGATCTTTCCCCCTTTATCTTCCCTTCAATGATGAATTGCAGATAATATTACTACAGATATCTTAAAGATAGTCAGATCTGACATTGTACCTTATCTGGAAATATTATTTAAATTGGGTCTGGATACTTGCTGCTTACCACAAGACTGGAAAAGTGTGATAGTAGTACCGGTACATAAAGGAGGGGTGAGAAATAGAGTCGAAAATTACAGGCCAATCACTTTGACTTCAGTGGTAGGTAAAGTAATGGAAAGATTGATATGCAACCACATCAGAAATGTATGTGAGGAACGTAAGTGGTTTACAAGTAGGCAACATGGGTTCAGGCAAGAATATTCATGCGAATCTCAGTTGGTGGGATATATGCAAGATATTTCAGATGAAATGGATAAGGGAGGCCAAATTGAAAGTGTAGCACTAGATCTTTCAAAGGCGTTTGACAGAGTAAGCCACAAAATGGTAGTAAATAAGGTAAAAACTATTGGAGTGGATGAGAAAGTGATTTGCTGGGTAGAAAATTTTTTAAAAGGTAGAAAACAGAAAGTTAGGGTGGGAAATGTGGCATCAAAGGAAGTGGAAGTAAAAATGGGAGTGCCGCAGGGTAGCATATTGGTACCATTGCTATTCATTATTCTAATGAATAATTGTGTTGATTGTTTACTATCTGAAATTAGATTGTTTGCAGATGACATAATGCTGTATAAAAGGATCAAAACGATAGAGGACTGTAAACAGTTGCAGGGTGATCTGGACAGGATATCTAGTTGGGTTGGTAAACATGGGATGAAGATAAATGCAAAGAAGAGTCAGCTAATTAGATACACAAATAAAAAAGAAAAGGTTAATTATGAATATAAGGTGGGGGAAGAATTGCTTGCTGAAGACTTGAAATGTAAATATCTTGGCATTACATTTGATAACAAGCTTAACTGGGCAGGACACATTGGACAGGTGGTAGGAAAAGGTTTCAAAACTCTGCACTTGTTGGAAAGAGTGATGAGAAGATGCACGAGAGAAGTAAAGGAATTGGGTTACAAAACTTTGGTAAGACCATTGCTCGAATATGGTAGTGCAGTATGGGACCCACATTTTGAGTATCAAATACAGGAGTTGGAGAAGGTGCAAAGAAGGGCTGCTAGATTTGTTTCTGGAAATTATCGCAGAATGCAATCAGTGACAGATATGATAAAGGAGCTGGAATGGGATTCATTGCAAGACAGGAGGAGGATGAGGAGGGTCATGGGAGTGTACAGGGCGTATACTGGCGATGAGGCATGGAAAGATATTGCAGTAGGTATGAAAAGTAGTTCATGGAAGGGAAAAGATGACCATGACCATAAGCTGGCACTCGATTTCAAGCACAAGGGTGTGGGAAGATTTTCTTTTTTAGGTAAGGGTGTCAGGGATTGGAATGAGTTACCAAGGGGAATGATGAATAACCTACCGAAAAACTTAAAAGAATTTAAAGTTAAAATTTGTAGAGGGCAAATGTAGATGAGTGTAGGATAGGGGGAAGTTGGGTGTGCAGGGAAATTGCCACCGGAGCGTGTGCTCCATTGCAATTAAATTAAATTAAATATACAATATATGAACTTAGATAATTGATGCAGGTAAAATGGTGACATCAGAGATACTCCCAACATCCTTGAGCACCTTCCACTTCAGATTCATTTTGGTTACCGTAGACATTACCTCCTTTTTTACTTACATCCAACACTACCAGTGCCATAGTGCCCTTGATTACCACCTGTGTATGTTACTTCCTCACAGTATTATTAGTACAGCATCTTTCACCCAACAGACCTTAAATTTATATAAAAAAGTGGAAGTTTTCCCCTTACCTTTAAATGTTTTCCTTCATCCATTTCAATATGATGTTATTTACAGGATTGTTTGAAATAAATGACACAACTGGAGAAATAACTACAAAGAGACAACTAACAGGTAAAGGTCGCAATGAACCCTACCAAATGGTTGTCAGAGCTCATGATGAAGGAAGCCCAGTCTTAAGCTCAGATGTTCCTCTTAGCATCTTCATTGGTGATGTCTTCACCAATGATGGAGTGCCCATATTCGTTCGACCCACACTTGATGAGATAGCGTATGTCTCTGAGGTGAGGTACTTCAATAAATACTAGTATATCATTTTTAAAGTAAAAATATTTATGCATAGATAAATAATATACAATATCTTTAAAAGAGAGTGTTAAACCACCTAAGCATTTTTAAAACAAGAAATATTTGATTTTACTTTTCCAGTAAGTAACCCTCGAGAAGAAATAAAGTAATTGTGTAAGGTTTAGATTCTTAAATTCAAGAGGAAAATTTATAATTTCATTAAAGCTGATATGATAATCTCAATATATTCTCTCATTCTTTCTCTCTCTCTAGCTCTGTGTCAGACTTATAGTTTATGTGTACACAAATGTTTCAAAATAAGGTACTCATTTAAGTTGAATAATTTTTTTATTATTAATAATCACCCTAAAGACCCTTTATGTAGTCCTTCCATTTCATAGCATTCCATTTTCTTTAATAGAGTTTCTGGTATTTACCTGAATAACGAAGTTCATATGTCACCGAGACAAAATTTGTGCTTTTCTATTACTGTACAAAGACAAATGGTGGTCATGTTTCTCAGATTTACTTAGTAAAGAGCAGGCTCAGTTTCATTTCAGTTTTGAAACATGGTTAGAATTCATGTTTTATAGGTCTATTTACATTTTCTGTTTTCTAATATAGTTTAAATTGGTTTACTACACTTGGTTGGTAATTTAAATATCATGGTAATGTTTACTTAATTGTAGCACAGTATAGTTTGAAATTGAGATCAGTTTGCTGTCATATTATTTACTTGAACTAACTTTTAAACAGATATAAGTAAATGGTTTAAGGACATTAAAAAACCGAAGGATAAATTTGTTGGTTAGAGGGAAAATCGTAGCAAGAATTTTTTTTCAAAATAGTGAGGGTTGGATAAGATATTTTAAAATATGCAGCAGAGATCCTGTCACATGCAATATGTTATTACTATCCACAAAGTCCATCAAAAATGATGGGTTGAATGGAGTGTTCTGACATTTCATTTTTTCCCCAATTATATACCTAAATAGGATTGTTATAAAATAAAGCTCCCTTGTGCTGTAGCAAAACAGTTGTCAGCTTGGTCCAGGTTGCATTTCAGCCTAACCCCAAACTCTGCTAATATTGCTTCTAGAAAATCAAAGCTGCAGTCACATGTGAATTAATGTATCACATGTTAATGTTATTATGCATCGCAATATAAACTTGATTCAAAATCTTCACAGGTTCTTATATCTTTATTTTTGTTATCCGTGATGCAAATCAATGTTTTAATGGCTGACACAGCTTATGTGTGGCTGAAATAATGACCCCACCAGTAATATGAACTCAGTGCAAACGAAAGATACTAAAAATAAATCACAAATACTTACCTTAAGGCATGCAATATTAGTTTCAATTGTGGTGTAGGATACATAGATAACATTCAATTTGGAATTAATTTCATTCAAATCAAGTAATGATTTCAGTAAAAAGTAGCAAGTAATAATATGTCAATTTAAACAAAATACATAATTTTCTTTCAGTCTTCTGCCTATTCATTTATTTTCAGTCGCTTAACTAAATAGAAGTGTTACAAAATAAAGTTCAACGTATTTCCTCGTGCCTCGTGCTGTACCAAAAACCTTCAATTGTCGTACTAGTCCAGGTAGCATTTCAACCCTATCACAAACTACACTAAAATTGCAGCCAGAAAAACAATCTTTACTTCTTTACTTTATCCATAATAAACAGAATTATGAAAGTCTGTAACTGTTTTCAATTGACTGGTAAGCAAATAATTTTATTGCAACACAGTTACTTTTGATGATGTTTTAATTTACGCTGTGCGTGACATGGTTTGATAAGTGATTCTCATTTTCAAATGCAATATTAGTACATTTTTAATGTGCGAAGTGCATGTGTCAGTTTCTGCTGGACATTCATAGAACTTTTGGAGTTTACCTGGAAATAAAAATATGGAGTGTTGTACTAGATCAAGAATTTGCTACTAAGTAGATGTGGAATAATTATCTAATCAAGCTTATGTTTTTTGAAGGTTTCTTGGGTCTATTGGAGATGCAACAACATTAAATAATTTTGTTATAATACTGCTTTAGTCAATCGCAGGACATATTATTTTCAAGCTGTAATTCTGTTGTAATACAATCTGGACCATTATTTTCAACCAGAAATTAGGTTGTAATACAGCTTGGACCAGCATGAAACCGTTAAATGTACTTCTAGTGGAGTCTTGCGTTTTACCACTGCAGTATTATGATGCCAGTTCCATTTGGAATCATGATCTCCAGTAATCCCGGTTTCCTAAAACACGCCACCACAGAAACTAACATGTACACATTCTTATAACATTAAATATAGCTAGCTATTGAACATTAGGCTAGGATAAAAAACCACCGCTTACCAAAGAAGGGGATTCCAGCGGCGTTGGTACACGAAAAAGACACAAACACACAAAGAATAAAATTTCTGAGCATAGCTCTTCATCAGTCAAAGTGAGATGGCTGCACGCAAGCGGCTGGCAGCCAACTGTGTGAGCCACAATGTCAGTGGCTCATGGTGGAGGAAAAACAACATGGCGGGAAGTGAGGGCGGGGGTAGAAGAGCACAGGCTAGAAAATGATGATGAATAGCAAGTATAAAACAAAACTGTACACAAGGACCCATCGTGGCAGGGCAATATACCTCAGTTAATGGTCCCAAAAGCCCACCAAGTAATGGAGAAATGTGCAAACAACGGAAAACAAAATATTCAGAAATTTTAAGTTAAAACTAAAAATAAAATTCGAAGTCACAATCTATAAAGATAGGCTCTGGTGAGCGGTGGTTCTATGGGAGAAGGTGGAAGTGAGGGGGATGGGTGGGAGGAAAATTAGTGCTATCTTAAATTTAGACCTGGTGATTGTCTGGTCCCCAGTTGGTACTGATAGGCCAGTTCCCACCTTCTAAGTTCTGAAATACTGCTTTTATCTGAGAGGACTCTGATGGTGCGGACCGTGAAGCAGGTGTTAAAATTGTTGGTGCCATTTGTAGTGGCATGATGAGATACAGGGTGGTCAGGGTTCTTGGTGTGTACTGATTGTCTGTGTCCATTCATTCTGATGGCCAGTGGATTTGTTGTGAGTCCAAGGTAGGAGGCTGGGCATGGTTACAAGTGAGTTGGTATATAAGGTGGAAGGATACACAAGTGGCGAATCCTGTGATGGGAAAGCTTTCCCCAGTTGCGGGGTTGGTAAAGGTGATGGAAGGCGGGTGCATACTGCATAATTTGCAACGGGATCTGTTGCAAGGAAATGAACCTTGGGGCTGTCTTGCAGGTTGGGGGACCCTGTGCTTATGGACCAAGAGTTGGTTGCTGTTTGGAGGTCTGCTGAAGCAGGCTCTGGGTGGGTGAGGGAGGATTTTAGGAAGAATGTTTCTCATCTCAGGGCAGGCTCAAAGGAAGTCGTAACCTTGTCTCAAGACTCGGTTAACGGATTCCAAGCCTGGGAAGTAATGGGTGATCAAAACAGGGCTATGGTGGATTTTAGAGGGTTGTGGATTGTTGATAGATTGAATAGGTTGTGATGTGGCACGTGAAACCTGTTTGTGAACTAAATCTGGTGGGTAAGTGTGGGAAATTAGGGCTTCAGACATATTGCTGGCATATTGTTGAAGGGCTTGTTGATTGGAACAAATGTGACTGCCTCGAATGCCTAGGCTATAGGGGAGGGAACGTTTGATGTGATGAGGGTGGCAGCTATCATAATGAAGGTACTGTTATAGATTGGTGGGTTTGATATGGACAGCTGTGTGGATATAGCCATTTGTGAAGGAAAGGTCAACATCCAGGAAAGTGGCCTGTGTATGGGAGTAAGTCCATGTGAATTTCAAGGAGATGACAGTGTTAAGTTTATTGAGGAAACTGAGTAGGTTGTCTTCCCCATGGGTCCAGATTATGAAAATATCATCAATGAATCTGACCCACAAGAGGTGTTTCAGATGGGCTTCAGCTATGAATGATTGTTCTAGGTGGCCTAGGTAGAGGTTAGCGTATGAGGGAGCCATACGAGTGCCCATGGCAGTGCCGCTCACTTGGTGATAGATTTTCCCCTCAAATGAAGAAAGTTGTTGTTTAGTATTAGTTCCACCAAGGTGAGCAAGAAAGATCTTATGGGAAGGCTATTGAGTGGACGCTGGTCTAGAAAATGTTCCATGGCAGTGGGGAATATTTGTGTTTAAGGAGGTCACATCTACCGTCACTAGAAGGGAGTCAGGAGGAAGAGGTGTGGGTACTGTAGCCAGTCGAGAGTGGAAGTGTTGGGTGTCCTTGATGTGGGAGGGAAGCTGGCTGGCAATGGGCTGTAGATGCTGGTCAACCAGGGCAGAGATACGCTCAGTGGGTGAGCCATATGCAGCAACTATGGGACGTCCTGGGTTACCAGGCTTATGAATTTTAGGAAGCAGGTATAGTGAAGGTGTGTGTGGCTTTTTTGGAGTGAGGAGTGAGACAGAATGGGGAGTGAGTCTTTGGAGAGGTCCACTAACCTGTATATACTCTTTTATTCTATCATTCACTGCAGATGTGGGATCATGGTTGAGGGGGCGATAAGTGTTAGTATCAGACAGCTGACGCAGTGCTTCACTGACATAGTCACAACGGTTCATGACCACCGTAGTTGAGCCCTTGTCTGCCGGTAGAATGATCAAGTCTGGATCAGAGGAGCATTCCCTGATGGCCCTGGTTTCTGCACGAGTCAGGTTGGTGCCACAGGGTAGTGATTTTACGAAACTAGGGAATCCAAACTGGTGGAAACAAGATCTTAAAACAATTGGAGAGAGTGGTTTTGTGGGAGAGGTGGTGGATCAAGAATCGAGGGTAGTTGGAACCTTTGGAGACTGGGCTCCAAGTCATTCTCAATGTCCATATTGTTGCTCTTTGAGGCAAAGTGATACCTCCAGCAGAGTGTGCGGCAGAAAGCTAAGGAGTCACGTACTAGGGTGGTCTGATCAAATTTGGGGGTGGGTGAGAAAGTGAGACCCTTAGAGAGTACTGAGAGTTGTGGTTCTGACAGTTGAGATTAATAACAGCCAGTTTGGGTTTGGCAGCTTGATTCGGCCTGACTGAGAGAGGTGTTGGTTTTAAGGGAGGTGGTAGAGGTATGTTGAATAGCTGAGCAATGATGGTTGTGAGGAAATGAGGGGTGGTTGACACCTGGGTTGGTGTCCTGGTAATTTGCAGAGGAGAGATGGAGCCTGAGACAGGCTTTGGTGGAATATGGAGCTTGAGACGGGCTTCGTAAAGTCGCCCTACATTGACACGCTATCTCAGTGGAAAGCCCTAGAAGATTTTACACAACTGACCCACCGAGAAAGCTTACATTTGTTCATCGATACTGTAAACTAAAACGAAATAATCTTTTAAGGTCATATACATCTACTATACATTTGCAGTAATGTTATTTGGCACCATTATGCTTTTTAGCTTTCTTAGTGTCTTCATAATTTTGTCATGATCAATTTCTAATATTGTAACTGACACATTTCTAATTTTGTAATTGGCCCATTTCTAATTATATAGAGTAACTTGTCCTCTGATTTACTCCCTCTCCTTCTAGGATGGTAGTCCCTAATGGTCTCATTTAACCAATTGCTTAATATCTTCCATCTTCAAAATCGTAAAAAGTTCTTCTCCACCCTTCACCTTAGTTTTCTATAACAGTAATTTTTAGATGCATTATTCAGTGGTGCCATTGCACTTATAATATTCTTCACAAAGCTATCTTTAGCTACCCTCGTTGTTGTTATTAATTCCTAGGTTTGTTGTTTCAATGATTCCCTGTTGCCTAGATGTCTCTTAACTCTCTTGTTTTATCTTCTCGCCAACATCTTTAACCTCCTCACCTCCCTGTAAAAGTACATAGGTTCTGTACTTCCTCCATTTTCTGTTTCCGCCTGAACTCCACTGTACAGTCCCTGGCCAATTTATTAGACGCACTACAGTTTTTATGCAAATTTTGATTTGTGGCTAACTAAATAAGTTTTTTAATACATAAATTCAATAAAATTATTATGTGTAGTCTGCTTCATGACACAGGTGATATAACAAATAAATATAACTCGGTATTTGTTGAAAATATTTTATTTCAAATAATCACAACAAAATATTAAAATATTGTGATAATGAAAACATTAGTTTTAATATCTTGTTGAGCCACCTTTCACAGCTATGAGAGCCTTAATACAACGCGGCATGCTGTTGTTGCAGGATTGTACAGTGTCCTGCATTTGTGGATGATGATACCACACATGAATGATCTCCAAGAGCTGTGTTTTTGTCGTGATAACATCTTTTGCCATCTTCCACTTCATGAGTTCCCATACATTTTCTATGGGGTTCATGTCAGGACTGTTACCTGGCCAGTCCAACAGAGGGATATTTTGTTCCTTCAGAAAGGTTTTTACCGACCTGGCTGTGTGACAGGGAGCGCCATCCTGCATAAAAGTAAATGGTTCCCCATTCGGGAACCATTCTCTGACCTGCGGTATTAACCGTTTTTGCAAGACTTCTTTGTACTGGTCTTGCCTCATTATGCCTTTAGCCACATAAAGACGTCCTGTACCCTTGCCACTGATGACAGACCAAATCACCACTATTGTTGGGTGTTTTACGGTCTGAATAATGCAGTCGGGATGGAATTTTTCTCCTCTTCGACGGCGCACATGCTGACATTTGTTACTTAAAATTTCAAACGTGCTTTCATCGCTGAAGCATACCTGTAAAAATCAAGAAACTTGATTAATATATTATGAATAAATGTACATAGCATCTATAATATTGTAAATAATAATTTGAAGTTAAATTACCGATCTCCAGAAGACCACATCCTTATCACACCACTGTTTAGCCCACTTCAGATGTTTTGCTTTCATCGCGGCTGTTAACTTGGGGTTTCTAGCAGGTCGACAAACCTTGAAATCAATATCCTTCAACTTTCTGTGAACAGTGCATGCAGATGCATTCACATTAGCCTCTTCCAGTTGAGATTTTATCTGTTTCGTTGTTGCAAATCTGTTTTCTAGACAAATTCTTTTGAGAAATCTTTCTGACCTTAGGGTGAAAATTGGTTTTCTTCCACATTTATTCTTCCTTCTGGGGCTCAATTCTTCACCTGAATCAATTTTCTTCTTTATGCGCCTCACACTAGCATCGGATAATTTCAACCTTCGTGAAATTTTCCGATTGGAATACATTTTTGTATTAACTAGGGCTTTGATTTCTGCTTTTTTATGTGGTGTAATGTTTCCTCTTTTACCCATTTTTAAAGGTCACAATCAGTAATATCTGGTTATTAAACAATCACTTGTGATGTCGATATTACACAAATGATAATAAAAGTGAACAAAGAAACAGAGCAGTTACATGCGAGAACGCCACTGAACAGGTCCGTACCTGTACATTGTACTATGCACACTGATAGCTACAATAAGTCAACAATCCAATGTCAAATAGCAACAATAGACATAAAATTTAAAAATGAAATAAGTGCCCAAAATAACTGTTATAAATTTTATGATTAATTGCATGAGAAATAGTACTCAACACATAATTATTACAAATAACACTAAAGATTTGCAGTGCGTCTAATAATATGGCCAGGGACTGTACTTGTGCCTTACTTCCATATACTAAACCTTCCTGTGAAATATCTCTTCAGTTCTGAAATTTATACCTTTTTATAACTGTACCTATTACCACCCTCAGAGTGGGGTCAGTCATTATGCTGATCAGACTATTTCAAGATACTACAGATGTTAGTTAAAATTTTATGATGCTTCCTTGTATAGCTGTTTTCATTGTTAATTTTATGGGGTTACATTCTAACACTAAACAATTTTACAGCTTCATTTATTGCCAACTGCAGCCCTTTGTATAAGAAAATGAATAAGGCTAATTTACTCACTTATGACTGTAAAATTATGGAGGACTAAGATAAGGAAAATTAATTCAAACATAAAAAAAAAAAAATTTCCTATGACCTCTTAGTAAAGCCTTGGCATTCGTACCATATGGTTTTATCAAAAAAATCTAAAATACTTTTTGTTTCTTAATCAATAGGTATGGAATGATTAAAATGTCTGGCAAATGGAGAAATTGCATTCTTGTGATATAAGGAAACCACTGTTTTCGTGGAATGTAACATTTCTCCATAATGTGCAGACAAAACCATATAAATGTGAAAAAATTGTGGGCTAGTGATAAATTTTTGGTTCAGTAATTAACAAAAAAATGCCTTAAAGCACCTTCTTCCCTTTCAAAAAAATACTTACCATTTTATTTTTTACAGAATTCAACTATTGGTTCACCTGTTTTTCGTGTTATGGCAACAGATCCAGATGACCCCAGTACTCCAAATGGAATGATAACATACAGATTCCTTGATAATGGTGCAGAGACAGAGGCTTTCAAAATAGGTAAAATGTTATTATACGGTATTGAAATTGGTTTAATTTATGTCAGACTAAAATTTATGTTCAATTTTCATTGTATTAAGATCGAACTTTTTAAATGAGATCCCTACAATTGTGTATAACATGTATTGCTGCAATTTCCTTCATAAGATGGAAAGTATTTAATGTGTGTGGAGACTGATATATACATGAGAAATTTATGATTGCTGGGTATTTCAATGATCAGGTCAAAAATTGGCTCCTAATGTAGCGACTTCATTCGTTATATATGTTTCATTAAACCTTCCAACTCATTGTTCACAAATACCAGCTACTGAAAAACTCAAAATAATTTCATTGCTATCCTAAAAGATCTGCTGCACCATTTTGTCAGCATCCTCTATTTCAAACCACCTGGAAAAATAGTTTTATTAATTCAGAACATGCCAACATCACTAACCATTCTATAATCACTGGCTAGTTCAGGCATGATGACTTTAAGGCATTTTGACATCATTGTCATTAGAGCAGCAACTTAGAATTTCACGATGGCAAATGACATATTAGTGTATCACAGACTTGAGAATCTAGGAGGGAAAATTACAGACCATTAGTCCTTCTGTGTTCCATTACCATTATAATAAATGTATTGTTCTTTATCCATAGCTCTAGATCCATTTTCCTCCCTATTCTTTCTTTTTACCATCACAGGACACATCCAACTAGTGGAACTGGAGTTGCATAGTACATATAGAAACAGGTATATATGGCTGGAGGGTAAGTATAAGTGCAATGTTGAAGGAGTTAGGTTGGAAAGATCTGGAACATCGAAGGTGTCACTCTCAGTAAAAGCTAATTGAAAAATTAATGACAGATCTATTTCAGGAAGACAAAAAACACATATTACTACCTGCAACATTAATACTTAGGAATGACAATGAAAATTAGAGAAATCAGGGCCAAAACCGATTCTTTTCTATACTTATTTTTTCCACGAGCTATTAGGGAAGGGAATGGGAAGGATTTATCGAGCGAGAAAACTTAGAATCTGACTGGAGTAGGTTTCAATGAAACCACTCTGGCCATCCTGATCTGGGTTTTCCCAGATTGCTCCAGTTAAATGCCTGAATGGTTGTTAGAAATAGCCCATGGGCACCTCCTGCCATGTGTTGTATATCCTTCTAATGCATAAATGGTTAAACATTAGGATGATTCACTAAAAGTGAGTAATAATAATAGTATAGTCACAGGTTTAACATATTGCTATTACTATTGTTGTGTTTGATTCTTCCTAATTATGGTATTGACATGAAAGCTCATTTTTCTTCTGTGTTTTAATTATCATGTTTCTATCACCTTTCCTAGTTTTAGTTTACCTAATTTTTATTTTGTGTTGATGTAAGTCTCTTTATTTTCTTCAATTCTTGGTAAAACATTTTGGTTAGAAATGCTAAATTAAAATGCTTGTTCAAAAGATAGTATTTCTGGTATATTAAACGCAATATGCATTAAGAATTTTCAAAATTGTGGATATCTCGGTCAGTTAAAAAATATTCTTATACATTTTCTAAGGCTTCATCTACTACCAGCCTGCTATGCCTGTTGGTTTTTTGAGGGGAGCAGATGAGTTGTGATTGGTTTCTGTGATAAATAATTTTTTTTGGTGAAATGTATAGTTTATAAGTGCGAGATTCCATAAAACGGTCTACAAACAATGAAGATGGCCAGTTCATTGTGATTTAAACAGATTGATGGCTTCTTTGTAAGTTTAAACTTTCTAAATAAACAGCGAAAATAATTGTAATAATAGAAACATTGAAAAAAAAAAACAAAACAGTTTTAACATTTTGCTGTATTTAGCAATTGTACTTTGAAAACAAAAATGCTAAATTTTACAGCTACATAAACATCTTGAAATATGTTTTTCCAGTAACTCTGTTACAGCTTCAACAACCATTAATGTGTGGTCATATATTCTTCTTGCAGATCGTTTGACTGGACTGGTAACAACACAGAAGCTGCTAGATAGAGAGATGCGGGATGGCTATGAGTTACGACTGATGGTGCAGGATGGTGGAGACCCCCCGCAACAGGCAACACGTCTGCTCAGGGTTAAAGTAACTGACATTGATGATCATCAACCACTCTTCAGCAGAATGCTGGTATGCCCATTTTCAGCTTAGCGTATTGTGTTTAATTTTAGAGAATTGGGTTACCTTACGTTAAAGCTTGTTGCTACTGTTGTATATTCATTTCTTATTGTGATAACAAATGATTCCTGTAGTGATTAAGGAGTACTGATTAAAAATTTCAAAATGTTAATTGAATGTATACCTTGTAACGTCACCAACACGTATGGCATTAATATATTTGAAAAAATATACCGGTACAGTTAATGTATTTTAGATGAAAAAAATATCATAATAGTTTCAGATAATTGACTGGAAGAGTTCTATTTCTCCTTCCTTTTGTAAGAACATAAGTTATATTAACTAAAAAAGGAGGTATTTACTTGTAGGATGACGATCCCCTGACATTTTCAATTGAAGAAGAAGTAGAATCAGGAACAGAGCTTGGTTTTGTTGAAGCAGTTGATGAAGATGTTGGGGACAATGCAGAAATTGATTATCTCATAACATGTAAGTCTTGAAACAGTTAATTTTTTTTAAGGTATTAATTTTCTATACATTGTACCATTCAATGTTAAAATTTATTTCCTTATATTTTTATGTGAGAAATGAAAAGAAAAATAGTTTTAATGATAAACCCCTCCATATTTTCTTTTCTCTCTCACACACACACGTTTAATAAATTATAAAAATTTGGATTAATTAAAAGTTTTTGTTGATTTACTAAGATTAATATCAGGTTATAGTATCAAATTCTGGATTACATTTACTTAATTAATTCCTGCCAGGACGAGGTCATTCTGTCATCTTTTGTGCTTAGATTACTTTCAATGTTAACCCTCTGTTTTATAATTATAAATATTGTTGATCTTTCCCCCTTATCATTTTTATTTCACAGCTTCCTGATATTATGATAAACTCAATACAGGTTTTACATTTTAGGTACTTTGTTGTCCACAGCCATAATTTATTTCTATACAAATTTTACTTTTTCACATAAAGTCCATCAAAATGCATAATAATTTTTGCAGCTTCCCTCTAGCTCTTAGGTTCCCTCTCTGAGAGGCATGCCTATCCAGGGGGTTTGAAGAAATGTCAAGGTGGGTGCAAGGTGCGAGTAGCTTTTCTATCCATGTATATATTATCTTAGCTCTACACCATCTCTCCTTCACTGCCTCTTAGACACATCACATACTTAGCGTGTTTCATCTGAGATATCATTGTTAGTACTGAGAAATTACATATCTGAGAGCATAAACTATCAGGAGAGCCGTAGTGATGAGGCCTCGAAAGATATTTGTGTAAGAATTAAAGCAATGCGTGGAAGGGAAAAGGTGACCATGACCACATGCTGGCACTTGATTTCAGGCACAAAGGTGTAGGAAGATTCTCTTTTTTGGGTAAGGGGGTCAGGGATTGGGATAAGTTACCAAAAGAAATTATGAATAATTTATCAAAAGGCTTAAGGTTAAAATTTGACGAGGGCAAATGTAGATGGGTGCAGAGAAGAGGGAAGATGGGTGGTAGGGAAATTACCACCAGAGCATGCGGACCATTGCAATTGAATTAAATATTATTATTACTCACTGTGGTACTTCAAGAGCAAATTTCATTTTTTTTTTTTTTTTTGTGGGCTGCTGCAAAATAATAATTTTAATAAAAAAATGGATAAATCGACATTTTTGGATCAAGTACTACAAATTCTGTGTAGCATAACACCAAAACTGCTCTGATTATAATCACCTTTTTCAAACACTTATCTGTACAAAAGAGAATTTTAAGTTCTTGTTGCAATAAAAATGAGATGGTGAAGTAAGTCTGACATTGTCAGTGATTTACGTTGTGCTCTTTCTAATATCCAACCAAGAATAGGGAATTTTATAAAAAGAAATGCAAGCTCATTCTTGCCACTGATCTAATTTTTCTTTTTAAAAAAAATTCTTTTCATTAAATTTCAGTTAGTGTTTTTTTTTACTTTCTTTTTCAGAAAATTTAAAATTTATTAGCAATAAAAAATAACTATTTTAGGTTTGATATTTGATTTTTTTACCTTTTTAGTAATAAGATTGTTGTGGGGGGGGGGGGAGGGGGTATTAGAAATTTTCTTTTGGGAGAAAGGAAGCATGATAAAAACTTTGAGAACTTACCGAGCATGGTGGGTGATGGGTTAACGTTCTGGCCTCGGATTTGGGAGGACGCGGGTTCGAATCCCCGTCTGGGCATCCAGATTTGGGTTTTCAATGGTTTCCCCAAATTGCTCCAGACGAATGCCGTGATGCTTCCTTCAAAAAGGGTATGGCCTAATTCCTTCCCATTCCTTGTCCCCAATTCTATTGCACCTCTAATGACCTTAGCCGTCGATGAAGCGTAAAACAATAAGAAAAAAAAAAAAACTTTGAGAACTTATGCTATATAGAATATAATGATATGATAACTGTGTGTATGTGACTGTAACCTCTTATCTTTGTGATTACTTAATTTCACAATATTAGTGGTAGATACAAAACAATTTCTTTGATTGTACGAGGGTGAGTCAAAAATTATCTGGAATTTTGGTAAAACGATTTATTTACATAAAACTACTGTTTGACTTATTCATTGTTTTTCAATATAGTCTCCCTCCTATGTAATGCAGTTGGTGCAGTGGTCCACAAGCTTGTGTATTCCCATCAAAAAGAAAATTTTTGGTTGGTTGCAAAGCCACTGATGCACCAATTCCTGCAGCTCTTGGTCTGAGGAAAATCGATGACATCCTAAAGCATCTTTAAGCAGCCAAAACAAATGAAAGTATGACAGGGGAAGATCTGGACTGTAATGTGGATGTTCCAGCATCTCAAAAACGAATTTGTTGATGGTTTGAAGGGTGAGTCGAGTTGTGTGAGTGTTGGCGTCGTCGTGCAACAGATAAACTTTCTTTGACAAAATACCTTGTCATTTGCTGTGAATTACTGGTTTAAGTTTATTAGACAACAATGCACAGTAATATTCTTTGTTGATAGTTTTCCCCTTCTCCATGTAATCTTCCAGTATAGGCCCTTTTGCATCCCAAAATACAGTTAGCATAACCTTTCCTGCTGATGGCACAGTCTTGAATATTTTTCTTCACCGGTGATTCATAGTATTTCCTCTCAATACTCTGGCATTTTGATTCTGACTCAAAGTGATGATTCCACATTTCAGCACAGGTTACTATTCTTTCCAAAAATGAGTCACCTTCTTTGCTGTAATGATTAAGCAAGCATTGGAAGACTTCAAGATGTTTTTGTGATCTTCAATGAGTTGTCTTGGCACCCATCGCAAACAAACTTTACGGATGCCAAGTTCATCATGGATAATGTTATAGGCAGAACCATGACTCATGTTCAAAGTAGACTGTATTTTATCAATAGTAACTCATCTATTTGTGAAAACCATCAATCGAGCTTGCTCAGTTTTGACATCCATGGTGGATGTTGACGGATGCCCAACTCCATCTATTTGTCATAGTTGTCCGGCCACATTTAAATTTCTCGATCCACTCAAAAAAACTTGTCCATGACAACGTACTGCCCACTTACTGTGCTATAAGTCTACAGTAAATTTTAGCCCCTTTTACTCCTTCTGACCAAAGAAATCGAGTCACTGCCCTTTGTTCCTCCTTCGTGCAAAATGCTAGCAGAGCGGTCATGTTTACGCTGTCGCTGCCGGCTCAATATTATTGCGATCAAGGTCGATTGAGGGATGCACAACCACAGTAGTATCAACTGTAAACACGCATTCATGGAAAGCAACATGACTGCTGAAAAAGTGTTTTATTATGAAAGTCGGGATACTTTTTGACTTGCCCTCGTAGTTGTGTGAAATACATTTAACATATTTGTCAGCTGCAGTTTGGTTCTGAATATACGTTTCTTCCAAAAAGTCTATCCACTTAAGACATTTTATGACTATGAAAAGTAGTGTTACTTTAAATTAGTATTATTTAGACCCATGGCCATTTTTTAAATTAATTCTTATGTTTTATCTAGGATTATATTCAATTCCTTAATGGATTCTGTAGCTTTTCCCTCTTATCTTTTATAATTGAGATTATGTTTAAAAGTTTCTTTTGACACAGAAAGGTTAAACCAAGCTTATCAATTTAGCTTGATAGAAATAGAAAAAAAGTTAACAAATGAACTTTGTGGAGCACCTTCTAAATCACGAGGTGCCATTTGCTTCATTATGCACATGCTCTTCTTGTATGTCTTATAGTTCCTTTAGAAATCATTCTGGTATGACATATGTTAGACAGCTGATAACAATTTTAAATAACTGGAATGTTATATTTGGTAAAAATGCAATTCACTGTTATTGAAAAATATTTTTATCTGCGAAGGTTTCATATTTACTGTAGTTATTTTTAATATAGTAACAGTGAGTAATAAGTATTTCGTTTAAAATATCAACCATTTTACTTATAATGCTCAAGAATAATGTTTTACATTTAACATATCTTAAAATATATTTTTCTTATTTTAAGATAACAATGAAAAAAAGACGCTAAGTAGCGGAAAGGAATCAAATTAGGATAGGGAAATGAGCCACCACTTACCTTTAGATGATGGATGTGGGGCGCGAACACACAGAAAAGACACAAACACAAATAATAAAGTAATTTTCGGGAAAAAAACCCTTCTTCAACAAGAGAACATTATGAGAGGTGGGTGCACCCGGAGACTGCCCGAAAATTACTTTATTATTTGTGTTTGTGTCTTTTCTGTGTGTTCGCGCCCCACATCCATCATCTAAAGGTAAGTGGTGGCTCATTTCCCTATCCTAATTTGATTCATTTTTTTCTTATTTTAAATTGGTAATAGTTTATTCATAATAACAGCGAAGTAGTTACGTAAGTTGTGGAATTACTGTAAATAATCTTTACTATGCAAAACTTTTTTAGACTGTTATTGTCTATTTACTCATAAATTTCCCCCTTAAAATCTGCTTGATATTTATTTCAGTTGGAAATGAAGAAGGTATCTTTGTCATTAATCGGACAGCTGATAATAAAGGTTTAATCGCAGTCACCAAAACGACTTGACAGAGAAGAGGCAGCACAGCATTTGATAACTATCAAGTGTTTCAAGAGGTCTGTCAGACCACCCAGCTTGCGGAAATCATATAACAGACAGGTATAAGAACTTAAAAGTACGGAATGAATTTTGAAAGCACAATACAACTGACAAAAAATTAATGCAGCAAAGGAACTACCTGATACCACAGATTACAACAAAACAGTACGCATCCACAAAACTGTGATGATACTAATCAAGTAGAGACGCCAAACCAGCAAACACATCACATTTATTCATTAGTTTCTGTGGTTTACACCAAAATTTTTTGTCGTGATTAGTATTTATTTGTTTCGATCATTCTCTTGCCAGCAGAACTGAAGTCCTATAGTTGTACTGTCTTGCCATTTTCTGGTGTATTCTTCCTTTTCCCTAATTTATTTAAATTCAGTGTAGGGAGAACATTTTTTCAGGATTATTTCAGTTCAGTAAAAATTGAACTAAAATTTTCATTTTAGGTCATAAATAAGAATAGAAACTTCTTGAACTGTCTGTAATGTGTAATTTATCATAATTCTTCATCTGACAAATGCTCTACCACTGTGGTCATGGATTGGAGTGAATAGGAGACTAAATCCACTAGACAACTATCTGGACCTTCATTTACATACTCTATACCAACTACATAGAAATCCATCCATTCCTCAAACTCCAAAGTCTATTACTCACCCTATTTACCTCCCTTCCCATAAGAGCCTCTGTACCTCTTGTCCTAGATCCACAAACATTTGTCCATGCCCTCCCATCCTATGTTGGAGATCCTTTCCACCTCGTAAAGCATTTGTCGCCACATGCCTACCTGCAGATTCCTTACTGGTCACTATAGACATCATCTATCTTTACACCAAGATGCCCCATTGCAGATCCTTAGTGGCCTAGTACACTACCCAACTTTGTCCTACACACTCTCCTTCTCACTGCATTATACATGTCACTGGCCCACTTAATTCTATGTAAATACTTCTTGTTTCATCATCACTCATGAGGAACTGTCATAGGCACATGCATGACACCCTGATATATCAACTTTTTCCCTGGATGTATTGAAAGAGACTTTCCTACAAAATATTTCCACACAACCTACTGCACATTTCAGATACATAGGTGACAGTTATATGATTAGGGCATAGGTGAAAACTCCGTTTTATAGCTTCCTGAGCTCGCTTTATTATATCTATTCCCTAAACATCACATGGTCTGACTGCTCCATCTTTGTTATAGACACCTATGAGTGTGAAGAGCAATTACACATCTCCTGTCCGCATTAAAACAATAAATCTGTGAACGTTACCTACAAATAGCTTTTTAATGTATCCCACAAAACACCTCAACCCCTGCTGTCCAGTCATCTGATCAAGAATTGATTACCCAATACTCCAATATTTTAACACAATTATCACCCGAAATTGGTCCATATATGTATATATATATATGTATATTGAACATTGGATAGGATAAAAAAACCACCGCTTACCAAAGAAGGGGATTCCAGCGGCGTTGGTACAACGAAAAAAACACGAACACACAAAGAATAAAATTTTCGAGCATGGCTCTTCCTCAGTAGAAGTGAGATGGCTGCACGCAAGCACTGCTGGCAGCCAACTGCGTGAGCCACAATTTCGGTGGCTCATGGTGGGGGAAATACATCATGGCAGGAAGTGAGGGAGGGGGTAGAAGAGTACAGGCCGGAAATCGGAGATGAATGGCAAGTATAAAGCAAAACTATACAAGGTCCTGAGGCGGAAGGGTAGTATCCTCAGTTAATCATGTAATGGACATAAGTGGGGGAAAAAAAAAAAAAAAAAAAAAAAAAAAAATTTAGTTGAAACTAAAACTAAAAATCACAATCTATAAAGATAGGCTCTGGTGAGCGGTGGTTCTGTGAGGGAAGGTGGAAGTGAGGGGGATGGGTGGGAGGAAAATTGGTGCTATCTTAAATTTAGACCTGGAGATTGTCTGGTCCCCAGTTGGTACTGATAGGCCAGTTCCCACCTTCTAAGTTCTGAAATACTGCTTTTATCTGGGAGGACTCTGATGGCGCGGACCGAGAAACAGGTATTAAAATCGTTGGTGCCATGTATAGTGGCATGATGAGATACAGGGTGGTCAGGGTTCTTGGTATGTACTGATTGTCGGTGTCCATTCATTCTGATGGCTAGTGGATTGGTTGTGAGTCCGATGTAGGAGGCTGGGCAATGGTTACAAGTGAGTTGGTATATGAGGTGGGAGGATGTACAAGTGGCAAATCCTGTGATGGGAAAGCTTTCCCCAGTTACGGGGTTGGTAAAGGTGGTGGAAGGCGGGTGCATATTGCATAATTTACAACGGGATCTGTTGCAAGGAAATGAACCTTGAGGCTGTCTTGCAGGCTGGGGGACCCCGTGCTTATGGACCAAGAGTTGGTTGAGGTTTGGAGGTCTGCTGAAGCAGGCTTTGGGTGGGTGAGGGAGGATTTTAGGAAGGAGGTTTCTCATCTCAGGGCAGGCTCGAAGGAAGTCGTAACCTTGTCTCAAGACTCGGTTAACGGATTCCAAGCCTGGGAAGTAACGGGTGATCAAAACAGGGCTATGGTGGGTTTTAGAGGATTGTGGATTGTTGATAGGTTGTGATGTGGCACGAGAAACCTGTTTGTGAACTAAAATTGGCGGGTAATTGCGGGAAATCAGGGCTTCAGAGATATTGCTGGCATATTGTTGAAGGGCTTGTTGATTGGAACAAATGTGACTGCCTCGAATGCCTAGGCTGTAGGGGAGGGAACGTTTGATGTGATGAGGGTGGCAGCTGTCATAATGAAGGTACTGTTGTAGGTTGGTGGGTTTTATATGGACAGCTGTGTGTATGTAGCCATTTGTGAGGGAAAGGTCGACATCCAGGAAAGTGGCCTGTGTATGGGAGTAAGTCCATGTAAATTTCAAGGAGCTGACAGTGTTAAGTTTATTGAGGAAACTGAGTAGGTTGTCTTCTCCGTGGGTCCAGATTATGAAAATATCATCAATGAATCTGACCCACAAGAGGGGTTTCAGATGGGCTGAAGTTATGACTGATTCTTCTAGGCGGCCTAGGTAGAGGTTAGCGTATGAGGGAGCCATACGAGTGCCCATGGCAGTGCCACTCACTTGGTGATAGATTTTCCCCTCAAATGAGAAAAAGTTGTTGTTAAGTATTAGTTCCGCCAAGGTGAGCAGGAAAGATCTGGTGGGGAGGCTATTGGGCGGACGCTGGTCTAGAAAATGTTCCAAGGCACTGAGCCCATGGCAATGGGGAATATTTGTGTATAAGGAAGTCACATCTACCGTCACTAGAAGGGAGTCAGGAGGAAGAGGTGTGGGTACTGTAGCCAGTCGTGAGAGGAAGTGCCGGGTGTCCTTGATGTGGGAGGGAAGCTGGCTGACAATGGGCTGTAGATGCTGGTCAACCAGGGCAGAGATACGCTCAGTGGGTGAGCCATATGCAGAAACTATGGGACGTCCTGGGTTGCCAGGCTTATGAATCTTGGGAAGCAGGTATAGTGAAGGTGTGCGTGGCTTTTTTGGAGTGAGGAGTGAGACAGAATGGGGAGTGAGTCCTTGGAGGGGTCCACTAACCTGTATATACACTTTTATTTTATCATTCACTGCAGGTGTGGGATCATGGTTGAGGGGGCGGTAAGTGTTGGTATCAGACAGCTGACGCAGTGCTTCACTGACATAGTCACAACGGTTCATGACCACCGTAGTTGAGCCCTTGTCTGCCGGTAGAATGATCAAGTCTGGATCAGAGGAGAGTTCCCTGATGGCCCTGGTTTCTGCACGAGTCAGGTTGGTGTCACAGGGTAGTGATTTTGCGAAACTAGGAGAAGCCAAACTGGTGGAAACAAGATCTTGAAACAATTGGAGAGGGTGGTTTTGTGGGAGAGGTGGTGGATCAAGAATCGAGTGTGGTTGGAACCTTTGGAGACTGGGCTCCAGGTCATTCTGACTGTCAATATTGTTGCTCTTTGAGGCAAAGTGATACCTCCAGCGGAGTGTTTGGCAGAAAGCTAAGGAGTCACGTACTAGGGTGGTCTGATCAAATTTGGGGGTGGGTGAGAAAGTGAGACCCTTGGAGAGTACTGAGATTTGTGGTTCTGAGAGCGGAGAAGAGGACAGATTGATAACAGCCAGTTTGGGTTTGGCAGCTTGATTCGGCCTGACTGGGTGAGGTGTGGGTTTTAAGGGAGGTGGTAGAGGTATGTTGAGTAGCTGAGCAACAGATGGTTGTGAGGAAATGAGGGGTGGTTGACACCTGGGTTTGTGTCCTGGTAATTTGCAGGGGAGAGGTTGTCCTGCTTTGAGATGGGAAAGATACAGAGTGGACAATTTGCCTAGATGATTTTGAGCATGCCTGTCCATAGATTCTACAGCCTTTTGCAAAATATGTTGAAGGTGAGGAAGGACATGTGGGGTTGACAGCAGCAGTATTTTATTTAGAGATATAAGATGTCTGGAGTGTTGGTTGGCCAGGTCACTGTATTGTTGCAGCACTAGTGCAGTGAAGGCTAAGGACTGCCTGTACCGGAATGTGTGTAAGTACGGATGAAGTTGGGGGGGGGCAACCAGATATTGGCAATTTAATGGCGAGGCCATTAGAATGGGGGAATATTGAGGTTAAGACAAGCTTTTAAGAAGAGGATGTGTGACTGTAATTTGGCTAGTTGGAAGGCATGTCCTCGGAATATCCCTTTCTGTGGCTGCGACTTTCTCAGATCTTTCCCACAAATATGTCAATTCCTCTCATTATATTTCCCATAGAACCCTGCATCACCTTCAGCGGACACAAATATCAACCCCCTATGCTCCTAAACCTCAGCATGTCTCCTTCTCTTGTAATATATGTAATTGAAAAACATGCAGTATACACTCAACTAACACAAACTATTTTAAGGCTGCCATTGGAGAAACCCACTCTAACAAGACCAAGCCAACTGTACCATGACGCCCATCCTATATCATTGCCCTTCCATTGCCCTGGTTCTTACATCAGTCTCATCATGTAAAAGTTATCCATCAGAGTTAATGGTTATAGACAATTAGTTAACTCTTGAAATCTAGACCACACAGACCCATGCTAGCACCAACGACTCTCACGATTACAATTACTGTTTACCATCAGAATACTCCATGAAACCATAGCCCCATTAAAACTATGTAGATGGAAATTAGACTGCAAACACAAAGTGAAGACAAGACAACCTCTGAACCCTATTTCACACAATACTTAATATTCTCTGCACCATCCCACCTTGATAAACTCATCACTCACACACATAGTTTATTGATGTATTTTTATTCATTTGAACTGTACATGGGTTTTTTTTTTTATAATTTTTTAGTACTTACATATTTCTTCAGTTATTACCTATAATTAATTTTCTTTCCAACGATACTAATCACCACTTTCACTCTGAACCCAATGGTTAAAAATCATCCATGCGTATGGCTGGATTGACTGCAGGTACTTGTGTGAACCTATGCGTGTGATTCATCTACTACATTCATTAGTAAGGGGTGTACACAAGATACTGTTTTGTGTGTGTGTGTAGTAGTAGTAGTAGTAGTAGATATTTATCATTGCAACCGTCCTTCCTTCAACTTGGTAAGTGATGGGTCTGTTTTATCTTTCTTTTCCGTACCAATAGGTACTCGTATGCTGATGTGAAAATAACCATTTTGTACTTGTTATGCATTTCAATAAATAGAGGAGGAGTATTAATTATGATTTGTGTAATTTTTGCATATTTATTTTTGTGCATTCATTTGAACTTATTGTCAGATGGTTTTATAATTGGCATATCTATTGAAAAAATGTTTTCATTTTATTATGTCAGTAAGGAAAGAAATTTTAGTCTCATTCTTATTTAATGTGTTGTAAAAAATAACAATGATAATTTATTGTCTAAGAAAGAAAGTCTCATGTACCAAATCTATTAGGTGGACATCTTACTACATTCCTTATCATCTGTCAGTAAAAAGAAATAAAATTACTAGTTAATTTGATCTAATATTTTACTATTTGTATAACAGATGATATTTACTGTTTAGGATCCCTCAGAAATCCAAGTGAGAATAATAGTTGAAGATATTGATGACAACAGACCAGTATTTGTCCATGACAATATCACAATAGGTATGTAATAACATTTTTTCATCATAATAATAAACTTGATATAAAAAACTTATTAAATGCATCTTCAACAAATTTCTTGGCCTAATTTCTTTTTGAACTGCCTGTTGCAAATGATATTTATGGTGCAATATAGTTTCAGGATGTACTAAAACATGTTTGTTGTGCTGTTTAACTGGGTGGATGGCATGAGGGTCAGTTCAAACTTAGAAACTCAAAGAAAAGGGAGTTTGTTGAATGTACAAGGGAATTATGAAAAGACATGAATAAATAAATAAAGACAAAGGAAAAAAATCTTTACTTCAGCTGATAATTTTTCAGTTGTGCACATAACTCAAGATCCTGCCAATGTGTTGCTCATATTAAGGCTCCAGTACATTGGGGAGATACAGTTGGCCTAGGTTCAAATCCCAGAATCCTGACTTTCCTGATTATGATGTTTGTGCAGTTTTACACAGCCACTTTGGCAAATGCTGTGATGGTCCCTTATCCCCACCTCATAAACCACACATTTCACAACCAAAAAACATATCACACAGAACAAAAAGATATATTTCATGGACAGATAGAAAAATATCTGCTGTCCCGTCAGATCTACAACAACCCTAGCAAGCTAGTAGTAAATGGAACCTTGCTGTCAAATAAGCACAACCTCAGAAACAAGTTATGAAGATGAGCCACAAAAAAAGTGGAAATGTTTAATGAAGATGATAATAATAAAACTCAAGGAAACATGGCAAGTCAGTATTGATTCCAATTGTTGTGAGTATTAGGTAACAAGAATTACAGGGAGATTATTGAGGATTATCTTAGGTTGTATGTGTTACAGAAATTTTTATTTCTTTATCTTGTTTACTTGAAATATTGTTTTATATATTTAACCCTACTTCAGTTTTGTGAGTTTTAACAAACTACACCCTCATCCACTCTGTCAACCATCACAACAACAGAGCTTGAGTTTTTCATGGTAACCCACCTAATGCATACCATGTGCTTTTATAGAGAATAATTTTGAATATTTAATACTGATTTCTGCAAGTTGATGAAGTTTTACTGATAGCTCTAGTAAAAGATGATACATCAATCACTCCTTGTTCATAGATATCATGATTTCAGATTGCCATACTTGACTTGTACTACAAAGTATTCTAATTATGTTTCCAATAATGGTTTTTTTTCATTGTAATTTTTTTTTTTTTTTTTTTTTTTTTTTTTTTTTTTTTTTTTTTGCAACTAAAGGCGATCACTGTATTAAGGTAATTTTGTTATTTAGGTAATTTCAAATCTTTGAACTAAAGTAAAAAGAAGGTGCAGATTGCTTTACACTTGATTAGTCTGCTGTAGCTAATCTCTCAGTAATTTATAACACATATTATAAATCAGTAACAAATCCTAGATGAAGATCTATATTTTCTGCCAAAAATTATTGAAGTCCTATCAAGGACAGTGTAATTTCCAATTCCACTGAACTTCTGGGAATATGATATAATTATTCTGAAAATGATAAAAAAAGGAAATCTTTATCTATCTTCCCATGATGCTTAAGGAAGAAAATGTTGTAGCAAATTTCTACTGTCCTTTCATACAATTCATGTAACCACAGCAATCTCAGCCATTTCACTTGACTGCCGACAATATATCTATGTAGCAGGTAATTGGCATTTCATGCTTAGTAATGATCTCTTATTGTTTTAGGAGTGCGATTGAATGTGCCCGTTGATACCTCACTTCTCACACTGGAAGCAACAGATGCTGATGAATCTGCACTTCCCTTCAATTATCTGCTGGTAAATACAACGTTTTACTCACTTGCGCCTTCGAAGCTGGATGTAATCAGTATGCAGACAGATGGCAACGCCACATTCAGGCTGACGGGAAAACTGGAGAGCTTCGTACATTTGACAGCATGTTGGGATTTGTAGATGGCTATTTCGAGCTACAGGTTGCAGCTAATAACAGCTTACTGACAGACTGGTTGGCAGAAGCAGTTATAAAGGTAAAATGGCTGATATAAAATAATGTTTACATGTCCCATTTCCTGGTTTTCCCCTGCACAGCATCCTAATAGTTCTTTTCTGTGTTATGAAAACTTTTTTAGTTTGTGAGGAGTTTCCAGAAAAAATTATGCCGTACGATTTGATCAACTTCTAAATACATACATTTTGGTTGATTTTTTCCTGCAGTCAAGAAAGGTTGCTGACCTCTATCTAAATTTTGCTTATTATTAAATATAAAAGTACAAAAATCACAGTTCTGTAGATATTTTGTTTAGTGTTTCTGCTTATTAGACATTTAAAGTTGTTGGTGGAAAGTAAGTTTTCTTTAAGTATTCACTCGCCTGTTGTCTTGTGTTGACATATGAATAAATTTTTTGAAAGGTCTAATAATCTTTTTGTCAAAGTAACTTTAATTCAGTTAAGTATTTTAACAGTCTTTAACACCAGATTAATTAATTTCAGAAAAGCTAAGATCTGGCTTTGTTAAATTTTCTCAGTTAGCAAGATTATTATTGAAACTTGAAGTAACATTTCACCTTCACACTAAACAGTCATTCTTCAATAAAGCAACAAATAGTCATAAAAGTTTAATTTAATTTAATTTTAATTGCAATGGAGCGCACGCTCCGGTAGCAATTTCCCTGTACACCCATTTTACCCCTTTCCTACATTTGCCCTCTACAAATTCCAACTTTAAATTATTTTAATGTTTTTGGTAAATTATTCATCATTTCTCTTGGTAATTTATTCCAAACCCTGACCCCAAGTTTCCCAAATGAGGAGTAGTGATGTTATCAGCTTTCACTGCTTGTATAGGCACTTGGAATCTCAATTAAGGAATGTTTAATGCACCCAAGCTAAAAGTAACACATGCTTGTATAATATGTATTTTGACTGAATTCTTTTCTTCTACTACTACCTAAGAACAATAAAATTCTAAGGAATTTACTTGAAGCTACTTGGGAATATGAAATAACCACTAATTTGATCACTGCAGTTTGGGCCTGGAATTTGAGATGAAGCAGTACTCTCTTTACCCTCCTGTCTTCCAATAAAACCCAACCTAGTTCCCTTATTATTTCATTTGCTGACTGTGTTCTATGGCAGTTTCCACAAACATATCTATCTGCCCTCCTTTGCACCCCCTCCAGTTCTTTTATTTGATACAAAAAATGAGGGTCTCACAATCCACCATCATATTCAAGCAGTGGCTGAACAAAGTTTTGTAACCCAATTCCCTGACTTGTCTGATATATTCCCTCATTACCCTGTTCACTAAATGAAGGATTTTGGAACCTACTACCTGCCCAATGTATCCTGTCCAATTAAGTTTATTACTAAATGTTGTTTACACTTCAGACCTACAACACGTAGTTCCTTCAGCCCCCTATAAATAAACAAACTTTAGTTTCTTCATCTTCAACTAGTAAGCTGACTTTTGTTGTCATATAAATCCCAAGAAGAGTCAACTCATTAAAAAAAAAAAAATACTGAAAGTTGTTTATGATTATAAGGTGGAGAAGAAATTGCATGTTGGACATTTCATACAGCTGTTCAGTCTTTTCCAATTTTATACCTGTTATATGCATTATGTATACAATTATGCAAACGATTAACACAATCATTCATCAGCTAAGGATTAGCTATGGTCCCAATACACTAGCCTCTGCCACTTTTAACTTCCACTTCTTTTAATACTGCATTTCATACCCTATCTCTTTCCTTTTGACCTTTAAAAAATTCCTCTATCCAGTAAGTCACTTTTCCATCCTCTGCAATGGTTTTTATCTTTATCAACACACTTTCATGGTTCACTCTGCCAAATGCATTGGAAAGTTTTGTTACACTATCAACATGGCCGGCCTTGCTCATTTCATCTGAAATATATTTCATATAGCCCACTGACTATGATTCACATGAATATCCTTGCTTACTGTGATGTTGCCAATTTGGAAACAAAATTTAGTTTGTAAGAGACATTTCTGAAGTGGTTGTATTTAATTCTCTCCATCAATTTACCTACCACTGATGTAACTAATAAGACTTAATTTTCAACCCTATTGTCATTCCTCCTTTATTAACTGATACAACAATCACACTTTTCCAGTCCCCTGGCAAGCAGCAAGTTTCCAGGCTGAATCTAAATGTTATTTCTTGGCAAGGCACAATTTCATAGCTCAGAATCTTAAAAACGTGTACAGTAATATAATACATCGGCACTGGCCCCTTTACAATTTCTTTTTTAGCTTTATTAGTTCCTTTATAAGTTCCTGATCATTACTGTATTTACATTATTTCACTTTTAATTTATTTTTGTCTCTTACTTTTAATGATTGTACTATATTATTCTTATTATTTGAGCTATTTCTTTTCATTGTAGATTTTACTAATATGTTAAATGAGGTTGAGAAAACATTGGCATCTTATGAATATAATAAGACATTCAAAAAAAGAAATGTGAGAAGTAGCAAATTTTTGAAAATAAGAATGCTACATTAAAATATTGAAATGATATAACCATTTGTGATAGTAAGTAAATTTATTCTGCTCTAATACCATACAAACAATTATCTGTCTAGATATTTGTGGTGCGAGATCGTGATCTGCTGAGGTTTGTGTTCACAAGACCTCCCACTACGGTGCGTCGCCTACTGCCTGAGTTTCAGAGGGCAGTGGAGAAAGCACTACTCCTGCCAGTTAGCCTCAATGTATATGACACACAGTTCTACAGTAAAGATGATGGGAGCCTTGATTTTGGAAGTACCAGGTTAGTATTTGCCTGCGTGTCTTAGAGATTACTTGAGAAAAGCAACTTCATGTTATTTGAAGGAATCACTGATAACATATTTTTGTATGTTCAATTAAAGAATAGATATTTGAAGGAAATTTAGAATTTAAATTACAATGAGAACTGTGAATTTAAAGTAGAATTGCCTCTGAAATTAGGCTAAACAATTCACAAGTTTAATCGCCAATTTATGTATCTACTACAAATGCACTTACAGCTATAAGTTTAATGTGTTGAGCAGCACTTGTGGGCATATATAAGGCATATGCTGGTGATGAGTATTTGGTATATACTGGGAAACATTTAGTAACACTATGAGGAATGAAAGAGAGAATTATGACAATAAACCAACTCCTGAGTTGTATCAGATTGGTGAAATTCTCCTTCATAGGAAGGAAAGTTGGGGTCTTGAATAAGCGAGGCAATGACTTATTTTTTCAGACTGCAAAGGATTTAAATAAAAATATTAATACATTATGAATAGATGTGTTTTTCATCATTTATGTGTCTGTGTTGACTGTGTGTGCCTCCACATGCTCAGTCACATTTTTGTATTTTCGTTTGTATGGGAAGAATCCATTTATTTTTTAATTTTTTGTTTTTGTTGTTATTGCTACCTTCCTCCCTTCAATTTTGGTTGGTATTTTTTATCTTTTGTTTTCATTTTAAAATTAATTAATATTAATAGTTATTTAAATTAAAAGTAAAGGGGGAAAACATGTAGTTAGTTAAATGACAATAATGCTAATACTGATAATAATGAGTGATGCTTCAAGGAAAGGAATTTTATTGGTATTCCTTTCTTTGATGCATCACACATTATTATCAGTTATTGTCATTTAACCAAGTACATGTTTTTCCCCAAAATTTATATATCTATATTTATTTCCCCATTTTTGTTTTCGCCTCTACATTCTGTACCCTTTCGGTATATTACTACAACTATCACCTTCTGCAATATACATATTTATATATAACTTCTTAGTCCCACCGCCATATTGATAATCCACTCAGTCATGTAACAAATTTCAGCGTGTGCACACCTCCCTAACCACATGACTCATTCTCTTTAATATGAAGAAGGTTTAAGACCGAAATATTGTGTATTTTTCTGATGTTCGTGATATATGTTCTTCACCCATCTCTGCCTTCAACTTTGGTGAGTGATGAGTCATTTTCCCTTTCCTTGTAATTTATATTGCCTAAGGTCATTTCCTTTTTTTCTTTGTTTAATAGTTATTTAAAGATTACATATTTTTCAGAAATACACATACACACACAAAAAGAAAGAGAGAAATACACACATGAATTATTAAAGGTATAGAAACAACACATATACAAACAATAAGAATTAAAACCAGTTCAATTTTTTTGTCTGAAAAATAATTATCAATCTTAAATTCAGTTTTGTTTATATATTCAACAGGACTAAAAGTTAATTTGATATTCTTTCTACATCTACATCTACATCTACATCCATACTCTGCAAATCACAAACATTGTGGGTGGCAGAGGGTGCTAAGCACCAATCCTAAACCCGCCCATTCCAATCCCGAATAGTGCGAGGAAAGAAGGAATACATATAAGTATCAGTACGGCATCTTATTTCTCTAATCTTATCCCTCCGGTCATTGCGACCTAAATAGGTTGGCGGAAGAAGTATTTCATTCCACTCGAAATTTAATTTTTTTTGCATATTCTCCAATAAATTTGAACGCAAGCTACGTCGTCTGTCTTCCAAACTATCCCAGCCCAACCTATGTATCAATTCTGTGACGCTTTCATAAGGGCTGTAACAACCAGTCATGAATCGAGCGGCTCTCCTCTGCACCTTCTCAACTGAGTCAATCAGAACCTTGCGATACGGATCCCAAACCCCACAACAGTAATCCAGATGCGGACGCACTAGTGTTTTATACGCTATCTCCTTTGTTTGAGCATTACAATTCCTCAAAATACGACCTATGAAACGTAATTTAGAATTTGCCTTGCCTACGACGGAAGTTACGTGCATGTCCCATTTCATGTTGCTTTGTACTACCAGTTACTTCACGGAATCAACCGTGTCAACAGGTGAATTGTTTATTTTGTACTCGTGAACAACCTGATTCTTCTTGTTACTTATCCGCATTGCCTTGCACTTTTTGCAATTAAGTGTAAGCTGCCATTTACGGCACCAATCGAAAATAGCATCTAAATCACGCTGAATTTCTAAGCAATCGTCGGAGCACCTTATTTCCCTATAGATAACCGCATCGTCGGCAAACAATTGCAACCAGCATTTGACGTTGTCACCTAGATCATTTATAAATATTAAGAAAAGAAGTGGACCTATTACACTTCCTTGAGGAACGCCCGAAGTAACATTTATCTTAGAAGAGGCTTCCCCGTCAACAACGACATATTGTGATCGACCAGTTAGAAAATCACGTATCCACTCGCAAATCTGAGCCAAAATACCGTAAGCTCGAATCTTCGCTAAAAGTCGGTTGTGTGGCACAGAATCAAAAGCTTTCTGAAAGTCCAAAAAAAACCGCATCAACTTGCGAATCTGCATCGATAACTTTCATTATGTCATGGGAAAATAGGGCCAATTGTGTTTCACACGGTCTCTTCTTCCGAAATCTGTGTTGACATGGTGTAAGTAACTCGTTCTCATCTAGAAACTTCATTATGTTCGAGCATATGACATGTTCCAGAATTCTGCTGCAGACCGATGTTAGAGATATGGGTCGATAATTCCTAGGATCACTCCGATCTCCTTTCTTAAAAACGGGAATTACCTGGGCTATTTTCCAGCTAGAAGGTACTTTTCTCTCTTCTAGTGATTTACGAAATATATCTGACAGAAATGGTTCAATATCCTCCGCGTATTCAGAAAATACTCTTACCGGTATACCATCGGGACCCGGCGCTTTACCCCACTTCAGGAGTTTTAATTGCTTTACAATTCCTACGCTATCAATTTCTATCGGATCCATCTCTAATTCCACACGATGTGGTAAAGTGGGGATGTTCTCCATGTTTTCTTGCGTGAATGAATTTTTGAATTCGGTGTTAAATAAGGTAGCCTTGCCGCAGCTGTCTTCAACCTCCCGTCCGTCTTTTATTAGAACTGGCTTATTGTTCCCACTACAACTAACTTTATTTACATACGACCAAAATTTCTTAGGGTTTTCAGTGAGGCTCTTAGAGAGAGAATTTTCACGAAAGTTATTAAATGCCTCACGCATCGCATTCTTAACACGTCCCCTTATCTCCTCTAACTTATCTAAATCAGTCCGATGCATCGTCCTTTCAATGTGGCATATGCCTCGGTAGCAATTTCTGGATTCGTGCTACACCATTTCATGATGTTTTATCTTAAATTCATTGAGTGCAACATTGGAACAAACCCCATTTCAGTGCTGGATGTGGGGGAGATGTGTGTCAAACCAGGGCACTTCACCAGGCGGCAACTTCAGGGGGGTGGCAAAATCATGTTGGAATGGGTGTTAAATGGCAAATTCGTGTGGTTGGAACTTTTTTTAGCTCCACTGTCATGAGCGGCGACCATCAGGGTAAGCGGCAAAATCGAACAATCGGTACACTGCTCCGGGTGGCAAATTCTTGTTTGAAGGGGCATCTATCTCAAGTTTTTGCCCCAGCTCAGAAAATCCGAAGATCCATCAGTGCCTCGTTTTGCCCTATATGAATTTTGGTTTTTAAGTTCTCCCAGTGTTTCTGCTAATTCATTATGCATTTTTTCTCACCCACAAAAAGAAATTTTTCTCATTCCATTGTGCCTGGAATATACGAGGGTGAGTCAAATGAAAAACTTTAATATTTTGTACATATTATTTACTGTGCAGAAGTGGTACAAAGCTGTATCACTTTTCAACATAATCTCCCCCACGCTCAATGCAAGTCCTCCAGCGCTTACAAAGTGCATAAATTCCTTTAGAAAAAAATTCTTTTGGTAGTCTGCGCAACCACTCATGCACTGCGTGGCGTATTCTCTTCATCAGAATGGAACTTCTTTCCTCCCATAGCTTCTTTGAGTGGTCCAAACATATGGAAATCGCTTAGGGCAAGATCTGGTGAGTATGGTGGATGAGGAAGACACTAAAAATGCAGGTCTGTGATTGTTGCAGCTGTTGTATGGGCAGTGTGGGGCCTTGCATTGTCATGTTGCAAAAGGACACCTGATGACAGCAATCCACATCGCTTTGATTTGATTGCAGGCCGAAGATGATTTTTTAGGAGATCTGTGTATGATGCACTGGTGACAGTGGTCCCTCTAGGCATGTAATGCTCCAAAATGACGCCTTTTTCATCCCAAAAGAGAGTCAGCATAACCTTCCCTGCTGATGGTTCTGTTTGAAACTTCTTTGGCTTTGGTGATGAGTGATGCCGCCATTCCTTGCTCGCTCTCTTCATTTCCGGTTGGTGGAAGTGAACCCAGGTTTCGTCCCCAGTAACGATTCTTGCAAGGAAGCTATCACTTTCTCGTTGAAAGTGCTGAAGAAGTTCTTCACAAGCATCAACACGTCGTTCTCTCATTTCAGGAGTCAGCTGCCATGGCACCTTTCTTGCAGACACTTTGTGAAACTGGAGCACATCATGCACAATGTGGTGCAATGTCATTCAGTGTCACTAGGCAGTTTTCCATCACTATGGCTTCAACTGCTGCAATGTTCTGTGGAGTCACAACTCGTTGTGCCTGACCTGGACGAGGAGTATCTTCCACTGAAGTCACACCATTTGCGAACTTCCTACTCCATTTGTAGACTTGCTGCTGTGACAAACATGCATTACCGTACTGAATTGCTATTGATCCACAATTGGCAGTGGAACTAATTTCTGCGATGTGCTCCAGTGACTCTGCGATGTTGACCCCAGGTTTTCGCCATTTCACCAGGCATGGTACTATGTTGATGTTTCAGAACACATAGGTATTCTTTGTTGTAAAGGTTCTATTGAAAGCTGGCTTTCTCTTGAACTATTATGGCAAAATTCAGAATATTTCCTGATTCGTTTCAACTATTTGCTGTATGATCCATGCATTTTTGTAATCAAATAATATGTTGTCTCCCTGTCCATTATTAAATTATTTCTTGTTAATAAATTGTTGCATTATTATTCCTATAAAATGGAGTGGTAAATATGGACCACTACAACCTATCACCATATTTAATTTTGGCCCCTGGTTTACCGAAACCTCCAGTATCTATTAGAACTGCTTCATTTCACCTGTTATCTCACAAGGTTTTCATTATTCTTTATTGGGAAAATATTTATCATGTTCGGTCTCTTTGTACCCTGCTCTACCATTTGAATAAAACCTCCTTCTCAATAAGGTATTTTCCAAATCTTTGCTCCATTTTATTATTAGTCGTATTTCATTTCCAGTCCACACGTAGTAAATTTATTTCCATGCCAATAACGACCATTCCAAATAGATCTCTTACCTCTGGATATGAATTTAATTTCACCACAAGAGTCTCGTCCTCACTGTTCCACTGCCAGTACCCTAAATTTTTCTTTCATATCTTCCCAGAAATCTAACCAAATTAATTCATAACTATGATCATTGAACATCTGAGAACTAAATTATTCTTTGCTAAATGGTTCAATTGCCCCTCTCTGTGATGTTTCATACTTGATATGAGGAAAGTATTAATCTTCTGGTATATTCATATTTTTAACTAGCTGTTGCCTGTAACTTCATTTGTTACCCCCCCCCCCCTTTTTTTCAGTGTGGATTATAAGATGAAGTCGGGCGTATTTCATCATTTGCAGACACAAAAATTTTAAACTCTTTATTAATATATTTTTCTCGGGCTTCCAGCCGTGTTAAGATGTCACATTTGTGACACGTTTCGAAGGCGTCCATCTCTGCCTTCATTCTCAACCAAATCTCAATGATTAACTGTTTGTTTATTCAGCCGCTGCTACGGAAACAGTGGAAGACAAAAACCAACACAACGCGATTACGTCATCCGCTCTTCTGCTCGTTACCGACACAAAGCTGTTTCAGCATTTTAATAGCCGGGTTCAGGCCGTTCTGAGTTGATAACCAGTATCCCTGTTGACTAATAAATCAGTTAATCTTTTTTCTACAGCCTCTGTAATAACGCTGGCCCAAAAAACCCGGGCTAAAATGGTTGTTTTTTCAAATTCAAAAGTGTGACCCTCTTGCACGCTATGTTTGGCCACCGCAGATTTTTCTTCTTGCCCAAGACGAACGAACATTTCTGGCGTGCTCTACACATCGCTGCACAATGCATCGCTGCGTCTGTCTGATGTAGCTGTGGCCACATTCACATGGTATATAATACACACCAAGGGTTCGTAAACCTAGGTCATCTTTAACGCTGCCGACCAAGTTACTAATTTTAGTGGGTGGTCTATAAATTGTCTTGACTCCGTGTTGTGATAGCAGCCTACCTATTTTGAAACTTAGTGCACCCACAAACGGCAGAAACGCAAGGCCCTTGGTATCAATCTGATCTCTCCGTCGATTTTCCTTCTGTTTAAACGCACGAGTAATCTGTCCCTGATTATAACCAATATTTAAAAACGTTTTCCGGAGATAGTCCAATTCACCAGCCAGGCTAAGTTTGTCACAAATCCTTTGTGCTCTGTGTACCAAGGTAGTTAATACAGAGTTTCGTTGTGCCAGATTGATACCAAGGGCCTTGTGTTTCTGCCGTTTGTGGGTGCCCTAAGTTTCAAAATAGGTAGACTGCTATCACAACACAGAGTCAAGACAATTTATAGACCACACACTAAAATTAGTAACTTGGTCGGCAGCGTTAAAGATGACCTAGGTTTACGAACCCCTGGTGTGTATTATATACCATGTGAATGTGGCTGCGGCTACATCGGACAGACGCAGCGATGCATTGTGCAGCGATGTGTAGAGCACGCCAGAAATGTTCGTCTTGGGCAAGAAGAAAAATCTGCGGTGGCTGAACATAGTGTGCAAGAGGGTCACACTTTTGAATTTGAAAAAACAACCATTTTAGCCCGGGTCAAAGATTTTTGGACCAGCTTTATTACAGAGGCTGTAGAAATAAGATTAACTGATTTATTAGTCAACAGGGACACTGATTATCAACTCAGTGCGGCCTGGAACCCGGCTATTAAAATGCTGAAACAGTTTCGCGTCGGTAACGAGCAGAAGAGCGGATGACATAATCGCGTTGTGTTGGTTTTTGTCTTCCACCGTTTCCGTAGCAGCGGCTGAATAAACAAACAGTTAATCATTGACATTTGGTTGAGAATGAAGGCAGAGATGGACGCCTTCGAAATGTCCCGCAAATGTGACATCTTAACATGCTGGAAGCCCGAGAAGAATATATTAATATTCAACACCGTGAAAAATTGCGTTCCTAATTCCAACTCTTTATTTGCAGTCAACTAAAAGTCAATAATAGGCTGGTTGGTCTCAATGATCTCAGCTTATGCCGGATGGGCTGAGACAATAAAACCTTGAGAAATGCCTCTGCGATCTATCTTAGCAGCTCTGCCAGCAAACCCTACTACCGCGTCTATGAATGCGAAAGCCATGTGGCCCCTGGGCAATGCACTCTTTCGAGTGTAGCTAATGGGAGAAGATGGAAGGCAATCCCCCGGCGCCTTAAAACTGGGCACTCTGGCTAAGGGCAGGAAAACCCTGAAATAATACCCTGGTCGTCCAGGATGGGGGTTGTGCGAAGGGCTGGTATCCGTTCCACATAAAAACATATATTACACATAAACCTAAAAGTAAGGAAAGCCGGATGGATCTTATGAGAACAACAAAGGCAAGGTGAAAGGACAAATGATTTGGAATCAAAGATGATTTGAAAATAGGAACGTGGAATGTGAGAGCTATAAATAATAAAAAATATGATCTGGACAGGGAGTTAACTAGAAAAGGGATCAATGTTGCTGTAATTACAGAAACAAAAAAGAAATTGATGGGAACAGAAGAAATAGATAAATATACAAAGATCTACAGTGGAGTGGCCTGAGAGAAAAGAGCTGCAGCAAGAGTGGCAATATTAGTGGATAGGAAATTGGAAAAATAAAATTGTCAGTTACACTATGACAAGTTTATTTATTTCTCGTGTCCAGGACATAACAAGTTGAAAAAACAAATAACATTAATTAATTAATATTAAACTATAAACACAATTATATAGAATGTGACCAGAATTCCGCAATCTTGATGGCCTTCTCGTTTGCCCTGTAAAGGTCGTCGATATTGCAGGTTTCAGGGAGATTCCTGCATATCAGAAGATGTTGTGGGTTCTTAAGTTCACCACATTCACATAGATCATTGTCATTAGTGTACCCCCATTTTTTAATATTATATTTACATCGGGACACTTCAGTTCTTAATCTGTTTAGAGCCTTCCATATAGCATATGGCTGATTACATCCCGCAGCCGGTGCCTCTTTGATGTTCCTCCACTGTTCTTCAGGCAACGAATTTCGCCATAGTTCTAGACGGCGCGCTCCAGTAGAAGATGTTATGGCTGTAGTTGATTGTACGAAGCTCTTCCTTGACTTCAGCCTTGTGGGTTGAGGTTCGTGTCCAAACAAAGAGTGTCTGGGGTCTGTTTCTTGTTTCCTCTTCTCCCTCTCTGCAGCTGTTTTCCTACGAATGTCAGGTGGTGCTATACCCATGATTTGGTATATTTTACTAATAGGAGTTGGTTTTAGGCAACCAGTTACAATGCGACCAGTATCATTCAATGCTATATCAACCTGCTTAGCATGTGCAGAGTTTTGCCAAACTGGTGCTGAGTATTCTGCTGCAGAGAAACTAAGTGCCAGGGCAGATGTACGAAGCACATTTGGATGTGCTCCCCAGGAGGTACTTGTAAGTTTCCGGATGATGTTGTTCCGGGTAGATACTTTAAGTTTCAGATCCTCACAATGGATTTTGAATGTGAGAGATCGATCAAGCTTTACTCCTAGATATTTAGGTGTATCGCAGTGTAGTAGTTGTTGCCCCCTCCAGTTGATGTTCAACTTCCTTCTGGCTTCTCTGTTTCTCAGATGGAATGCACAGACCTGTGTTTTTCCAGGGTTGGGCTTCAAGTGATTAGCATTATAATACTTGGCCATAACTTCAAGAGCTGTTGTCAGCTTCACCTCCACCACCTCAAAGGTTGTGCCTTGAGCTGCAACTGCTGTGTCATCAGCATAAATGAATGCTCTTGTTCCAGGAATAATTGGTTGATCATTTGTATATATGTTGTACAAGAGCGGGGCCAGCACACTACCCTGAGGGAGGCCATTCTTCTGAGTTCTCCATCGACTCTTCTTATTGTGGAGGGTGACGTAATATCTTCTGTTTTGTAGTAAACACTGGATGACTTGTGTTAGATGGTAGTCTTTTGTGATGGAATATACCTTACTTATCAAAATTTTGTGGTTGACTGTATCATACGCCGCTGTGAGATCGATGAATGCCACACCTGTAACCTGTCCTCTTTCATACCCATCCTCTATATACTGTGTGATGTTAAGAATTTGGCCACAGCATGACCTACCAGGTCGAAAACCAGCCTGTTCCTTTATAAGCATTTTGTCAATGCACTCTGAGATACGATTGAGAATCAATCTCTCAAAGACTTTGTATAAATGACAAAGGAGTGAAACTGGTCGGAAGTTTTTTGGATCTGTTGGTTCCTTTCCAGGCTTTAGCAGTGCCACAACTTTGGCTTTCCGCCAGATCTTGGGGATCTGTAAGTTGGAGGTGCAGGCATTCATTAAATTCAAGATCCACTGCTTTGTAGCTGGGCCAAACATTTTAATTTGCTCTGTTCTCAGGTCATCTAAGCCTGCAGCTTTGTTAATCTTCAAAGACTGCAAGGTGGCTTCCAGTTCTATCAGTGTGAATGGATTCCCAAGATGGTCTTGCTCGTCAGAGTGCCTTTGGAACTTTCTTTTTTCAGGTCTTCTTCTAGTCTTTCCATTCAGTAGCAGTTGGTGTGCTATTTGATTTGGACTAATTTTAAGGAGACTAGGTGGAGTGCTACTTGGATCACTATTGAGGTTTTTCAGTAATTTCCAAGCCTTACAACTATTCTGTTTCATGTTTAAATCTGACATTAAATTGCACCATTTATCTCATCTAGCAGTAGACACAGCGCGTAGGAGATCTTCACCTGTCTGTATGGTTTATTCGTAAAGGTGCCCGTATCTCTCAAGAAGAAACTTGGAGTCATTATCCAGTCCAGCGACATAAGTTGTTCTACAGCCTCGAGGAATATGTTTCCGTGAAATGGCTTTAGCTATTTCAATACATTTTTCGTATGCATTTGGAGATGGGTCGAGGTTTAGCACTTCCTTATCTAGTTCTTTAGAGAACTTTCCCCATTGTGCTTGTTTGAAATTGAATCTTCTTTTAAACTGAACAGACTCTGGCTTCACTACTGCTTCAACAGTGCAGATAATTGGTCTATGTTGGGTATGTGGGATTGGCTCCATAACATTCTTCTTTGACTGTTTGGCAATGTGTTCACTGACAAAGATGTTATCTGGGTTGTATCCACCCTGCCATCTTCCACTAATAAAAGATGGTGGCAACTTTGGGTCATATATTAGCATTAGGCCCATATGTTCAACCCATTCTTCAAGGTCCTCTCCATTTTTATCAGTTTCCCTGTAGCCCCAGGATGTACTGTGGCAATTGAAGTCACCCATAACAATCTTTGTTTGATGGGAGTGGAAGTTAGGTGGTTCTGTGAATCTAAATTCGGCATTTGGTGGCTTATACACTGATGTCACGGTGCATGTTTTGATTTCGGTGGTCAGTATCTCTATTTCGCCATCTGAGGTTACCCCAGTTGAAAGAATCTTTAGATCTGGTTTGGCGAAAACTGCACTGCCATACTTTTCACTTGGTCTCTCATTAATAAGGTTCATTCCATTGATTTTTGGCCTTCTGTCATTTGGACCTCTATGTGTCTCTTGAACCAATAAAAAGTCACATTTTGAGTGTTTACAGATATCAGATAATAAAATCTCTTTCTCTGGTGATATACCTTCGATGTTTATTGATATAATTGAAAGAGCTGGCTTTGAAAAAAACCGTTTATTTTGAAATTTGTCCTGGTGGTGGAAGGATCTGCCATTAGGATTATTCCTAATGTTGCCCAGGGTACGCCCGATCGTATTAGTTTTCATATTTCACTATTCTGCACGATCTTCGAGGAGGCTCCTTCCGTGTACCCCACTATGACAAGTGAAAGGATTGTGACCCTAAGATTGAAAGTAGAGAGAGGCAACCTAACCTTCATCGCCATATATGCCCCAGAAGAAAACATATGAGAAGAATCTGAACAATTTTATGAACAGCTTCAAGTGGTGATAGAAAAAATTAATAAAAGTGATTTGATAATACTGGCTGACGATTTTAATGCTCGCGTAGGAAATAGCCCAATTCCAGAGGTAATGGGGAATAAAGGTGAATACAAAGTAAATGAAAATGGGAAACTACTGAGAGAATTTGCGTAATTCAACCAGTTAAATATTACAAATACATTCTTTACAAAAAAAAAGATATCCATGAATTTACATGGACGGCAAGAGGACAAAGGTCTATCATTGAGTACATAATGGTTAATAAAAAATTAGGTCCAGATGTAGTAGACACAAGTGTACAAGAGGTTGTGATATGTATCCAGATCACTATCTCGTTATATCAAAAATAGGAATACTTGCTAAATGGAATGAAATGAAAGAATGAATAAAAACTTACAAAAATAACAAGAAGTTTTTAAGACCTACCTTTTAAAAGACGAAGGAATAAGACATATCAAAGCCTATTACAACATTGCTTAATGGAAAATCCAACAAATAATGATATCAATAAAGAACGGGAAACTATAATATCATCTATACTGAAAGCAGCATATGAAGCCGTTGGCAAGAAAAAGAAATTTAGAAGAAAAATTGGACTTAAAAAGTGGAATGAAGAAATTGCAGAAGCTGTCAAACAAAAGCAAAAGTCTTATCTAAAAATAAAACAGGATTGACCCTAGAAAATGGAAATGAATATAAAAGAAGAAGAAATATTGCTAAGACAATAACAAAGAAGTTGAAACAAGAGTCATGGGAAAGATTTATCAGTTCAGTAGAAGATTATGTCCACGGTAGACAAGAGATGGCTTATAAACTTACGGAACATCTTAACAAAGATGAAAATGAAAGTGCTAACATAAATGTAATTGATGAAGAGGCATGGATAAAGCACTACAAAAAAAAAAAAAAATTATGGCACAATAGAATTATAAAGAGGAAAAAATAGGAATTGACCATGTGGATACTAAAGTAATTGAACTTATAGACATAGAGGAGGTTGATGCATCACTAAGATCATTTTAAAATAGAAAAGCTCCTGGACTAAATACAATTAATTTAGAATTGATTAAGTATGGGGGAATGATTTTTAAATTTAGATATTTACACTTAATTAATATGTGTTGGAGAAAGAGAATCATCCCAGAAGAATGGAGGAAGGCCAAAGTTATTTCTGATATGTGTGGTAGCCACTAAGGACTCAGTGGGAAGCATGTGGGAGCATGGTTATAAAGAGCAAGCCTTGTTCAAACATTTTATTGCAAGAATCATGGTCAACAATTGAACTTATAGAGAATATCACAAATAATATAATACAATATAATACATAAGAAACTTCTATCTTGCAGATTATGATCTTAATGAATCCTGTAATCACAAATAATATGATACATAAGAAGACTTCGATCTTGCAGATTATGATCTTAATAAATCCTGTAATCACAAATAATATAATACAATATAATACATAAGTTAATGCAATAACAACCAGGTTAAGCCATGAGAATATCCCTCATCACAATATCTCCACTTGTATTAAACATCCAAACAGAAAATCCTTATGCGCTTGGAAACGTAATATAACAGGGCAGGCTCTCACCAATTTACCATCATGTAACAAATCTACAACTAGTAGCAAATACAATTTGTACGGAGGAGGCAAATACACCAATTATTTCAAACGAAGAAGAATCAGTTTACCTCAGCGTCCTTCAATTTAACCTTAAGAATCAAGTTCTTACCAAAGGGTTCTGACACACTATAGTGTGTGCACACCGGCGCATAAGTCGTTACCACCCATACACACTGATAAGGTGGCGGGAACGATCAGCACCAAATATAGAGGAATTTTGTCCATTCCCGTAACAAAATTATTAAGCACAATTAACAAGAATGCAGTAAGCGACTCACTTTGCAGTTGGAGTTATCAGGTATTCTATCTCAAATACTCAACAGGGCTAGAAAATGGCAATTTATCACCTCAAAGTCACCACCAACCCCGACCATCTGCGTACTCCCGCATCGGCGGAAAACTGCTCACGAACATGGGGCGCAGCAGAGGAATTCCTTCAATTAAAGCGAGCGAGGAACAGTCTCGGTGGAATGACACATCCACCTCAAGTAGTACTTCCGGGCTGCCTGGGCAAATAACAAGAGCTCGCTATACCAGCGGGTCTCTAACGTCGCACTCCTTTGAGGAAAGTATTAGGCCCAACGAACCAAGCCGCTGCAGCCAACCGACTCCCTTTCCCGGACTTGTGTCCCCGATTATATCAACTCATTCAGCCATTAGAGGGCACCACAGGGCCACAGCGCTCTCTCATGGGCGAAACTAGCACGCGGGCTCAGCATCAGAGGACGATCGCGGGCGGGGCAAATAAACGATGCGAGCCGAGCACGGCTCAGTTTCACTGTTGTCTCGTGCGAAAGCCAAAGTTATGGCATGGCAAGGGAAATATCCTATCAGAGTTAAAATAGTGGTAGACAATCAGCCAATAGAACAAGTCTCCAGCTTTACTTATCTCGGATGTGAATTATCTTTTAATGAGGATAACAAGGTGAAGAAGAAACTTTACCAATTTCAGTATATGTGTGGAACAATATGACAAATGCTGAAAGGTAAAGCATGAGAGGAGACGCAACTTAATTTTTATAAAACAATGGCAGTACCGACTCTGGCAGTGAAACATAGGTAAATAAAACTACAAAAACAAAATTCAATCATTTGAAATAAAGTTTTTAAAGGTCAGTAAAAGAATATTTCCTAAATGATAGGAAGAGGAATGAGGAAATAAGGGAACAACTGAATATCTCCCCTCTAAATGATAGAATTACCCAAAAAAGGGATAACTGGAAGAACTACGTTCTACAGATGGGAATTGACAGATTTCCTAAGCTAGGCCCTGGAGTACCATCCCACAGGTAGAAGGGACATTGGAAGACCTAGGAAGAGATGGTGGGAAGAATGAGGTCGGAACAGGCTTTTGGCCTATCCATGAAGAGGAAGTAAAAGTCAATAATGTTTCAGAAGCAATAACAAATCCAGTAGGATTACTACTCTCAGAATTGAGTTTGATGATGATTGCAGTTACAATAAAATAAAAGAATATCTAGAACTATATGTAATCATTGGCAGGAAGCACTGGCAAATTGACCAATATCTAAAATTGGCCTTCAGCTATGCATATATTGGATGGGACTGAAAGTTTCGTAGTATTATCGTAATTAATTTATAACAATTTTCTGTGGTATTGATGACCTACTAACAAAGTTTTTTACTGGTTGCTCAAACCGTCTTGACTAACTGGGGACCTACAGTTTATTGTGAAAGCACAGAGGTAAATATCAGTGTAAATTTTGAGAAATATGTATGTTGTTGGTATGCATCCCCATATACATTTTGACTGAGACAAGTAATTTGCCTCAATATAGATACTAATCTTAACTTTTAAGCTTGTCGATATCACACTTAGAAGAAACAATTCCTGTTTTATTGCTCAGATCAAACAGTATGAAAATCCAGAGATGTAGTTTTTGCACAAATTGTGTTCAACCAAATCTGGATAGTAAGTTGTAAACAGTTTTACCTGAAATCTATGAGATGTATGATGTTACATCAAAATAAAAAATACCCTATTTTACTTTCGGATCCATGGGCTGTACATTATTCAAATTTGAACCAGTAGGTTTTTATGAAAAATATTATATTCCTGCTCAGTAATTTATTAATAATTTCCCAATCTCATTTCTTTAATAAAAAAAAGTGTTAAACATACAGAATTTTCCCCACTTATGGTTTTATAACTTTTATTAATATATATAAGTTATATTAACTGAAATAATTTCTATATGTATCTTGGAGCTATTCTATTTTTTTTTTTTTACTTTTTTTCAGTTCATGTTTCCAAATTATTGGGAAGGAGAGCTATGACTTGAAGGACATGGAATCTCTATTCCGAGATTCGGATAATTCTGATCTTCATCACGTCTATAGTGAATTTGGTGTTCAAGCAGTTCAGGTAAGATGAGGCTGTACAAATGAAAACCGAAATCCTTTCATTAATCATGATAAAAATAGATTAATGTTTAATATATGTCAAAATAATGTAACTAATTAAAACTTCTGAAGTGATAAATTGTTCTCTTAAAATATCCTGACATTAATTTGTGTGTTGTAGCAGTTTTTGTTTATAGTTGTTATTAATACAGCCTATCTCTTAGGCCCAGTAGTTGATGCTACTATTCTAAAATAACTGTATATTAATCATCCTTTATGTGTATTTTAAGCAATTTGTTTGGTTACAGCGATGTGCTCCACCTATTGCCAAAGCCGAAGCATCGTGGATACAGCTGTGGGTTTTGGCAATTGCAAGCTTCGTAGGACTGGCAGCATTCATTGCTGTTATAGTAACTTGCTGCCTGTACAGCAGGTTGTACATTTGTTAATGTATTTTATAATACGCTTTGCATATAACTTTGTATTATGTTTTTAACTGAAAATTTTTTTGGGCTATCCAATTTTCGATTATATATATATCTTTTACTAGTATCAGAGTGAATGTATCAGAGGAAATTGTGCTATTCAAAAAAACATATCAGTTAATTACAAATATGGAGATTGCCATGAACAAGAACTACTGGTATCCTCATTAGGGAATTGATACTTTCTCTGTAACTGCATTTTTGAAATTCTAGTTTAAATGAAACTATGTACAAAAAAATTAATCAAAATTCCATAGTCTATTTGATCTTATGTATGAGGATTATTTTTTAAATAAGGTCTGATTTTTAACAATAATTAGATTCTGTAAATATAATTAAAATATATGTATATCCATATTCTACATTCTTCCATGTAATTAGTACTTAATATCTCTTTTTGTTTAACATTTGTCATATCGTCCAATAAGTTTTTGAATTCTGACATCAAAGAAGTCTGCCGTCTTTGGAGAGGCCCCAGTTTATGTTGGCAGTTGTCACTTCTTCATCACTGTTGAACTGTTGATTACCATGGAACTGTGAAAATCACTGGGTGCTAGGTCTGGACTGTAAGCTTGATAATCCAGTTGGTCTCATCCAAAACACCTGATCAGATCTTTTGTTTGTGCATAAACATGTGGCATTGCTTTGTCATGGAGTAACGCCACATTGGAAGACAGTAGTCCACGTCACTTGTTTTGCATGGCATGCCAGAGTTTTATCAAGGTTACACAATATGCATCACAATTGATAGTTGTACCTCTCACCATAAAATACATTAACAAAATCTCTTTCATTCCCAAAAGACATTTGTCATGATCTTTTGTGCTAAAATTGTCTGTCTGGCTTTTATTTTGGTTGGCGATGATATGTGTTGCATTTCCTCTAACTGTTGCTTAAACTCAGGAGTCATGTTGTATTAAAAAAAATGGTGGCTATGAGAGGTTGATTCTTTAGCAGGACCTAGCTTCCAACTCTGACTGTGCTAGTAGCTGTAACTTACGTTATACCTAAAAGTCTTTTGTACTTAGTAATGCTAAATTTGAGTCTCTTAGGTTGGTCATAAGACGGAAAAGTCACAAAGGGAATCACACAAGGTTATTGGTGTTCACTAATTACAGAATGATAACATAAGTCATTAGAAAACTTGATTATATTCTTGAGTTTTAGTTCACAGTTCTGATATCAGTTGCAGAATTAATTGTTTGAATCAGCTTCAATCATTCTAAAAGATAGCAGGTTTCACTGATGACAACAATCTTATGACTCAATCAATATTTGGTTGTTTAAACCCCCTCTTCAAATAGATAAATTCACTGAATTTACAGTGTACTTAATTTAACTTCAGGCTACTAAAAGTTCTCCAAATGAAAGTCAAAATTAGCAAACCACTTTCCATCTTCAGAAATTTAACACATGAGAATGTGTACTTATATGGTCTCAGAAAACTGGCACCACCCACTACTAGTTCGTCATTGTATTCCTTCACATGCACCAGCTATGCCCCACACCAACACGCACAAACCCAAGATCTGCCTTGCACTGAGCAACCAAACCCAATGATCCACCTGCCTTTATCAGCTTTGCTCAGAACAAGTCCAAAAGTATATCTGTATTTCTTTGTTTTCCTACAGTTAAATTTTACCAAACTTCTTAACTTTACTAAACTGTCTTATAAATTATTTTATGTACTTTGACCCTTTTTAGTCCCCTAGATGAGTGCTAATTTAAACTCTCGTTCCTTATATTGACTCCATTGGTGGTATCCTGCTGCTATGATATCCGGCTAAAATATGATGCTAAATAAAATTATATAAACTGATCTTAAACCTTTCCAATCCACAGGTGTGAACTTAATAAACATTTTTTCTCTTAATAACTTTTCCTCAATAGGCTGTACTTTTGCCGCAATTAGGCTCTAAAATTAGCACATATTAATTTCCAATTTCGTGTTTGTTTCTTTCTTAATTATTAATCTTAGTTAGTACTTTTACCCATACTTTGTTACTTGCATCATTCCTTATCAATAACCACTCTTTATCAAATAATTTGTTTTGAAACTGGCTACTTCTACCATAATATCCAACTTCGATAAAGTTTCAAGTAAATCATTTTGCCAAGAATTTATTGGTAGATATCTGTTGACACTATTAATCAGCTTGTTAGTTTTGCTTAACAAGACTGATTCAAAAAAAAAAAAAAAAAAGAAGTTAGTTGTAATTGCTATTGGTCACAAGCAACAATTAGCGTAAAACACTCAAATGATTCACATACCAGTTACTATTGAACCCATATTTTACAATCTTGATGATGTGAATTCTGTCTGGATATACATGATTATTGGCATACCTGGTTATCCAGGTTTTTATGTGATCACAAACCTGGATAACACTTTTTTTCTTGGTTACCCTCTCACTCCCAGCTTATCTTCCCCTCCTGCCATCTTTAGTTTTCTTGTTGAATTGATTTTAATTTTTAAGTTTATGAAGATGTAAAAATATAACTTGGACAGAACTAATTTTATTGTCAAATCATAGTATAGAAATGGAATGTGCTAATAATAGATTGATTAAAGTATATAATACATAATTTGCTTGTTTGCAGTAGAAATTTGGTTATCAGATCTGTAAGTATAGTTTTAAGATTGCCTGATGTATCAATCAAAAAATATTATAGACAGAACTTTTTTGTAGTAATTACAAAGTTAACTGAAGCCTGAATGATAATGTTGCCTTTGTTAAAAAAGTTAACTTTACTTTATTGCTTTACTTGACCACTAATTTTGTGTTATTTCTCAGATACAAGCGGCACTTACGACGGAGCTTGCCACCACCTAGGACAGTATCAGTTCCTCCAGGCAGTTTCCTAGCTCCTACAGGAAGTGCCGGTGCACCCACTGTGATACTCGGTCCCCCTCCTCCCCAGGGAGAGTGGGGTACACATGACAATCTGTCATACCACAGCATACCTGGTCGGTGAACATAAATCACTCATTGATAGAGAGACTGCATTGCATTTATTTAGGTGTTAACTACTCTGCAAAGTGCTGGACATATGTTGTGGCCAGTTCGCTGTGCAAAATGCTAACAGTTGTAAACTATGATGTTACAGTAACTCAGATAATGTGCTCAGTATGCAGCAGTAACTGACATAATAGACTTGCCATGACTCCACACTGGAGGGAGAAAAAAACTTTGTGATTTCCTAGCTAATGACCATGTATATTAACTGAATTCGGTCATAGCATTTGTTTGTATGAAATGTTTCTGTATATATGACACCTTACAAATGTGTAATTATAATTATTGTGTACTGTATAAAGAAGCCATCAAGAAATGATTTTTCATGTACAGATTTATATGTCCAGCCTTACAGGTGCTTTTAATACATGGAGAAATGTATTTCTTGTATAAAGATTCTTTAAGTAGAAAAAATAATGTTTTGCTATTGAATTAGCAATATAATGTGTAAAGTATAGTGTTTCTGCTGTGATAAGACTGTTCTGGAATATTGAATATCATGTAAGAGTTCACCTATTCTATTTAATGAAAAAAAAAAAACCTTTAACTTCTTTTTTAAAACATGTATTTAATTCTTTGCCACATTGCCATAAACATGGATAAATAATAATTTTTTAATGTCATTCGATAAATTATAACTACAGTGTATTTCCTCTATGTTGAAAGTATATCTGTGATCAGCATTTTTATACAATTTTGGAAGTATCTGGTAACATGACTTATGGTTGGTGATGAGAAAGTGAAGGAAAAGTTTCTTTATACAACTGAAAGTTTTGCAAGATTTTGAAGAACAGAAGACTGAAAATTTTCCATTTTCATGTTTCCGCTATTGTTTATTATGTTCAGGATTAATATCCTTTTTTTATTTAGTGTACTTTGTTTAGAATGTGCATAAGTTTTATGTATCAACTTTCAGAATGCACTAGGATTTATGTTATAGTAAATCTAATGTGTATTTATTGTGCATGTAACTATAGCAATACAAAAATCAAGCTGAGTAGTTGACAATATTTTAGTGCTGAAACAAAATCCTTAAAAATACTTACAACATACTCTGGACTGGTATAATTCTTAACATGATTAAGAGGAAAGGACTGTATGAGCTATAATTATTCACATTTATGGACAATGCTAATCTGTGAGGATAAAGTGCTAGGATGTAGGTACCATCATCTGTATCATTATACTTTGTACACCTTATATCCTCAGGGAAACTGATATCTCATTTGGCTACCAAAATAGTGTGGTATGGGATTCTTCAGACATTTCAAGGAAATACTCAGTTTCACTGGGTTTTGAGTCTGTGAGTGTGTAATCATATGCTGTAGCATCTGAAATATTAAGACCACATGATTGTAAAGTTTATTTTTGAATTGAAGAACAGATTAAGTTTTGAATAATTAATAAATATTGTTTTTTAATCCATAACCATTCTAGGTCTCATAACTTTCTCACAGAAGCATATGCTGTTAAAAAAACATGAAATATGTAAGGAAATATATCTCTCATCAAAACAGTATATGAACTCAACATAGACGTTCCGTATTTTATTGTCACTGCTGATTCGCAATGTTTTTGACATCCATGTTATTACTAAAAATAAAAGAATTAAGTTGAGGACTCTAATAACTAATTATTAAAAAGAAAATATCACTGTTGAGCTAAAAATATAAAATAAAAAAAATATCATTCTCATTTAAAGAAAAATTGCTTCGGATAAATTATTACCTGACTTTTAAGAAGAATCTGCTTGATGATACATAACTTAGATCTATCACACATTGTACGAGGTGTGTACAAAAAGAAACCGAACTTCTGCTGTAATTGCTGTATTGCTCATCATACTAACTTTTACACACTGTCCCCTTCAAAGTACTGTCCTTCACTATCAATACACTGTTGCCATCGTTTTTTCAAGTTTTGAAACGCCTCCTGGAATACAATTTCTCTGATGGTGCGCAGTTCTCTCGTCACATTGTCTTGAATTTTTTCTATGGTCTTGAAACGACATCCTTTCAAAGTGTTTTCCAGTTTTGGTAAGAGAAAAAAGTCTGCCGGAGCCAAGTCTGGAGAATAGGGTGGCTGAGGCACAACGGGAGTGTGATGTTTTGCCAGATAATTCGTGATAAACAACGATGCGTGAGCGGGTGCGTTGTAATGGTGCAACATCCACGACTGATTCCCCCACAGTTTAGGCCTTTTCCTATGCACAGCATCTCTCAAACATGTCAGAATTTTCTGGTAGACTTCCTTGTTTACCGCTTGACCACGTGGTACAAATTCATGGTGCACAACTCCTTTGCAATCAAAAAACACGACCATGATCACCTTGATGTTCGACCGACTGGTCCGCACTTTCTTTGGTCGAGGAGATCGTTTCCCCACCCATTCTGAAGACTGCCTCTTCGTTTCCACATCGTACCCATAAACCCATGTTTCATTGCCTGTAATAATGTTCTTGAGGAAGTTTTCGACCTCATTTGATTTTTCAAGCAACTCCTTAGAGATCCTAGATCGATTCTCCTTCTGCTCGTCCTTCAACAAATGCGGACCAGTTTTGCACTGACATGATGCATTCCAAGTTTTACTCTCAGGATGTGATTGCAAGAGCCTACACTTATGCCAACTTCTTCAGCAACCTTACGGACAGTCAAACAGCGATTTTCACGAATCACAGTGCGAGCCCTCTCAACATGGTGGTCGTCTGTTGTTGTGGATGGTCGACCAGATTTTGGATCGTCGTTAACTGAACTCCTGCCCTCCTTAAAGCGCTTAAACCATTCATAACACTGTATTCGGCTCATGCAGTCATCCGTGTATGCTTGTTTAAGCATTTGAAGTGTCTCGGTAAAAGTTTTCTCAAGTTTAGCACAAAATTTCACACAGACGCGTTGCTCCTCCAATTCCTTCATTCTCGCTTTCTCACAAATGCGAGCACTCTGTGCACGACCTCACTCAACCGGCTGTCACTCGTAAACTAATGCAGCGACTGTAGTGCGACAAGAGGCAATCTCTTGCCGAGAGATGTCACTAGTGTGCACGGAAGTCAGAGAATTTTATCTGCAGCCATTGGTGCACTATTTAATTAGTTCGGTTTCTTTTTGTACACACCTCGTAAGTTAGCTGACATTTCAAACTATACAGGATTTGTCATGGTGAACAGAATTGGTGTTTTATGTTTTTGAGTGATTGAAAGTCAAATTTCCCTTCAAAAGTAAAGTCAGTATTTCATTTCATATAACGTGGTCACAAAATTATTATACAGCAATACTAATGAATTAAAATATAAAATAACTATAATAGAAACATAACTTTTTGACCCGCATTTGGTGAAAATGTGTCACTATTTTTGACTAATTAAACATGCATTTGTATGAAGATAACCTGTAATTATTAGAATCATTAAATTTTAAATACAGCATCAAGCTCTGAGTGCAATATGTTATGAACACTGATGATGAAGGTTACCCATGAAGAGTTGTTGCAGGGAAATGTTTAGTACAGTAGAGAAAATTTGGAAATTATTCAAAGAGATAATTGAATTGGGAAGAAATTTTTATCCAAAAACAAAGAAAAGTCTGATACCTACTCACCATAATACATAGCCCAGAGGGGTTGGTAAGGAAAGAATGAAATAGAATAAAAATTCAGCAAAGTAGTAGGGAACACTTGAAACAAGATTTGGGTTTTCCATGGTTTCCCAAATCACTCCAGGCAAATGCCAGGATGTTTCCTTCAAAATGCCATGGCCGAATACCTTACCATTCCTTGCCCCCCCCCCCCCCCCCCATCCTTTTCCGTCTCTAAAGACCTTGCTGTTAGAGAGACGTTAAACAGATAAAAAAAAATGTTGTCAGTTCAGAGAAACCATTGACTGAGTCATCTAGAAATTTTTATAACTATGTTAGAAAACTGAGAGGATCGGAGGGTGTTGAGACGCTAACAGATAAGGATGGAGAAGAAGTTACGGAGGTTTTGAAAAAGGCAGAGATTTTAAGTAACTGGTTTAGTGAGAGCATTAGGGACAATGAATCAGAAACAGGAGGTTCTGAATCGGATAAGGAGCTTAACAAAACAATTATAAATGTGCAGACCATAAAATTTGAAATTCATCCTGAGGATATCATAAAGGCACTAAGAAAGCTGAAAAAATATAAAGGGGTTGGTGTGGATAATATGAGGGTTGCTTTTTAAGTAAGGGCCGTTCGCGTGTATAGTCCCGTGTTCGCGCGGACGCCGCAACAATCCACCGCGCCACTTGCCGGCATCCTTCCCCTTCACACTAATGCCAATTGCAGCTCTGTAGCTGACGTGTACGCATCGCTGTACTACTTTATAATGTTTATGATTATTGAATCACCCGCCGCGTGTGAGATATGGTCAGTGATACGTTTTTTGACCGCGAGAAGCCTATCGGCTGCAGAAATTCATCGTCAGTTAACAGAAGTTTATGGCTTGAATGCAATGATTGAAGGTAAAGTGCGTCAATGGGTTAGAGAGTTTAAAATTGGCCGTCAAAACGTCCCTGATGAAGAACGCTCAAGCCGGCCCTCTGTGATCACTGATGATTTGGTGGCTGCAGTTGAAACAAAGATTCGTGGGGACAGAAGATTCACAATTTCCACTCTTTCTTTGGAATTTCCACAAGTTTCAAGATCGGTTTTGTGCAAAATTGTGTCTGAAAACCTAAAGTTTAAGAAACTGTGTTCTCGGTGGGTACCCACACTCCTCACAGAGGACCACAAAGGGAAGAGATTTGCCACTTCATTGGACTTTTTGATTCATTACGAGGAAGAAGGGGATGACATGTTGAGTCAAATTGTCAATGGAGATGAAACATGGGTATCCCATATCACTCCCGAAAGCAAGCGAAAATCGATGGAATGGCGACACACAACCTCACCCGTCAAGGTCAAAGCCAAACAGACGCTGTCAAAGCGCAAGATTATGGCAACTGTGATCTGGGACCGGTGAGGTGTTTTGCTAGTGGACTTTATGCCATGAGGAATGACTATCAACTCAGATGCCTACTGTGCAACTCTAAAGAAGCTCCACAGAGCAATTCAAAACAAAAGGCGCGGCATGCTGACAAAAGGAGTTTTGCTCCTGCACGATAACGCTAGGCCTCACACCTCTCATAAGACTCGGGATTTGATTGATTCTTTTGGCTGGGAAGTTTTGGACCATCCACCATACAACCCCGACCTTGCTCCTAGCGATTTTCACCTTTTCCGGTACCTGAAACACCATCTTGGCAGGCAGCGCTTCAATGACGACGATAAAGTGAAAGCGGCCGTGAACTCTTGGCTGTCGGAGCAGGCGGCCGAATTCTTTGAAGAGGGAATTAAAAACTTAGTTGTAAGGTATGACAAGTGCTTAAATAAACAAGGCAACTATGTAGAAAAATAGGTAAAAGTGTGTAGAATCAGAAAATAAATTTTTTTTACAAAAGTATTTGTATCTTTTAAAAAAAATAAAAACAGCCCTTACTTAAAAACAACCCTCGTATTACTACAAATGTCTTAAAGATGTGACATTTTACCTTGTCTAGAAATGTTATTTAAATTGAATCTTAATACTTTCTGCTTACCAGAGGATTGGAAAAGTGCGATAGTAGTGACGGTACATAAAGATGGGGTAAGAAATAGTCGAAAATTATTCTTATAAGGATCAAAATGGGTAGAGGATTGTAAACAGTTACAGAGTGATCTGAACAGGATATCTAGTTGGATTGGTAAACATGGGATGAAGATAAATGCAAAGAAGAGTCAGCTTATTAGATACAGAAATAGAAAACTAAAAATTTATTATGATTATAAGGTGGGGAAAGAATTGGTTATTGAAGGATTGAAATGTTAATGTCTTGGCATTACATTTGATAACAAGCTTAACTGGGCAGAACACATTTGATAGGTATTAGGAAAAGGTTTCAAAATTCTGCATTTGTTGGAGACAGTGAAGAGGGGATGTACAAGAGAATTAAAGGAACCGGGGTACAAAACTTTAGATAGACAATTGCTTGAATATGGTAATGTAGTATGGGAACCACATTATGAGTATCAAATACAGGAGTTAGAGGTTGGAAAGAAGAGCTGCTAGATTTGTTTCTGGAAATTGTTGCAGACTGCAATTAGTAGCAGACATGATAAAAGAGCTGAAATGGGACTCATTGGAAGACAGGAGGAGGATGAAGAGGGTCATGGGAGTGTACATGGCGTACATAGGTGATGAGGCATAGAAAGGTGTAAGAATTGAAAGTAATGCATGGAAGGGAAAATATGAGCATGACCACAAACTGGCACTCGATTTCACGTACAAGTCTGCAGGAAGATTCTCTTTTTTAGGTAAGGGTGTCAGTAGTAGTAGAGGCTCTATCAATCTCCCTTAGCCCTTAGGTTAAGGGATTCTTGTCAGAGGTAAGGGTGTCAGGGATTGGAATAAGCTACCAAGAAAAATGATGAATAATTTCCCAAAAATGTTGAAAAGAATTTAAAGTTAAAATTTGTAAGTGCAGAAAAGGGGAAGGATGGGTGTTTAGGGAAATTTCCACTGGAGGGTGTGCTCCATTACAATTTAATTAAATATTATTATTTTATTATATCAATATTTCAGAGATACCATTGTATCGTTACACCCACTTGGTTGGGTTTTTGGCGCAAGATGCATTTGTCAAAGCATTTCTTTCGTCAATTATCCCCTTAAACATGGGGCCACATCACTGTGATTCACAATCTGACATGAGTTCTTTCAGCAAATAGATAAAATTATTTGGGTCATCAATCCGTGCCCGACCTCACAAATTACTTTGCTACCTGACTTTTCCAAACAACGGTATACTATAATGACACAACAACTTCCATGTCTTGAAGCTACAGTTATGTCTTACAGTTGGAAAATAAAATTCAGACTACTTAGACCATGGAATCATATGAAGAGTGCAAATGCGGAAGCTGCGGTAGTACCGAGAGGTGTGCCCTTTTAGTTGGTGCCCATCACCCCACCAACATTCAATTCCACACACCGATACGGTTTTAGCAACACAGCATTTAACACTTCCTCAACCTCCCATCACTTGGGTACCCTAATACAAAAGCGTTCTCTCTTCGACTTGCAAATATAAGTTTAAAATTACTGTCTAAACCTTAAATACCTTCGTAACAAAGTGTATATTGAGTCATGAGCCACAAATGAGCTCCAATTATATAATTTATACATTTCACAAGGGTCATAATATGAATTAATAGTACTTATAATTATGTCATGATTCTTAAAAAAAAAAAAAAAAAAAAAAAAAAAAAAAAAAAAAAAAAAAAAACAGCAGCTTCTAGTTTTGCTGAATAGTTTTGAGCAAATTGATGACTAGTCTCAATCTGTAGGTCAGCATGGTATTTTAAAAAACCACACTGGTTCACACAAAATTCTTACCCTTACAAGATCTACTGAGACTGTGATTTTAGATTTTAATTAATAATGTATCTCAAAACATGAGAAATGGTGGTGGAGAAGTGTTTCCCTGTTAACTGTGAACCATTTAATCCCTAATTTGCCCTATCTATAGTAAGTATCTTTGTGGTTTGCTTTAAACAAAAGAAAACACATACCAAGAAACATTAAAACTTAACAAACACACAGAATACAAAACCATTATGTTGAAGATATACTTCAAACTTCAGTATTGTGAAAATCTCTTTGCTCAGCATAAGTTATTTGAAACATAATTAAGAATGTAGTATATGAGTAATGTGAATCCCTTATGCTAAAAGAAGAATGGTTGCATTTAAATTTAAGTACATTGCTGCCTTCGTGGAATAGGGCCAGTTTACTATTGGACCAGAGTGAGATAATTATTATTTTATTTTTAACATGTCCTCCTGGTTCTTCTCCCTTATCACTTTTCTTCTTCCTACATTTCCTGCTTTGTATTGTGGCATTACACCTTTCAAGAGAAGCAGGTGAATGCTGGAGGATAAAACCTTTCATTAGATTGATTGGAAAACCTGCAGAATGACCATCTGGGTTAATACTGAGGAACTCTTCAAAGTGAACAAATTGTTTGTCTCCGTTGAGAATATCACTTTCCAATACTTTATTACTGTGTTGAGTAGAGAAAACAGAGTCTGTCCCAAAAGAAAACGTCAAATTAGAAATGTAGTATGCAAACTTCGTAACAGGAATTGGTTTGTGACATTTGATAATGGCTTTGGAAATAGCCAGTTTGCTCCTTTTCAGAAATTACTGGGCAAGGATTGTTTGAAACTGATTGAACACTAACCGTTTCAGTTTGAATGCTATGCTTGAGAGTTAACAAGCAAGTATCATGCGGGAAAGGAGTCGCTTCCTGGACGAAAACAATGCTCTTATCCTCTACTGGTACTCTGAGTCCCTCCTGTAATTCACCAAGAGATATCAACTTATCCCAAAGGTTAAGGTTATCTTGCTTAAGCTTGGCTCTCAGTGACTGTATATCTTTGAAATTCTGATTTCAAGTTATTCTGAAGATTAAGCTTATCTTCTTCTTCTTAAGTCGCCTTCTCCTATTGGAGGTTTTCAGTCCACTGAGCGTGAAACTGAAGCATGGAAAGCCTCTTCAGACGTGCAATTGAACCATCTCCGAATGTCTTTCAGCCACGAATTCCTTCTCCTCCCAACAGATCTTTTCCCTTGTATTTTCCCTTCAATGATGAGCTGCAATAGCTGGTACCTCTCGCCACTCATAATGTGTCCAATATTGCGTTTTCCTTTGCTTTAGAGTGAGCAGCAATTCTTTTTGTTTTGTCATCCGATGAAGTACTTCTTCTTTTGAAACTTTCAGCAACCAAGATATGCGTAAGAGACGACGATACAAATACATTTTAAAGATTCAATCTTTTTCTCTAGATTTTGGTCTAAGTCCAGCTTTCACAGCCATAAAGGAAAATGGAGAATACGTAGCAGCAAATCATTCACATTCTCAATTGCAGACTGAGGTCCGATCTTATGAAAAATTTGTTCATGCTAATAAATTTTCTCCTTGCCTGTTCTATCCTCGATTTGATTTCTTTCTTGCAGTCACACTGTTCGTCCACCACAGTGCCTAAATATTTGAAGGAGGATACTTGCTTGATGATATTGCCTTTTATTGATATGGTTGCCTGGATTTTTCTCTTAGAGAAGACTACAACGTTTGTCTTGGAAGGGTTGACAAGCAGACCAAACTCTTCACTGCCCTGAACTAAATTGTCTATTATGTGTTGGAATCAGGGCCGGATTTAAACTTTTTTTAGTGTTGGCTGCTCATATTGTGCCGCCCTTTTCTCCTTCATACTTATACTAATCACTAATTTGTATTACCTTTATTCGGTACCAAACGAATATATGTATATTTGAATGGATATAGATTAAGAGTGACTTGATTACTTGAAAGTATTCAGATTTAGTCATAAAATAGAAACAAGAAAAATGAATTTTTGTTATGAAACAAGAATACACACAAGAAAATAAAAAATGTAATACATAATTATAGTTTTGTAGTGCCCCCACCTGGACACCGGTAAACCTGTGGGAACCTATGTTGAACCTGGCAGCAGGCCGAGCGGAGACTTGGCCAGATTCGATGAGAGGAATGAGCGAATGGGTAAGGATCGATCATAGTAGTCGATCTGGGATCGGAGGGAGACATCTGTGGTAGGATCATCAGGGTGAATGATTTCATAAACATGTCATATATACAGTATTTACTATCACGACTTTACAAAATTTACAAGTGGTATGCTGAATACGCAAGGTGCTATTGAGCTGCCTTCAGACATCCTACTATGACATATACTGAATACTGCAAATAGGGTGATTATTGTAACTGCATGGGTGTTACATTTACTTGGAGGACAGCAAGAGCTTCTTCGACTGTGGGCGATTATCTATACCAGAAATCCCCAGCTTAGACATTGTAGAGTACCCTAGCTCCCTATCTACAATTCAACGACGGCTTTCCATGTCCAACCATACCCTACAGCAGAGCCAACCTGTTATGCGATGTTCATCTCCTTCGTTTGCGACGCCACCCCGCGGCCACAGCCGCCAGACGCGGCTCGACGTCTGCGTCCCCTCTGCTCCGACTGTTGCTGGCTGCGACTGATTGATGAAGACAAGACAAGACAACACCAGAAGACACTCTCCGATACCCGTGCAGAGGTTTTTACACCACCTCCCACTACGGTCCTAAAGTGGAGGGGCAAATTGTAGACCAATGATGAGGCCGATCCATGCCGTCATCTGTCCTCCTTAGCTCGACCATTGCGCACTTTTTCCTAACTGTCAGCGCTCTAAATCCTCGGTCGATGCCTCTATCTGGTTTCTTAACATGCTACTTGCTGTCCTCATTTTATAACTGACAAATATTTAACTTATGAGCCAAGCGAACAACTGCGTTCGCTACACCTCCCTACCCTCAAAACGTTTTGGCTCCACTCCAAAACACATCTTAAGCCTAATTTACATTCTCATCTGTAAAAACAAATTTCCTTAAAAATCTAATTACAAATTTTCCTTACAAGTAAATACAATTTCTTTTCATACTGAGTACATATCCTTGGTACATGTTCTGGCTGTTCTGATTTTGCGAAAATGCTATGTATGTCTGTGTTACATTCTGTGAATCTACATGTTATAATGTATATAATGTTTATTAGTGTTCTTCTGTGTATCAAAATTACTCATTTCTTTCTTGTAGTGCATTGCAATGTTGACGTGTACATCGTGTAATGATTCTATTTGTTTAATTTGAAGCGATCGCAACAGACGAAGGTGTCCCCTCGTATGTGCGACATTGTTTACTTCCACTACAGGTGACTGGTCTGGCTAGCGCTGAGCGTGCACTCTCATCGCTGGCGAGACTGGTAGAAGGCCTTGCATGTGTCAGCAGGGCCGTCGCTCCCGCTCGTAATATCTAGAACACTCGTAGTGTACAATTAGCACAGAATATTTTTTAACCTTTTACAACAACAGAACATTTTACAACTAATTTTTAAGTCTTCTTCAACAATAAATTTTCATAACACAGACATTATTTCTTTCCTTTATTACTGCAGACAGTCAATGTTTGTTTGATATTTATTTTATCACTTTTAAGCAACTCATAGTATGAACATTCATTATTACAGTCACCCACAATAACATTTACTCATGATTAGTCTTAACACACAGTATAATACCTCAGGCTTTCAACTTATAGTACAGCTCGTATCCGTTACATATTCTCTGCATATTTCTTATTTTTCTCTCTTTATAATATTAGGTAATGACTGCTTACGGAATTATCTTACCAGCTCTCTTATAATTAAACTCCAATTAATGTTTCCGCTAAACCTTCGCACCACTTTGCTATTACTCTGGAGTAGTTTACAGATTATTATCTCGATATTGCAGTGATTACTCGGAGTTACTTGTACCTTCTTCCTTCAGCAATTAATGTTATTGTGTTATTTTTTTTACTCTCTGAAAGCTATGACCTCTCAAGATTGCGACTAATTCCTCGGGATTTAATTTATTTACCTATTTTACATTTGTTTATAGTTACAAAATTTTAACCTTTAATGATGGTTCTGTTTACTCTCACACTATCACACGGCAGTTGTGAATTGAAAATACATCCTCCATTACAGTACTTGCAATATTTCCTTTTCACCAGAATTTCTACCACTTAATCCCTGTTATACATATATAATCCCGTTTAACATTTTTTCACTCGTATTTACATCTTGCGTATTAATGATTTATTTATTATTATTTGGATTATTCTTCTAAAACAATTCTACTTTGCTATTCTTATCCTTGTTACTTATATATGATATTTATTATGCTATAGATGATTTAACAGATATCTACATTGTTTCATGGTTTACCTTTGTAATATTGCCGTGTTAACTCATTTGTTTCTCTTCCACCTCTGCTTACAACTAACATAGGATTTTACTGCGCCTGGCGATTTGCAACCCGCCACCACAATTTGACCTAGTTACACATTCACTGACCTCACTTGCACAGCAATTCTACACTCTTCATATTTCCACAGGTAAAGTTCCGTTCATGGTGACCCAGCATAACTTTGTTTTTATGTTGGCGAAACTTCCCTAGAATCGCTACCTCCGGCACTGAAGTGTTGCAGTAGCGTACACTACCTAGTACGGAGTTCTCTGAATTTTTTCGTAACACTTCCCTCGTGTACGAATTAATAATTGCGGCTCCCTAACCCTCGCTAGTGGCTGGTTTCCGGTCAATTAGCATCTCACACCCGCACTTACCTTGCGGACTATTTCTTACTCCCGGGATCCCCAACAATTTTTTCTCCCCGGCAAATAAGTCTCACGCGGCTTTTCCTCCGTCACCGCTTCGTCCAAATCCACTACCGCGTATTCTACAGTCTCACATTTGAGTGAACACACTGTATCATTCGGGCTTCAACCAGGAACCTCCAATATTCCTGTCATGGAAGACATCGCTTGTACCTGTCCAGGTTAGTTCGCGACCTCCCTCCTGTTGCTTCACCAAACATTGCCCCGTCAGCATAAGGACACCGCCGACCACTGACGCAATGCTTCGTAATTTGGCGACCTATAGTCACCTCCACTTATTACCAAGAATCCCTCTTCTTGATAATAACACTGCAACTCTTCTCTGCGCCTCGAAGACATCCCGCCTTCTTTATTTTCCTTTTGACGACCTTCATTCGTCTTCTGCCAATCAGCTGTAACGTCTTCTCTAACAGTTACGCTGATCCCAAAAATACTCCTTTCTACCACAGTGCACTATTTCCACCTTGACCAAAATTCCCCTTTTTACACTACAAATTTTGCGAATTTTCCAATCGAAAATTATCGTGGAACACTCCAAGTGACTGCACTCCTCCTTGAGTCCTCATGACGACACCTTCGTCACCTCCCTCATATGCTACCCTTTAAATTATTGCATCTTTCCTCGACACAATTTCATCTACCACTTATTCTCTATGTATTTATTTTTCCCTCGTAACACTCACGACTTAGTATGTCTCCTCGCTGATACGTATTATGATTAAAATTGTGCGTCGCTTACTGCTGCCCTCGTTAACTTATTTTAATTTATTTTACTGCCCTATGTTTGTATTATGCCATGTTACTCCCTTTAAATATGTTGATAATTCATTTAATATGCACTGACTCGTATTCGCCCTTATTCACATTTATTAATCTCTTAATATCACATAGCACCATCTTATTAAAGTTTCATTTTAACAACATTACTTTTTTCCAACTACTTTGGTTCATATCTTCAAATCTAAACTTACATCATGACCAATGACCTATATATAACTCGTGAAAGAAAATCTTACACTAGTTAAACACTCTTATAGTAGTTACTTACAACCACGCTATAATTCGTCTTACTAAAAATTCAAATTTTTTTTTTACTTCCTATTTTTTTAAAAATTATATCCACTGTAAATTCCAATGTTTTTAAATGCCTTAATATTAGCTGTTCCAATTGAGTCGTCCATTCGTATTTCACTGCAACTGAATCTCTTTACTTAAATACCCTTAAAATTTATGATAGCTTACGAACGTTCATTCATTTCTTAAGTTCAACTAACATGCTGATTTTTATTTAGTTTTTATTTCTTCCAGAGGTTTACTTACTCCCTGGAGTACTGTTTATTACTATTACTAAAGGAACTCTTATGCTATTACCCACTTTCAACTGGACGAAGTAATTCATCACTGCTAGTATACATTAATTTGCAGTGGGTCTAATTCTGTATTAGTCATTCTAACAACCGATTACAATTTCTTTGTATACTACCGTTTAATAACTAGTATGGACTTGAAATATTATTTTATAAAGAGCGCTGTTCCTACTGGCTCTTCTTTAACTAATTATAATCTTAACTAACAGATCATGCTTCACTGGATTTAATCACTGCTAAATTTTTTTACACTTCCACTGAAATCGTAAAATGGTTAAAATAATGAAAAATTTTTTTACGTCTTAGCTCGTTCTCTTAATTTGAGCGTTCATATTCTAGTCACTTACATTATCGCGACATCAGAAAACATATTATTTTAATTAACCATTTTTACTAACTCAGATCTTCGACAATTGCTAATTCAGGATTCCACAATCAACACATTTCCCTTTTAAAATTTCTGAAACAATTGCATTATGTTGGCAAGGCACTGAATCGTTGGCTTATGCGAGATTACGTAATATTCGCTTACTTAATCACAAATATTTCAACATTTACTGGCTGCTCGTATTACAGGCATCGATTTTCATGAAATTACTTTTGTACATTTATTTATAATACTCAGTTTTACCAACATTATTTACTATTGCTTCTGCACTTAAATTAACAAAATTTACTTTAATGATTGTTCATTCCCGATTTGCTTTCACCAGATTTACTCATAACTGTATATTTTAATCATATAATTCCGGCAACTGAAGATAGACTCGTGACATCAAATTCGACTTCTTCACTTAAATTTCATGCAACTGCGCTGTAATCACTAGCGTTACACATCTTCTAAAAGTTAATAAAGCTGCATACTTTTCCTTAGCAACTTCATGTGACAAAATAACTATATGGGCATAAACAATTTCATAATTTAGAGCTTCTTTGAGGCATTGCTGCTTAGATCTTTCGATATTTCTCCCGCGCCTATTGCTTGCGTCACTTACGTCAGAATCGTGGCCTCCTTAGGATCTGCTTACAACGGTTCGCTCACCGCTGTCGCTGCGTCGACATGTTGCCATTCACCTGCGTGCTGACTGTTGTTTCGCAGACGCTGCTTCGCTGTCCCGCGCCCTCGGAACCTCTGATATTACGCTAACTCTTCTGTGGCTCTACCGTATGTTTGGAACATGGCCTAATTCTGCTTGCATATTTTCTCTTTAATTACCACTACATAACAAGCCGTAACGTCTGTTCTCGACGTAAGGGCTGTGCTTCGACAGAAGTATACCAATGCTGGAATCCCCCACTGAAGACGAATACTCCTCGATCCCCTATAATACTCTCACAACGACGATATTGCTCCAACAACTGACCCCGGTGTAGCTGTTGGTCGTTAACCCCACATCTGAACAACACTGTAGTGCCCCCACCTGGACACCGGTAAACCTGTGGGAACCTATGGCGAACCTGGCAGCAGGCCGAGCGGGAGACTTGGCCAGATTCGATGAGAGGAATGAGCGAATGGGTAAGGATCGATCATAGTAGTCGATCTGGGATCGGAGGGAGACATCTGTGGTAGGATCATCAGGGTGAATGATTTCATAAACATGTCATATATACAGTATTTACTATCACGACTTTACAAAATTTACAAGTGGTATGCTGAATACGCAAGGTGCTATTGAGCTGCCTTCAGACATCCTACTATGACATATACTGAATACTGCAAATAGGGTGATTATTGTAACTGCATGGGTGTTACATTTACTTGGAGGACAGCAAGAGCTTCTTCGACTGTGGGCGATTATCTATACCAGAAATCCCCAGCTTAGACATTGTAGAGGACCCTAGCTCCCTATCTACAATTCAACGACTGCTTTCCATGTCCAACCATACCCTACAGCAGAGCCAACCTGTTATGCGATGTTCATCTCCTTCGTTTGCGACGCCACCCCCGCGGCCACAGCCGCCAGACGCGGCTCGACGTCTGCGTCCCCTCTGCTCCGACTGTTGCTGGCTGCGACTGATTGATGAAGACAAGACAAGACAACACCAGAAGACACTCTCCGATACCCGTGCAGAGGTTTTTACACCACCTCCCACTACGGTCCTAAAGTGGAGGGGCAAATTGTAGACCAATGATGAGGCCGATCCATGCCGTCATCTGTCCTCCTTAGCTCGACCATTGCGCACTTTTTCCTAACTGTCAGCGCTCTAAATCCTCGGTCGATGCCTCTATCTGGTTTCTTAACATGCTACTTGCTGTCCTCATTTTATAACTGACAAATATTTAACTTATGAGCCAAGCGAACAACTGCGTTCGCTACAGTTTTCTACGGGATTTTTGATTGGCGAAGTCATTTATAAGATCATCATAGTTTATGGTGCTCATTATCTCTGCTCTATATATAGAAGAGCCAAAGAGTTTAGTTTTTCTTGAGATAATGAAGACATCTGGTAATTCTTCACTCATTTTAAGCCGGAAAAGCTCCTTTCTCCAGAACAATTTGTGGCTGGAGTGCAAAGTGCTATGCAGAGAGCTATATCCAAGTTCGGGTAAATATTACACAGAGATTGCTTCCTCAAAATCTGGAGAGATCAAGTAACGAATTTGACTGAGGTTTCTCTGCAATCTTATTAGATGAAACGTACGCTCTGATTTGTAATCAATTATTATTATACAATTATAATTTATTTTAATTTCAGTCACAATACTGGTTTCAGCATAGTTCAATGCTGGTTCCTTAAAAATTTCAAAGAATTTAATTCATTTTTAGCAGAGAAGTGACGAGTTAAGTTTAAAAAATCATTGACTTTTCAATGATTTTTCAATTAAATTAGGACTTTTGAGCACTCGGGGACTTTCAACATCCAGATACTCAATTAATGAAATCTTAGATCATACTTATTATTATTAGAAATCATGAAATGTAAGTCTGTCAGCAGAAACTTACCTCCGTCTATAGAGTCTTCCTTCGGAAATATACAACGGGCTACAGACTGCGTTGAACAAGATAGAAAGTCAGGAAACTAAGGAAGAATTAAATTAAAAATTTAGCTAATTGTTCTCTGTCACTACTTACCTAAATGAAAATTGATAGTAAACGTATTTTTCTTTCCTATTAATTGTTCCAAGTTTGTCACTTCACTACTAGATGTCACCACTTAGATGAAAATTTATAGTAGACGTTTTCTTTTATGTTTTTAATCTCACACAAATTTGACGGCTTCTTAAATCAGCACCCTAGGAAATTTGCTGCCCCTAAAACGCTGGAGCCTATACAGCCTAATGGGAAATCCAGCACTCGTTGGAGTGTAGGTAAATCACTGGCTATTACAACAGTGTCATCTGCATACCTAATATTATTGATCACTTTTCCATTTATTGTGATCCCACTGTTTTCGTTCTCCAACACTTCCTTGAAAATTACCTCGGAATAAATGTTGAACAATAGAGGTGATAGTATACAGCCCTGGCAAACACCTTTCCTGATTGCAGTCGCTTCTAATATTCCTTGGTCAATTTTGATATCTGCAGTCTGATTCCAATACAGCATGCTGACAATGCGTAAATCTTAAAATCTTGAGCATAGATGCGTGTCAGCAATGGTAAAAATTTATGCTAATGTAAAAAATGCGTAAATCGTTTTTGTCAATACCAGTTGATTTAAAAATCTTTATCACCTTCTCGTGCCTCACCCAGTCGAAGGCTTTTTTATAGTCTATGAAGCAGGCACATACATCAACATTCATGTCCCTGCACCTCTGCACTAATACATTTAAGGAAAAGAGTGCTTATTTGCTCTCAAGTTAATTTTCAGCACTTGAAATCTACATATTTAGCAGATAACTCATCATCGCCTGTAACTGGTCAGAGCCGGTAAGTGTTGGCTGACCGGTAGCTACACTGGGTGTGTCACTCTCAAGGCTCACCTTCCAGCGCCACCATCTCCCCCTCAAATGCCATGGCACAAACTATTTCAACTAAATATGCCGTTTTATTATTATTATTTTTTTCAAATATAAAATAAATAAATAAATGTAAAAACCCTCAAATGAGTAGAAAGTACCCACAGATAAACGCTATGAAATAACTCTCTACTTTAAAATCTCTTAACTTCGTTGTCAAACAACACATAAGGCTTGTCACCAAATTTATGTCCAAGCGGATAACGCAACACCATCAGTGATGAAAAATGTGAACAACATTACAGAAATTTTCATCCCTGAAATTTACATGAAACCCCTGTAACAGACCCCCTCAACTACGGCTGGCGTATACCTGGTTTTCATTATCTCCAAATTAAATAAATCAGGTTTCCTGACTCAAACTGACGAAAATTTGCCTCCATTATCTGGTATTTAACCCTTTCCTACCGGCTATTGGAAAAAAGGGAAATTTATAATTTTAATTATATATTTGTATAAAGGTACTTGAAATTAAACACACATGTTTTTTTCAAAAATTTTTTGGAACTCTAAGTGCTAATTACTAAGCCGGTACTTATAAGTACCGTCAGGGACTTTGTGTATCACATGATGTACAGAAATAGCAATTGAAATCAATTATGTTCATATTGGTATGAAATATTTGCCTCAGGATATTAAAAAAAAAAAAAAAAAATATTTTTGCTCATTCAGACACAAAAGACATTGTAGTGCAACATTTGGAATGATGTTTTTACTCTATTTTCTTCGTTCTACATACTTCACATCTTCATCAGATTTTTACAATTTAGGGACAGTTTCCAAATCTTACATTGTATTCATTGTAATGTACCACTTGTTTTTTTGGTCTGTATGCTGAAAACTTAGAAAATTAATTTTTCGGCAATTTCACGCAGAAATTTAAAAATAAATGTTGTCATTGTCTTACTTCATCATACAACAATACATCAACAGGCTTAACAATGCAGTGGACACTGGTATTGTCGAATTATATGGTGGTAAATACAGTGGTACTTATAAGTACCGTCAGGGAGGAAAGGGTTAACTTCGATAGTGGAGCAGAAAAAAAAAAATTCTATGGAAACTAATGTGCAGAGTAAAATCTAAATTTGTGAATCACTTATACCAGTTTGTGTCTCTTACAAAACAAACTTAAAATCTGGCGCTTCTCCTTTCGATGAGAGGAGCAGCAATGTTCTCCGGGCATCAATCATTTTTGCCAAGGTGCCCCCACGATGTTATTGCTGTCCAAGCAGCAGCAGTACATGCTAAGTGCTGCCCATTTCCACCTTGTGCAGAGTAAGGTGGAATGTTTATATTATGACATTTACTCCTAGTGTTGTAAATGGTTTGTTGCTTCATATTAGATATGTCGTAATGTTTGGTGTAGTTTTTGTCAGATGGTTGGGGAGTTCATTGTAGAAGAGAGATAGGTCGAATGTGTGGACCTATTCCCACAGGATAGTTCCCCAGGTCCTTGAATAGTGGGTTGTTAGATTTATGTGTTGCTTTAAAGAATTTGATAGCAAGTTCCTTGAATTGTTCTTTTAAAGTTGGTAAACCTGTGGCTTCACGAAGGGCTATTGTCGGAAATCTGAACTCGAGCTGTAAGGCTCTCTTCAGAGTATGATTTTGTATATCTTGGAGTCAATTTAGATTTGTTTTAGTTGTTTGTCTCGACACAGAAATGGCATATTCAAATATTGTCCTTACTAGGGTGCAGTAGATCCGTACACCTAAAGGTCTGAAGAGCTTACTGTCCCTGTTTAGCACTGGGTACAACGCTTGAAGTTTCACACTGCTTCCTCTGCGGAGGTCGTTTGTGTGGGCCCCCAAGGCCAACTTGGAGTCAAGAGTGACTCCAAGGCAGCGAACTGTTTTTGTCCATGGAATTGGGTTGTTGTGGATTTTGAATTTTGGGTCTAACAGCAGTCTCTGACGAGGTCCTGCTACCTCCTCCGCCTACTTAAGCTGCCTCTCGAAGACCAGAGACAATATTTGAATACTGAGCAGTTTCCCAAACTGCCACCATGCGTCGCTGCCAATCTAGTAAAACATTATGCCGTCTCTGTTTCAACCTCCCACCTCTTTGTAACACAGATAAGTCTTTGCTGAATATGACGCAGATTTTACATAGAATTACCAGACACTGATGAGCCAAGGAAGGACTGGAACCAATGATTCATGCCATGCAACATTGTACCACTGGTACTTCTAGTACTAGCCCTAATGTGACTGCGGAGTTGTGCAGACGGTTGAGCATATCGCCGAAAAATGTCCCACTATCTGTTTACTGGGTGGTATGTCTGCTCCCCAATCTGCTACTGGAGGCATGAACTACTGGATAAACTCCCTTAACTTCACCCTGTAGTTGTAATAATTGTATTTTTTGTAAATATTAATGTACTGATGTTGTTAATAATATAAAATGCGTATACGATAAATTAAATAAATAATCGAAATGCTTATTTTATAATAATCATGCCTGGCAATTTTGTTGATTATTATCAAGTAGTTCTTCACCACCTTATATCCTTTTCTGTCATCACGATTTGTCAAATTGTTAAGATCTTCAAGAGGTTGCCTTTTTTGTTCTGTTGCTGTGTTCTTTATATCGGTCATAATTCGCTGTAATAGAAAATTAGATAGCTACTGATTTATAACAAAACTGGCTATCAGACATCCTTGTAAATATGGTAAATTAATTAAGCACAGTAAATTGAAGTCAATTTCCTCTTTTATTTCCCTTCCTGCAATAATTATTTATTTAATTCAATTTAACTTCACAGTTCACAAATATTAATTACTTCACAGTCTCTGCTATAATTTCTATATTTATCGATTTCATATTTTATCAATACAGAACATTAATAAGTGAAATTCTTCATGTTGTTTATCTACGATTTGTCTCACTAAACTCCAAATCGTAGCCCCTATTATAAAACATCTTTTGATACCAATCCAATGATCTTTTCCCAATGATCAACGATTATCTTTATCATCCACTATTTACAGATATTCCAATGGATTAAGTTGCTTGGTACTGAAACATTATAGATATTAGTCATGTTTTACACAGCAGGAAAGTATATGTGGACTGCTACAACTCAAATGATCAATTTATACTAACTGAGACAGAAGTTTTCATATAATTTAATTTTTATGAAGCATATGCTCAGGTGATAATTTCCCTGTACACTCACTCTTCAACTTTCCTATACCTGTATCCTTTTGCCATCTACAAATTTCAAATTTAAATTCTTTCAGCATTTTTTGGTAATTTCTTCATCAATTATCTTGGTAATTTATTGTAATCGCTGACCCCTTTACCTACAAAGGAAAATCAGGATTACTGGAGATAACGATTCCACCAGGAATTGGTGTCAAAATACTGCAGTGGTCAAACGCAAGACTCCGTTTGAAATACTTCTGAAATACATTTAACGGTTTCATGCTTGTCCAGGCTGTATTACAACCTAATATCTGCTTGAAAATAATGGTCCAGGATGAATTAGAATGGAATCACTGCTTGAAAAAAATGCGTCTCGTGATTGTCTACAGCACTATTATGACGTTATAACTAAATGTTGTTGTAGTGAAATCACAATCTCCAGTAGACCCAAATTTTCTATAATCTGAATGTTGACAACCTGTTCCACAGGTTGAGAATCACTATTCAAAAGCTACAGACGTTCTATGCTACAAGCAAACCTTTGGATGGCATTCGCGAGACGAGTGTTCAAATCCTCACCTGGTCATCCATATTTCGGTTTTTCATGCTTTACTGAAATTACTGTAGATGATTTCTTTCCCATTCTTTGCCTCCCCCTCTCCTATTCCAGTTCTAATTATCTAAACGGAAGCTCGAAGAAGGAAGTTTGAACATGCTATGCCTCCAACTTGCTTTCGACAGTTAACCTTATAGCTCATACACGTAGGGTCAGATGCCTCCTGTCCCGTAAAGGTAGAACCAGAAGGATAAGTCAAAAAAAAGAGGGGCAAAAGGATTGCTGTATCCCAGACTTTGAGATAGAGAGAATGGAGACAGCAGCACCTGATCTGCATGAAAACACAACAGTGGAAGCAGCAGATGAGCAGCTTGCATCACCCAGTAAACAAAAGCATCGCAGGTGTACATAGCAAGAAGTATAATAGTGTAAATAACGAATGCAGTGCTTTGGGTAATGGTTCATTTCTTGCCTGACTGAAAATTTAGACAAAAATTTATGAAAGTGGGACTATGTCATTTAAAACTAGTTAATGATGGCTGCTTGAAGGTTAAAATTGAATGGCTGTCAGAAATTGGAAGAAATCAGCTAGTTGCCTTAAAAAACAATGAAGGAAGTCTGTTTCAGAGCATATATTCCCTTTCACATCTCAACCATACAACGTGTAATCACAAATGTGGATATTAATTTAAGCATGACAGAATTTTTTAGAATCTATCCAATATAAATTTACCAGCATGAGACATCACTCAAAAAAATATGACAACTATGGTGAAATGAATGTCAGAGAACTGTTAGTGTGTTTACCTTTATTTATTTGTATATTTTGCATGAAATGCAAAATCGTATCCTTTTTACCTCCACTTGTACATTGTTTCCAATAGTGTTAGTCATGTGAAAGCTCAATGTTGCCGTCAGCAATAATGTAACAGGTACACAGTTCACCTTTATCATTACCTAATGTTGCACCAAGGTTGACATGTGCTGCCTATTTTTTTTTTTTTTTTTTTTTTTTTTGGGGGGGGGGGGCGGTGGGAGGGGCCTAAATTCAGAACATAATTTCTATGATAAATGAGAAACCAGATTTCTTCGGCAACAAAGTTAGTATAAACTAATTAACAAGTATGTTTGTACCAAAGGAACCCAATTGCACTAGAATTCACATTTCACCAAATAAAACCCCATTTGAGTGTAAACCAACATTTGTAATGACCCTACATGTACAATAATTACGAGTTCATATCTGCCCTCCGCCTCTGTTGGGAGTGATAGAAATTTTGGAAACCACCATTCAAACTTTGTATATTTCTAAAACACCTGCTATTTCAATACTGCAGCAATGGACCCTCCTAACGGATATAATTAACCTCTAGAGATTCACACAATGCATAGAGGGAGTTTAAAGGAAATTATATTTCATCTAATCATTCCCTGATTAAAGAAGTTGCTACTTCAATGGTTGATTTCTAAAATGCAATATTGATATCAGAATTTTTTATAAAAATATTGCATTAATATATTGCAGTGGAGCACTCCATCAGACAAAACAAATCGGAAAACATCATAATGAGAATTATTTGCTCACTACGTAGCCCTCACAAGTACAAAATCAATTGAACTCTGTGTGAAACACTTTAAATATAGACTGATGTCAAAATTTTATCCCAATGTTGATTAGGCTTAAAACTTTTGAGCAGTTGCACTGAAGTGTAAATATTATAGTGAAAGCATTAAATTAGTGCTTCATAGGTATTATTGTTGCATATTTGAAATCTGATGAGTGAGTAGTAGTATTCAGCACCAATCTGTGATGATCCAGGTTTGAACCATGGTCCAGTCTCGTCTAGTATTCTCGGGAATAAAGAGCCCACTGTCAGTGAACCTTAACAAATTTTTCTTGAAAAAGATGCATTACACAAACACTTTTACCAATGTGTTTCATGGACTAGTAATTTTAGATGTAATCTATTTAAAACATTTGTTTGTTGTTTCTGTGTGTATTTTAAATAATTGTGTACAAGAAATATATCCGGATCAACCTCATTCTGTTTGAAGTGTACTTATATTTTCTGCCTTTAGTAATAAGGTAAGCTGTAACATGAGTTTCTGTAAATTGCTAATGCAAGTATGGTGTAATATTATTTGTGCAATAACATGGTCATACAGTGTGTTAAACATATAGTTTTCTGACATTTGATTTGTTTTAAGAATATATTTGTAAAACAGCATGGAACAACATTTTGGTTCACTGTCAATGACTTGTTTTTAAACTATGAGTAAACTCAAGTCAGTATGCCAAAGAGATTAACACCAAACATACATATAAAATTTGAGAGCCAGTCTATACAAGAGAGAGGAAGAGTGACATTTTTAGATTTGCATGTTGATCATAATTTAAATTGGACTGTACATTTCTACTAAAACAATTTGGTGCAGCCATATTTTCAATTCCTACAGTTTCAGCAGTAGGTAATCTCAATACTAAGAAACTAGTTTATTTTTACTCCTTACTATAATATACAATAATCTTAAGGGTCAATTCAACTCAGAGCTCAAAAATGAGCAATAAGAAGTTATTTATGGGGTTAGCAGCAGAACATCCTGCAGAGAGCTGTTCAAGAATTTAGTTAACATTGTTGGCTGAATGTATATATAACATTAATATCTTTTATAGACAATATTTATATTTTATTTGAAATAAATAATAAAATACATATTTATGACAATAAAAGTAAAAATGGTCTTCGCAAGGATTACAGGTCACTGTAATTTGTTCAAAATGATGTTAGATATTCAGTGATTCATACACTCAATAAGCTCCCAACACATCTGAAATATCTGATTGGTGATAAGATTAAATTCAGGAAAAAATTAAAAGAATTTGTAATATAAGAAGTATCCACAAAATAATTGCAAGTATCTTGTATAAATGTAGATGATAAAAGTAATGTACATATTATTCTATGACAGCAGATTTTCTGGTGTATCCATCTCTTTTGTTATGTAATTATTTTGCTGTAAATTGACTCCCTTCCACATCCCACAGAGTCAGTCTCTTAAACTGGGATCTATGGAAAATGAATGAATTGTATTGTACAAAATTATCAGAAACATGCTTCAAAGCAGAAATAAACATTCCATTTTATGCTTTGATAGGGAGAGTTAAAAAGGTAAAGTTGATATGCTAATACAAGCAGGTGTTTATTCATTTTATATAATAAAAATTTTCCACAGGCCCATTAGATCCTTTCAAGCTATTGCTGCTGGAATATGTATCCACCATTTGGATCTGACCATCATATCAGTTTAATATCCATCAAAATAAGATAAGGATAGGGAAAATAAACAGTTACTCGTCACTTACCACAGATGAAGGCAGGAGGGCGAAACACGTAAAAACACAAAAACAAACGAATTGCACAATATTTCGACTTTAGTCTTAGTCATGTGGGACGCGAGACATATGGCAGGGGGAAAGATGTGGTCACATCCGAGCCCGCCACATGAATTCATGATTCACCTGTATTTGATACGTAAAATGAGGGTCCCATACTACACTACCATATTCGAGCAATGGTCTGACCCAGGGGCGTAGCTACTATGGGGCTAGGCGGTGCAGTGCACCGGGGCCCCTCACGCTCAGGGGGCCCCCAAGCATACCTCAAGGGGCCCCTAAGCGCACCTCTAGGGGCCCTCAGGCGCAGTTTAGGGGGCCCACGAGCCTTCACGGCAAACTGGCGACCTTTTTTTTTTTTTTTTTTTACCTCTACCGTCGTCTAAGGGGCCCCTGAGACTGAGAACACAGGAGCCCCTCACTCCCTCGCTGTGCTCAGGGGGGCCCCAACCACTGCTCAGGGGCCCCTAAAGAATAATTCAAGGGCCCTCATCCTCAGTTCAGGGGGCCCCTACCAGCACACAAAGCAAAAAAAAGGTCGCCCGTCTGTCCTGAGGGCCCAAAATAAATTTTTTGCACCGGGGCCCTTGTTGACCTAGCTACGCCACTGGTCTGACCAAAGTTTTGTAACCCAATTCCTTGACTTCTCTCGTACATCCCCTCATCACTCTCTCCAACAAGTGCAGAACTTTGAAACTTTTGACTTTTTTCATTGCTTCTTCTACATACAAGTTGAACATTAATGGGGATAGACTACAGCCTTGTATCACACCCTTTTTTACTGATGCATGTCTCTCCTAATTCTCTACTTTTATTATAGCCACCTGATTCTTATATAGTTTATAGAGTATTCTTCTATCTCAATACTTGAGACCTGACTTCTTTAAAATTTTGAACATCTTGTCCCACCTAACATTATCAAAAGCTTTTTCTAAATCAACAAAAGCCATAAAAGTATCTTTGTTTTTCTTAATATGAGATCCACCCTTCAAGTATTCATCTTAAAGACAGAATTGCTTCCTTTGTACCGCGATTTTTCCCAAACCCAAACTGATCTTCACCTACTATCTCTTCTACTACCCTTTCCATCCTTCAGTATATTATACTGGTCAATAATTTTGAAGCATTTGTTGTTAGACTAATGGTGCGATAATTCTCACATTTGTTGGCTTGTGCTTTCTTTGGAAGTGTTAAGATGATATTTTTATTGAAATCAATTGGAATTTCTCCTGTTTCATAACTTTTTGATATCAGCTTAAATAATCTTTTGATTCCTTCCTCTCCTAGGGATTTAAGAAGCTCTGCAGGGATCTCATCAATTCCAACTGCCTTATTTGCTTTCAAGTCATTCAGAGCTCTATTAAATTCTGTCCTCAAAACAGGATCTCGTAAGTCATCAATGTCGACATCGTCTTCCTTTTCCAATACACTATTGTTCAAGTCGTCCCCAACATATAGTTTCTCAATGCATTCTTTCCATCGGTTAGCTCTATCTTCTGAGCTTTCAAATGTCAGTTATAGGTATAGTTCCTTGTGCTTTTGGCGATGTTTCTTCTGGTCCAGGCTGTATTTCAACCTAACAACAACCACTAGGAACAAAAAACATTGAAAGTACATTTCCACCGTATAGACATAGTGGTGTTTGTGGATTTTTTTTCCTGGTCGAGGCCGGATTTAATCCTAACCTCTTCACTTTTGAGATTTAATATTTCAAGAACTAAGCGAGATATCAAAAAAATAAATTGTCAAACTGGCTATGGCGAAATTTATCTTCTGATCCAGGTTGCATTTCAACCAACCATGTCAATTTTGAGATACAATATCTCAAGAAATAAGCGAGATATATAAAAAAATATTTTTCTCGTTGAGTTACATAAGAATCCATCATCAAGGGTTTTCGTAGAATACCCTGAATTACCACAAATCTTGCACCATTAATTAATCCCTGACTGGCAATAAGATTTCTATTGAACATAATAATAGCATTTTCCTTTGAAAGCAATTCATGAGGCAGTCTCGGAAATGGATCTAATGATTTGGATGAAATTTCATACGTAGATAACATTATGCTTTTCAAGTTTGTAACATGATTCTTTTTTTAAAAAAGGATCAATTTTTTAATTTTGTTTCTCGAAAATGGCTCTAACCTCATCTACGTAGAAGGTTCAGGTACAATTTAACCTACTGATGTTAGTTAAGCTTCACTTTGGTTAACTGTGCACCTCAAAATGCCGAGGAAGCCTTCAAGATTTTTACTTTAATCAAACTTTAATTGAAATCTTGGATACTGAACAGAAATCAAAAGATTCCGAGTGAAGATCGGTTACCCAGGTACTATTTATTAATACAATCAACTCAGTTTACTATCTGATTGAATATTTGACAAATCATTATTTAGGCAGGACATATAGAATTGTGGAATAATGGGATTTATACCACTGATTAATAACACATTTTTCTAAACAAGTTTTTGTGATGAAAATCAAATTAGTTACAAGAGAGTTACAGAAACAACAAATTCTGAATCCCAAAAGCATTATCTTTTTAAATTATCCCTATTTTTTCTTGGTTCTAACAGTTTACTTTATTATTCTATTGAGCAGTACATTCTTCATATGCTTCATCAACCTTCATTCTATTTTTACAAAATTTGATTGTGTTGAATGTTGCATTTTCTCCAGGTGGAATTTTGTTGACATTTATAATGTAGCTCATTGAATCAGATGTTGAGGTGTGTAAGTCTTTGCTTCAAAGAACCTTTCACCTGAAGCCTCAATGTATCTTCTTGGCCATGTTGTATATTTCAATTAGGGTTGTTGCGGATGTCATCTTTGCGGATGCGTTTGCGGATACGGATGTTCAGAGCTTGACATCTGCGGATGCGGATGTTTAGCGGAAGCGGATGTGGAAAAATAAATTTATAATTATTTAGTTTCTAATATTTTATCAAAAATAAATTAAAAATCAATCTCTTTTCATAATCAAATTCTATTTCCATATAATACTGCCATATTGATTTATGTTTGCCTGATATTTCAACAACAAAAAATGTGGGATGATTTCACAAGTGAATTAAATTATTTAAACAATTACGTACACATCTAAAAACCAGTCCTTATCATATGAACTTTGTGGAGTTAGTGGCTGGCTACACTAATTCAAGCGTCAAGCAAAAGGCCACACCACCGCTCATCTCCACACTCACTTTTTTTTGTGTTATAACTATACGCCACATCAACGTCGACATCATTATAGGCGTGAAAAGATCAGTGTTTGGAACGGGAAGGAATTCGGCCATGGTCTTTTAATGGAAGCATTCACCTGGAGTGATTTGGGGAAGCCATGGAATACCCAAACCTGGATGCCCGGATGGGTATTCGAACCGCCGTCCTCCGAATGCGAGGCCAGGCCGTTACCACCTGCTAACTACGCTCAGTTTCCTGCTCGCGACCCACCGCTCCAGTGGCCCATTCACAGTACAACTTGTAGGACCTACGAGTTCCGATTTTCGATAAAAGAACTCTTGATGGTCCGTGGAAGCAGTTACAGGTTCCTTTCAATTCACTCAATATTTTTCAACAAAAAATAATAAGATTATTATACATTTTAATTTAAACATAGACTGTAAATATTGTGTAAATTAATAATAATTTTGTGTGATCTAAAAATTTCAGTCACAGAGTTTCTTATCAGCAGCGCAATGTACCTCTATCGTTGTCACCTATTTTTAAAATGAGACCTACAGATTAACGTGAAATTCGAACCACGGAGTGTCCCAGCATCTTAGCATTAACAAAATCAAAGCTTTGCCAGAGGTAACTGTCAATTTTAAGACCCATGAAACTTGCAGCTGAGACAAGGATTTGAACAAAGGACTTTCAGTACCCCAATCGTACGCTGTATCCATCTGTGTCAAGAGACAAATCTGGATGTAATGACAAATAAATATTCAACCATAACAAAATCAACATACTTTTTTTCTGTAGCATTTATTTTTGTTATCCCAAAACACAAATGTTCTTTTATATGATTAAATACATATTTTTCAGTACTTCTAAATTCAGATGCTTGCGGCATGTGATTCGGGTATGGAAGGTCCCCGGTTCAAAATTCGGATCTCGGATGCAATTTTTACAGGCCTTAAAATCGACCTTCACGTTTGGCAATTTCATTTGTTAACGTGAACATGCACCTTTTACAAACATCTGATGTACCTAAAGTAAGGCTGAAAAAACGGACACTTTTCTAAAGTAATCAGTAACGCTAAAACAACATTTAGTCGTAAAGGACCAGAAATTTCTGAACTCTTAGTATACGATTCTCCATATTGACCAGCCCCACACTGGTCCGCACCGTCAAAAATTAGATCCAACTAATGACTGCCAACAAACGGTGCGGTGTCATTTGAACTCACTTAAATCGAGTGAGCGACAACAATAAGAAAAGTGTCGGTCAGTGACAGTGACGGTTCAGTGCTGTCTATTGTAGCCCAACCTTTACTTTACTTGCAAGTTTAAACTAGTAAATTCGTGGCTTAAGTAATAACACCGTTTAGTTCATTGTTACTTTTATTGCAAAATCGTCAGAAAACAATCACTGTTTTGTTAGCTAAGTTACGATGGGCAGAATCTCAAATAAAGAGAAGAGAATGATATATATTGCAATGTAAACAAAACATCCACATTAAAAATTGCAGATGCGGAAGCGGATGTAGGAATTCATGTGAAAGTTTCGCACTTGCGGATGCGGATATCCGTTACATCCCTAATTTCAATCATCTTCTAGGTCTGAATTCATCCAAAGCATCTGGATGTCTTGTTGTTCCATGACTAAGCCAAGAATATAGATAGTTATTTCAGGCAAATTTTGCCACAAGTGAAACCAATTCAGTTTGACACCAAATTCTACCTGTGAGTTTGTTTTAACAAAAAAAAAAAAAAAAAAAAAAATCAAAGCTTTATAAATCCTGCTCTCTTTAGAAAACAGGGATAATTTCCTGATGGAAGGCACAGAGAGATACCAAAAATTTAGGCCTCAATAAATCAGCATAGCCTCATCTGAAAAATCAAGAGAATTCAGACATGAACAGAAAGTTTTAATTTAATTATGATCGAGCACATGCTATGGTGGTAATTTCCCTACACACCCATTTTTTCTCCTTTCCTTTCCTCACTTGTTTTTTCCCTTTATTATTTGAAATTTAAACTCTTTCAGCATTTTGGTAAAAATTTCATCATTTTTACTGGTAATTTATTCAAATCATGACATCCTTCCCCATGAAAGAAATTCTTCCCACAACCTTATGGCTGAAATTGAGTGCAAATTTGTGGTCATGATAATTTTTTCCCTTTTGCTCACCTTTCTTAATTCCCCCATCAATATCTTTCCATCTCTCATTACCAATATACACCCTGTACCCTCCTTCTGTCTTCAAATGAATCCCATTCCAGCTTCTTTTCCATATTAGTTATTGATTGTGTTCGGCAGTAATTTCCAAAGACATATCTAGCAGCCCTTCTTTGCACCCCCCCCCCCCAACTTCTGTATTTAATACCCAAAATGAGGGTCCCATTCTACACTACACTACCATATTCAAGCAATGGTCTGACCAATGTTTTGTATCCCAGTTCCCTTACTTCTCTGGTACAGGCTTTCGCCACAAGTTGTCTTCCCAACAAGTGAAGCATTACCTTCCCAGTGTATGCTGCCCAGTTTAAGATTGTTATCAAATGTTATGACAAGGTATTTACATTTCAATTATTCAATACGGAAATCGTTCCCTACTTTATAACCATAATCAACCTTCATCATTTTATCTATGTATCCTGTCTAAATAACCCTGCAGCTGTTTACAGTCTGTATCATTTTGACACTATTATATAACATTATGCCATCCACAAACAATCTAATTTCTGATAGTAAACCATCAACACAATAATAATGAATAACGAAGATCAATACACTACACTGTGGGTCTCTCATGTTCACTTCCACTTCATTTGTTACTGCATTTCCTATCCTAACTTCTTAGTTTCTGCCTTTTAAAAATTCTTCTACCCAGCAAATCACCTTTCCATCTCCGCCAAAAGTTTTTACCTTATTTAACAGTATTTTATGGCTCATTCTGTACAACGTATTTGAAAGATCCAGTGCTATCAATTTAACCTTACTTGTCCATTTAATCTGAAATATCTTCCCTGTAGCTCGCTAATTGAGGTTCACATGAATATCCTTGCCTGAAGTCATTTTGCTGATAAGAAAACCACTTATGTTCCTCACAGAGACATCTGATGTGGATGTATATTTATCTCTCCATTAATTGAGATTGCACTGATTTAAAAGTAATTGGCCTGTAATTTTCATCACTTTTTGTCACCCCTCCTTTATGGACTATTACACTTTTGCAGATATCTGGTAAACAGCAAGTATCCAGACTCAGTTTCTTTACATAGGAGGTACATTTTCCATAGTTTTTCTTGTATGTATTAATATGCTTTTGTTGATACCATCTCTTCAATAGTTTTATTTCTGCATATGTTTTCATTTAAAAATACTTTTGCACGTATTAAAAGGCTTACATTTTTTTATTTGCTAGGAAGTAAGACATCGTTTATCCTATTACTGTAGATGACACACTATAAACATGTTTATGTCTCAATTAGGAGTCATAATTCTCATTTTATTCTAAACAGAAAAATTGGGCAGGTTTCTTTCATGACTTTATTAAAAGTTAACAATTATTATTAATGCTGAAAATATCACAAAACCAGTAATAAGGGTGTTACATATGAGATGATGATGTATATGAACAAAGTAATAGAATTTACAAAATTAATAGAGATACACAAACCACTAATAATTATAGGCGTTATTCATGAAAATGAAGTACTAGGCAATGAGGTTTTCCTTAAGGTTACATAGTGTACCACCGCATGGAAGAATGACTGATGAAGATGAGGCTCTTGGGGAGAAATTAAATTCACACCCTGATTTCAACAGTGAGAATAGAGTGGTCATTATTGGTGGGGATTTATAATTACCAGTTTACACCTGGGCAAGAAATAAGGTTAATAACCCAAGGGAACAGATATTTGCAACTTCCTTAATAAGGGAAGGAGGGTTTACACAAGCGGTATAGCAGAACATAAGGGGATTTAACATGCTAGTAAAGCCCATTGATGATCTTGTGAAATGTCAAGAAACTGAGGCGATAAGTGATCACAATGCAGTTCTGATAGATGTTAGTGGATTCACTAAACAAGCAGCTAGTGTCAAATAGGTGCAGTTATATGAAGACACAGGTTTCGAAATTGAAAAGATATTTCAGGGAAAGTTTCAGCAAATGGAGGGTTGGCCCATACTAGTAGAGTCAAGGTGAGAAGAGTTTAAAAAGATAATAAGAAAGGGAGAACAAATATTTATTTCAAAACAGAAGACCGAAGGAAGTATAGTAACCACGTACTATAAGATGGAGGTAAGGTGACTAAAGAGACTGGTAAAAAGGGAACATAACATAGTTAAAAAAAAAAAAAAACAGCAGTGTAGTAGGGAATACCACTGATCTAGAAATTCATATGGCTATGTTAGAAAACCGAGAAGAAAGGAAGATGTTGAGACAATTATAGATAAAGATGGAGAAGAAGTTATGGACGATTTCAAAAAGGCAGAGATTATAAATAACTCCTTTAGTGAGACCATTAGGGACAATAATTCAAAATTGAGAGGGTTACAACAGCCCTCATACCTGAGCTTGAAATAGAATTGTATTTTATGAAATATTTGTAGTGAGCTAAAGTTTGGTTGAATATGATCTGGTATGTTTGTTTTGCAATTAACTGTAAAATCAGTGTATATTGACTTTGTTTTATGAAAATAAATTAATTAGAGGCCATTTAATATGTTTAAGAACAGAAGTGTGCAAGAGAATTGCTTAAATATTGGTAATTCCAAGTATTAATGCAAGTTACAATGTCTAAAGGACAATTTACTACAGTTTAAAATGATTTCTGTGAATAATTTTGTGAGAGATAAGTCTTTCCCGGCGTATCTTTGAAATAAATTCTTCACAGGTTTGCTGCCGGATTACATTTTCTGCTGACAACGAGCTTTCGGCGACTTGCACTGCCATCATCATCAGGTCAATTGTATCTACTATTACTATTACTATTACTCCGCGATTCACTAAAAGTGTTTGGCGGAGGGTGCATTGCACCTATCAGGAAAGGTAATGGTTTGGAAGGGATATACAGGATATGGCAGGTGGCGCCCATGGGCTATTGTGAGGAACCATCCCAGCTTTCGCCTGGAGCGATCTAGGGAAACCATGGAAAACCCAGATCAGGATGGCCTAAAGGAACAACCAGAAAATGTAATCTGGCAGCAAACCCGTGAAGAATTTATTTCAATAATTCTGTGTATAAGTACCTTTAATTTCCGTTTCTGACCATTTTGTAATTATGTTAAATGATTATGCATTAATTCTGATTGCTTTTAATGTATTTTCAATTGCTTAATTAATTGTTAATGTTCGAGAAATATCTGGCGGAAGCTTTTGAAGAGTTCTAGAAATTTCGATAGAGCCTATATAAAGAAATCAGCAGAAGAACAGTAGTAGTCTATACAGATTCCCTTTGCGAGTGCCAATGACTGCGTTAGTAGTGTTGTATGCAATCTCTGGATTGTATGAAGGAATGTAAGCAGTATCATTGACGTGTTGTTTGAAAATAAATGCAAGTCTAAACTGAAATACATTGTGGACTACTTAATTACCAAATTAATTAAACCACGAAGAATCTGACAGGGTGTACTTTGGAAAACACTATTAGAAATGAGCAGATGAAAAAAAATTGAAATTCATCTTCAAGAAATCACAAAGGAATTAAGAAAGCTGAAAAAACATAGGGTAGATAATATTATTGTGGATGTCTTAAAGATAGCAGGATGTGATATTGTATCTTATCTTGAAATTTTACTTAAACTCAGTCTGTTTACCAGATCACTGTAAAAGTGCTTTGTAGTACCAGTTCCTTAAAGGAGTGGTGACGAATAGAATTGTAAATTATAGGCGAGTCTGTTAAACATTAGTGGTAGATAAATTAATGGAAAGATTGATATGAAACCACATTAGAAAAATCTGTGAAGGGTATAACTGGATTTCAAGTTTGCAACATTGCTTTAGACAAGGATATTTAGTAGGATATATGCAAGATATTTCAGATTAAATGGACAGAGGAGACCAAATTGATAGTGTTTCACTAGACCTTTCAAAGTCTTTTGACAGAGTGAGCTATAAAATGTGGTAAATATGGTAAGAACTATTATAGTGGATGTTAAAATGATTTGCTAGGTGGAAGAATTTTTAGAAGATAAAGAGTGAATAGTTATGACCTGAAATATGTTATCAAGAGAAACAGAAGTAAAAATTCTAGTGCCATAGAGTAGCATATTGAGACCTTTGGTATTAATACAATGGATCAGTCAAAACATTATGACCACCTGCTTATTAGTGAGTAGGTCCGTCTTTGGAGTGCAATACAGTAGCGATTTGGTGTGGCATTGATTCGAAAAGTCCTTGGTAGGTTTCCAGAGTTGTCTTGCACCAGATGTCTACCTCACAGGCCTTGCAATTCCCTTAAATTATGGGCCGGTGGTTAGTGGATGTGGTATCTGGGAACACTCAAAAATGGCGCCGCTGATCAGCTGTTCATGTTCTACTGTAGTGAGCTTCTATTCAGAATGGTTTAAGTACAGTGAAACCACAACTAGGTGACCGGGTGGTGGACATCCATGCCTCATCCCTAAATGTGGAGGTCGGAGGCTTCCCTGCTCGAAAGGGTGGGATAAGGGGTGATCTGTGGCAGATCTGACAACTGAGTACAATGCTGGTGCAGGAACAAGGGTTTTAGAGCACACTCTGCTGTCAGGTCTGCACAGATCTCTGCATATCCAGCTTTACAGAGCAGGCAAGCCTCCGACCTCCATGTTCTAGCCATTTCTGAGATGCTCATTCCCAGAAGCCACATCCACAAACCACCGGCGCACAATTTAAGGGAACAGAGTGTCCTGTAGTGGACCAGACAACTTCAGAAACCTAATAAAGACTTTTCGAATCCATGCTATGCTGAATTGCTGCTGGATAGCACTCCAAATGTGGACCAACACACTAATAAGCAGGTGGTCATAATGTTTTGCTGATCAATGTATTATAATGAATGATTGTGTCAATCGTTTACTATTAGAAGTTTGGTTGTTTGCAGAAGACATAATTCTATATAATGGGTCAAAATGGTAAAGGACTATAAACAGCTGCAGGGTGATCTAGATAGGATATCCAGCTGGTTGTTAAACATGGGATGAAGAAAATGCAAAGAAGGGCAAGCTTATTAGTTATACAGATCAAAGCAAAAGGTTGATTATAATTATTAGGTGGGGAAAGAATTGCTTACTTAAGGCTTGAAATATAAGTATCTTGGCATAGTTCACTTGTGCAGTACACATTGGACTACGGGAAGGAAATGTTTCGAAATCCTGCATATGTTGGAGAATGTGATGAGAGGATATACCAGAGAAGTACAGGAATTGAGATAAAACTTTAGTTTGTCCAATGCTTGAATACAACGGTGTAGTATGGGATCCATTCTGTGAAGTTGCTAGTCTCCAATTGGGTGCCTCTCCAGGTGGTGCGTAGGAGAATGCACACCAGATATGGTGGATTCCGGGAAATAAAATACCTGGGATGTGCCAAAACTAGCTAGAGGAAGAAAACTTTGAGTCTTTTACGGTGTCCAGCTCCCCACTCATATAAAATACAAAATGTTAAAAAAATGATCAATATGCCCTGGAAAATTTGGAACAATGGATGGTGATGGAAAAGAGAAAAAGTCTTTCAGATGCTGGAATGTGCAAGGTGTCTAACAGAGTGAAAATATTACCCGCAGAGCTTGACCCAGTTAAGATGGATCTTACTGTATACTCTAGAGGAGAGTAAGAACTTGGTAACCAGGGGCATACCCAGGATCAGAACTAGAGGGGGGCAGGATTTGAACTAGGGGGGGGGGCAACTCATTTTGGTTTCGAGGAAGTGAGGTGGGGGACTGAAACATGACATTACAAAATCAAACTCAAACCTATTCAGGAAGCTATTTTTATCATTGATTAATATAGTACCCAACTACTTAGTCTAAGGACCTACTATGTAGTTAATTAAGATCGTAAGTCAGTTAGTTTTTTATGTAAACATTAATTGTTTCGGATTTTCAATTTCAATAATTTTGTTTGTCAATATCTCATGGTGTTCTTTCACGAAATTTCGATGCACACTCATCAGACATAATCCAGTCAATCTTTCTCTCCCAAAATGCTCCTGAACTAGTTCTTCACTCGTCGAAGCGTACTGAAGGCAACTTAATTTTTCTTCTAGGGGGGGGGGGCAGCAGCCCCCCTCTGCCCCTCGCTGGATACGCCCATGTTGGTAACTATGTACATATTCAGAGTGGATTACCTAAAGATATAAGGGCTAAAGCGGGAGTTTCCATTAAATACAGAAAAAATTGGAAAAATGTCACAAAATGAGAATTTATTGTTTTAGTTGAAATAATTGTGATTATTGTGGTATATGCTCCCACAAACGATTCAAAAGACCAGGAGAAAAATATTTCTCTACAACCTTCAGAGAGACGATAGAAAAAATTACAGGAAGGAAAGAATTAATTGCAAGAGTAGGAACAAGAGAATCTTCCAACCAATTGGGAAACATGGGGAACCAGAAAATGATGACAATGGAAAATGGTTGATCAAATTAAATGAATAATTTGTATTAAAATTTACCAATATATTTTTCAGACACAAAGTTATTCACATCCTACAAGATGAAAGTTTAAGAACTATACATTTTACTAGAATGGGAAGTATATTAGATGAATCATTTGATGGAAGAATTAAAGAAATATATGAGTACATAACAATTAATATGCAAAAAAAAAAAAAAAAATAGCAACAGATGTGTTGGGTATAAAGGAAAAGAAAAACAAACATAAAGCAGAGTGCTGGCAGACAAAATAGAGCAAGCAGTAAAAGAAAAAAAAGGGAATGCTTTCAATCATTGGCTGAGTAATAAGTGAGTAGAAAAAAGGACCATATAGAAAGAGAAGAGGAAAATAAGAACAGGGTGTTTCAAAAAGAATATACATATTTCGAATGCATATATTTATTAAACTGTAAGACAAAAGAATATGAAACTTTACACACATATTTACGAACCTCTTAAGTTCAGATTACAGATGTTCAATATGTCCTCCATCAGCCACACGAATAATATCACATCGATACTCAAATTCCTCCCATACTCGGGCAAGCATGTCCTTCGTCACTGATGTTACGGCAGTACGGATCTGGTTCCTCAAGTCCTCAAGATTCTGTGGGAGTGGTGGTACATAAACGTTGTCTTTAATGAAACCCCACAGGAAGAAGTCACAGGGTGTCAAATCCGGTGACCGTGGAGCCCAGCTGATGCATGCTAAGTCGCCAGCTCCTTGACGACCAATCCAACGGTTCGGTAGAGTTTCATTCAGATATTCACGCACTTGTCTTTGTGCAGCCTCGGAAACAAGCAGTTTTGTAACATAGCGAGATACTGCTGACCGTTAACCGTGTTTCCATCAAAGAAGAATGGGCCGTAAACAGATGATCGGGATTCCGCACAAAACACATTGACTTTAGGCGAATCTCGTACATGTTCAATGACTGCATGTGGGTTCTGTAGACCCCAAATTAGAACATTGTGTTAGTTTACCTGACCACTAACATGGAAAGTCGCTTCATCACTGAAAACGATGCGTTGTGCGAAAGTGTTATCATTGTCAATAGCATCATTAATCTCATTACAAAATGCCACACATTTCCATTTGTCATCAGGACGCAGAGCTTGTAACAACTGTAACTTGTAAGGCTTCATAATCAACCGACGTCTCAAAACACACCAAATTGTTGTTGTAGGTAGTTGTAACTCCCGACTGGCACGACGAGTTGATTTTGAAGGACTACGTTGGAAAGCAGTTTGAATTCGTGCAACATGTTCCTCAGAAACACGAGGGCGGCCAGGACTCTTTCCTTTACATACAATCCGGTATCTACAAACTGTCGATACCATCTACGAATGTTCCACCCATTCGGAGGATGCATTTGGTACCTCCAGGGGGGTAGCTACTATGGGGCTAGGCGGTGCAGTGCACCGGGGCCCTAACGCTCAGGGGGCCCCCAAGCATACCTCAAGGGTTTTTTTTTTTTTTAGCTCTACCGTCGTTTAAGGGGCCCCTGAGAACACAGGAGCCCCTCGCTAAGGGCTCTCGCTACTCAGGGGGGCCCCAACCACTGCTCAGAGGCCCCTAAAGAACAGTTCAAGGGCCCCCATCCTTAGTTCAGGGGGCCCCTACCAGCAAACAAAGCAAAAAAAAGTCGCCCGTCTGGCCTGAAGGCCCAAAATAATTTTTTTGCACCGGGGCCCTTGTTGACCTAGCTACACCACTGGGTACCTCAACCTGAAACGTCTTTGCACTGTAATCACGGAATTACACTTCGCAAACTCAGTAACACAAAATGATTTCTGCTGTGGAGTAGCCATTTTAAACATATGACGGTTACTAAGAATAACACAAGACGATTGATATCTAGCGGCTATTAAATAAACTAGACTATGTATTCGATTCTCAAATAGCCGAGCCGGGGTGCAGCGATCGATAGTTTGGACAAAAGAATACTTGGTAAAAAGTATATTCTTTTTGAAACACCCTGTATTCTTGCTAAATATAGTTGAATTTAGCATCCCAATTACTTTCCAGCCATTAGTAACTCATGATATTCGCTGAATCGCCTTCCATTATGATCTCAGGGTAAAAAATCAACTTTAACCCAGATTGGGAGTGGACCGTACGGCTCCTAAGCAGGCTCTAAAGGCCGCCACACACGTGCGGGAAACCCAAGGGATTAGGACGCAATGGTCAAGGCCTTGCGGGATCCCGCACGTGTGTGGGCACTTGCTTGAGGCCGTGGCCGCACCCCAGTGCGGCCACGGCCTCACCGAAATACAATTCTTATTTCCTGGAAGGCCGGGAGGGAGGGTGAGAAGCTCAGCGTGTGTCCTGCGGTCAGTCGGCCTTCGATGATTTCTTGTGAGTGCCTGTATGTGTTGCGATTTTGTTTCTCTGTTTTGTTTCTAATGTTCCGTTTCGTGATGTTCCGTGTTTATAAATATATATGATAGTGAGCCCTGTCTATAGGAATTGAAGTACCAGGAATACAACGACACAAACAAACGAGAAGCTACCTACGCCAAGCTGGCATAAATATTGAAGGAGAATGAACCAAATGCAAAAAAATAAAAAGAATCAATACTAAAAAAAAATCAGCAACATTATACCATCATTAAATGAATCTTTGCGAAGTGATGTGCTGAAGAACATTAAAAAAAAACCGGCTGCAAGAAGATCACTTTGACGTTGTTAGCAAAACCGTTGTCATAAAATTACGTGGCCTTCCGACCAATCAAATGCTAATAGCAGAAAAAATAATTAATGACACCCTGTTTCAAGTCGAAATGGGCTGTTTAGGAATGTACAGTGAGCAACGGTTACCTACTTCTGACCTGTACTATTCTGCAGGCAGCAGTTCTGGATTGTTTTCCCAGGAACCTCATGGAATAGTCTCAGCCCAAACCTTTTCAAGCAACACCCGCAGGATCATTATAAACCACCAGCAGATTTTGATAAATTACCAAAAAACAACGACACAGCAGCAATTGTTCTATAAAATTATAATGCAAATTATGTCATGTGATTTGAATTTGAGTTTACATCACATGATCAACTATATTAATGACAACATGACTTTAAACTAATATTATTTTAATTTAGTTTTTATGTCATTTAAACTTAATTTTATGTTGTTGATGTATTTACGAATGGGAATAAATCAATTACAGTAAAAGTCTGGCTATCCGAGTTCCGATTATTTTTGAAATATGATAGGAAGCTTTTATGAAGATATAGAAATACAGAAAAAGGCTGCTTCAAGTTTTACTAGGCAACTTAGAGAGGTAGCACTGTGACAGATTCAATAAAGAAAATAGTAACAGCAGCAAACGCGTGCACATCATCGGATGCTGCCATCGTGAAGCCAACTCTGAAACCCTTGAGGATTTGAACCCCCCGTGTGTGTGCAGCGCCACTTCGATGAAATCCCTGCGGTCCGGCCCGCGGACTGTTTCCCTGCGGCCCGGCCTCCACGTGTGTGGCTACCTTAAGGCAGCGTGATTGTAGTCTATCTAGTTTGTTCAGGGCATCTTTCCTAGCGTCTTGATAAAACATGCTGCCGTAGTCGATTAGTGATCTGATCAGAGATCGATATATCAGGAGTAGGCTTTGAGGGTGAGCGCCCCACCAGACGCCAGATACCATTTTTATTATGTTGAGGCGGGAGATGGCTTTTGTTATCAGTTGATCTATGTGTTGGGCCCAGTTGAGGCGATGGTCCAGTATCATCCCGAGGAATCGGCCTTGTCTTTTCAGAGCTAGACTATATGGCCCTAACTGTAGGTTGCTGGAGTTGTAGAGGATTTTCCTTTTGGAGAAGTAAACCACTGATGAACCTCCGCTCCACATTCGACGAACATACCTAACTGAAAATTTTTTAATGGAGAGATTATCACTCAATAACCACCCCATTCATGAATGACTCGAGAGGTTATCAACCATAGCATATAGAGCGAAAAGTCGAGCTCGTCTTCCCCTGTTATACGCCTATAAATTCTGGCTAAAATACAAAGACAAACTATCCTCGTATAATATGCTCCCAATCTTTCAAGAACCTTTCGAGCTTCGTCTAGAAAGAACCCACACAATCCTCTGGGAAGGAAGTCAAATCCGGAAATTTGATCCACAAGATATCCGTATTCCTATCAAAACCAGACAACAGCACTCTTAAAATATTCACAGACGGATCGAAAACCACTGGAAATAATAGAGTAGGAGCGGCGTATTTCTGTCCCAACACAGGTAAATCGACTCAATTTTCGCTACCCGAAGAGGCATCCATCTATACAGCTGAAGCAAAAGCCCTGCTGGAAGCCATCAGATATAGCCAAAGTACCAACATGGACAAAGTCGTCATCCTGACGGACTCCTTCAGCGTACTAAAGAGCTTACAAAATACTACTTGGAATAGCCATACTTCAAACTATTGTATTGGAAATTCTACAACAACTGAAACGGAACAGGGAACTTGGCATTACGACTACTCTGATGTGGATCCCATCTCACAGCAGGCATCGAGCATAACGAACGGGTGGACGCCCTGGCAAAACAAGCTATCCTATGAGGGAGAGGTAGTCAACATGCAACTCCCTGATCTCGGATATAACACATAACATCAAAGTAAGAGCCAAGGAAAAATTGTCAAGAGGAATGGACGATCTCCTCAAAAATCAAAGCCTCATATTATGCAACCATTCAACCGAGCATATCTCCAAAACCTTGGTTTTACAATTGGAACAGTAGCAGACGATTAATCACTACGATATCGAGAGCCCGATTTAACCACGGTAACTTCCCCAGCCACCTATACCGAATAGGGTTGAGAGATTCCCCATACTGCGACTGCTCAGACCAGGCAATAGGAGACATCAATCACATAATTTTTTCATGCAATAAATACCATCAACTCCAGGCACCAAATGATGAAAGATCTTGCCAAGAACGGCTTCCCCCTTCCGACAAACGTAACCCTCCTACTTTCCAGCAACAACAAAGTAATACTTAGCATCCTCGCCAGATACTTAAAAGATGGAGGGATAGAATTCTAACCAATCTTTGAAGTTAAAACAGGAAATGACTATACTTCAAACCTAAAGCCCAAACCACAGCACAACCCCATTTCCGCGCAAGCACAACAACTAGCTTGGCAAAATTAACAGTATCCTCACCAATCTACCGATTGAGGCCAACACCAGATAGATCAACCCTCTACAGATGATTTGTCAAAGAAATACGGCGATTTAGACTAATCAATAGAAAATAATGGATATGACGATTACTAAGTCTAGTTGATGTATTGTCTAGCAATGCTTTTTAGATTACGGTACTCAAGAAGGCACTTGAAATTTGAATATTGTAAATAGCATATTCATTCAACAAGATTGTAATAAGTTAACCTATTATAGATAAGGAAATGTGTAAATAGATAAGTTACGCAAATGGATGTAAGAAGCTTTGTAAAAATGTAGAATGGCTGTATGGTCTCTAACCGAATGCCAATAAAAACAAAACAAAAAAAAACAAAAAATCCGGATTGGACCTTTTGATACAATCTCAGTTTGGTCTACATCAGTAATTGTTAAGGGCCACAAACCTGGGTCGTTTTGAGGATTCAGATTTTCAATTCCGGCAGTGATGGTCGTAGAAATAGGCTCAGATACGCATTCTTGGCTGGATAGTCTCCTACATCGCCGCCGCAGTCAGCAATGATGTTGACTCATTTTCCTCGCTATTATTACGAGGTGGCAGTGGCACCCATGACGATGATGATGGAATAATTTCAGCTGGATTAGGGTTAGAGTGCAATAATACGTCACTTTCTATCAATGGAGAAATTTTAGAGGTTTCTAAGGACCGTCACTTTTTATGTATTTATATAAAGACCCACGTAGATTTTCTTCTACTTGTTTTCTTTGGTAGCGCGTTTCCTTTTTGTACTACCCTACTCAAATTTTCTTCCAGCATCACGATCACGCGAACTTATTTCACAAAATTTTTTTTTAACACATAAAACTATTTCAGAAATAATTTACAAACAGTGTAAGGCAGTTTTTTTTAACCATTCACTCTTTCCTATATGTACTGTTAATAACGTAAGATTCACTGAAACATATGTGCCGCACAAACGATTTGGTAACGCATACAGGTCGGGCCACACTAAGTCGATACTGGTCAGCACCGCCACCCCACCGCAACGACACGTTCCTTATTGTTGGCGCTCACTCGATTGAAGTTAGTTCAAACGACATCGTGTGTGGTCCGACAATCGGCCAATATCCCACCGTTATTAATTTGGTTTTGTGGTGTGGTCCGGTGCCAGGCTGGTAGATGTAAGGAAGCGTGTGGAGGAAGTTCGGAAATTAATACTTTTATACAAATAAATCTAAATGAGAAATTTTTATTTAGGCAAAAGTTTTAAATCTATATTTTTTTCTCTCCTGCTCGGATTGCCGCGCGAGGCCCCTGCAAGAGCGAGGCCCCGGGTGATTGCCCTGCTCGCCACCCCCTAAGGCCGCTTCTGCTAAAGACAGTCCACTCATCTACAATGTTCAAACATTTAACCTTTGAACTGAATTCATGTTTGGAATTTTATTAGGATAGAGAAGCAGCTAGTGGAGGGATAATTAGAATATTTTAGAGTAACTGATATTTGTAGAGGCCTAACTTGAACATGGCCCTGAAGTTACATGTTCATGCTAAAGGCTGCAAGACAACAATAACATGAGAAATAAAGTTTCAACATTTTTAGCAGCTATGCTAGTAAACCTATATCTCACACCCACAAAGGGAAAGCTTTGTGACTCTTGTCATCAGTATAGCGATTATTACTGGCTAAATGGTTGTTTCCTAGAACCTTAAAACTCTGGCATTCTGGCTAGAGGAAAGAACCCTTATGTGTAGTAACGCCTTGAGGTTGCAGTCCTAACACCAAACTGCTTGGAAAGTATTGTTACTGTATATGTACTCACAATACTGCAAACAATAAACCAAATCAATCTGTTAATCATGAAGCACAGAAATAAAAAAGGATAAATGATTATGGTTTGCACATAAATAAATTGCAAGAACTTTAACCAAATTGCAGCAAGAATGAGCAAACATACACATGAAATGATGTAGTACACATTCATGCAATCACTAAAATTAAGAGTAACCTTATTGAAACAAAAATGATTGTAGTATTGTAATTTTTTTTTTTTTAACCTACCATTTAGTTATTGTTCTGTGACCTACGAGTACCTACTATTTTGTTTACGTTTCTTTAAGTGTGAGATATTGATAGTTCATACAATTACTTAGCGAAATTAAGTGACATGTTTTCAACACGGCTTTTATTCTTACAGCCAGGGCCGGATTAAGACAGCGCGGAGCCCGTAGCAAATGTGAAAAAAAAGCCCTTCATTTTTTCCGTCCGCGAGGGTGGGGTGGGGGGGGGGGGAAGTCGCACATATAGCCTAGGTGCGGAACCCCCTTAGGAGGCGTGAGGCCCCCCAGAAGGCGCGAGGTCCGTAGCATTTGCTACCTCCTGCTACGTGGTTAATCCGATACTGCTTACAGCGTGTATTAAGCATTGTTGGTTATGTTTTACTGATGGCTACAAAAAATAAGAAGAAGTTTGAAGAAAATAGCGTGTTTAACGATGCATGGACAGATTTATGCCTTTTTATTAATTGCAATGGAAAGCCACTATGCTTATTATGCCAAAAGAATATAACGTCAAACGTCACTATGATACCGAGCATGAAGCAAAATTTGCATGCCTAGTTGGTGATTCCCGGAAAAATAAAATCAATTCACTCAAATCTCCATTCAAGAACCAACAAAGTGTTTAAGGTCCAAATTCAAAGTAACGAGTCAAATATACGTGCGAGTTTAAGGGTGGCGGAAATACTAGCCAAGTCTGGGCGACCGTTTACCGACAGCGAATTAATAAAACAATATGCCTTATCTGTGGCTGAAGAGGTATGCCCAGATCAAAAAAAGAAATTTCAAATATAAGCTTATCTGTCAGAACTTGTACCCGGCGAACTGAAGATTTGGGCGCTAATTTATGGGAAAAACTTGGGAAAAAGCACAACAATTTGAATGGTTCTCCTCAGTTACCGATGAAAGCAATGATGTCTCAGATACTGCCCAGATCGTAATATTTGTTCGTGGAATTGATAAGTACTGTAGTGACGAACTTTTACAGTTATGTAGCTTGAAGGGAACGACTACGGGGAAGATTTGTTTTCTCACTTAGAACAGACAATGACGTTAATGCAATTAGAGTGGGAAAAATTGATAAGTCTAACAATTGACGAAGGTAGAAATATTAGTGGGCAAAACAAGGGCCTGGCGGGTTGAATTAAAACAAAATTGGCAGAGATAGGATGTGAAATCCCGTTATTTTTTGATTGCATTATCCAACAAGAAGCGTTATGTTCCAAAGTCGTTTCATTGGAGAAAAGTAATGGACATCGTGATATCCACTGTAAACTATATCAGAAATAATGGGTTGACACATCGTCAATTCCGAGAGTTTCTATCCGAAATGGAAGCAGATCCTCAAGATGTCCTTTATTATTCAGAAGTAACATGGTTAAGTAGTGGTGCAGAACTGAAAAGATTTTTCGATCTCAGAAAATAAATCAACACTTTTATGAATCAGAAAGGTAAATCTGTTCCACAGCTAACAGACCCTCAATGGTTAGTATGTCTTGAATTTTTGACAGATATAACTCATGAATTAAACACGCTAAATGTCAAGCTTCAAGGGAAAATCAAACTAATATCTGATATGCATACAGACGTAAAGGCGTTCCAAACTAAAAAACAATTGATGAAAAAAGTTAGATCACTTCCCGAATTGTTTAAAGGCTGTCAAGGAAACTGGCATTGATTTTAATTGGGATAGTGAGAAAATGAAAATCATTTTAATGGAGTTACAAGGTGACAGATTTGGTAATATCGAGAAGATTTCGAACGAACTAGAGATTTTTGCTAATCTCTCCATTAAAAAATTTTCAGTTAGGTATGTTCGTCGAATGTGGAGCGGAGGTTCATCAGTGGTTTACTTCTCCAAAAGGAAAATCCTCTACAACTCCAGCAACTTACAGTTAGGGCCATATAGTCTAGCTCTGAAAAGACAAGGCTGATTCCTCGAGATGATACTGGACCATCGCCTCAACTGGGCCCAACACATAGATTAACTGATAACAAAAGCCATCTCCCGCCTCAACGTAATAAAAATGGTATCTGGCGTCTGGTGGGGCGCTCACCCTCAAAGCCTACTTCTGATATATCGATCTCTGATCAGACCACTAATCTACTAGGGCAGCATGTTTTATCAAAACGCTAGGAAAGATGCCCTGAACAAACTAGATAGACTACAATCACGCTGCCTTACAGCCTGCTTAGGAGCTGTTCGGTTCACTCCCAATCCGGGTTAAAGTTGATTTTTTACCCTTAGATCATCATGGAAGGCGATTCAGCGAATATCATTACAGTAAAATATTAGCTTATGGTGAAAAGATTGACAGGCGCTGGATGATTTATTCACAGACAAAGGATGCCGTTTACTGCTTTCCATGTCGAATATTCGGAACAGAAAATACAAGAATTGGATCCAGTAAAAAAGTAAGTGATTGGAAACACTAGGGTGATTACGTAAAGTCTCATGAATCTAGCCGACAGCGCAAAGATTGTATGTTGAAATGGTTAAATTTAGAGAACGGATTAAAAAGTTGTGCCACTATTGACTCTTTAGCCCAGACTCAGATTGAACAAGAAAAGCAGAGTTAGAGAGATATTTTAGAAAGACTGCTTTCAATTGTAAATTTTTTAGCATCTCATAATTTGACTTTCAGAGGTCATAAAGATAAATTATCTGACTCAGATCCAAGTGAAACTAGCGGCAACTTTATAGATTTAGTAAAGTTGATAGCTAGATTTAATTTAATTTAATTTAATTGCAATGGAGCACAGTCTCCGGTGGCAATTTCCCTACACACCCATCTTCCCCCTATCCTGCACCCACCTACATTTGCCCTCTACAAATTTTATCTTTAAATTCCTTCAAAGTTTTGATCCAATGTTGCGATTTCACCTAAAGCAAGTAACAGACAAGACTAGTAATGACCATTATCTTGGCAAAAATATTCAAAATGAGCTGATACAATTAATGGCAAGTCACGTGAAGACTAAAATTGTTGACAAAATAATAAAGAATAAACATTTCTCGATTATTCTTGATTGTACCCGTGACGTTTCTCGAGTTGAGCAAATGTCAAATATTATAAGATTTTTTAATACAAATACAGTTGACATTGAAGAACATTTTATTGGCTTCTTAGCCGTTGAAAAAACCACAGCTGAGAGTCTGACTAATCATATAATCACAGAGCTAGAACAACTGGATATATCATTGCAAAACTGCCGAGGCCAAGGATATGATAACGGAGCCAATATACGTGGAGAAAACAGTGGTGTTCAGAAACGTATACTTGAAATTAATCCACTTGCTAATTTTTTACCTTGTGGGAGTCACAGCTGGAATCTCATCCTAGGAGATGCAGCATCGTCTTGTGTTCAAATAAAATCCTTTTTTCGTTTGCTACATAGGCTATACACTCTGTTCGCCTGCCCAAGTCAGAGGTGGACTATTTTAAAAGCACATGTAAAATCCTTATCGCTAAAACCACTTTCTGAAACTAGATGGGAATGCAGGGTAGAATCGGCTAAGGCCGTTAAATACCAGCTAAGCGATATATGTGATGCTTTGAAGGATTTAGCAGAAAATGCAACAGATTGTCAGTTGGTTAGTGAATGTCATTCTATAGAAAATTAAATAACTAGCTACGAATTTGTAGTTTCTCTCATCATATGGTATGACATTCTTACAAAGATTAATGTTATAAGTAAAATGTGGCATAGCGAAAAAATGCACCTTGGTGCGGCTATACAACACCTAGACGCATTTACACATTGGCTTGATGATTATCGGGAAAATGGTTTCCAGTCATCCTTGGTAACAGCAAGAGAAATAGTTGAGGAAAATGATATTGACAGAAAGTTCAAAGTCTTGAGAAGCAGACGTAAAAGAACGAATTTTATTACGAAAGGCAAGATGAAGTTGTTGTATTGCCTGCGGAGATATTTTCAAAACAAACTATTTTTATGTCATTGTTGACAATGTGCGCGCAAGCTGCCAACCTAGATTACAGGCACTTAAACATCTGAGAGTATATTTGGTTTCATGTACAACATAAAAAAAATTGGAGGAAATTAGTGATTGTGAACTTCTGAAACAATGCAGTGACTTGCAACTTTCTCTTACAGTAGGAGAAACATGTGACATTGATGGAAAAGAATTGTATGAAGAACTGAATATGCTTGTCCGTGTGTATGAAGGAAAAAACTACGATATACGAGTAACTTTCTCAGCATTTATATTTACAAATACTGAAAATAAATGAATTATAATAAAAGGTGCTGAAATACATAATATAAAAAAATTTAACTGAAGTGTACCCCAATATCGAAGTAGTCCTAAGAATTATTGCCACCACACCTGTGACAGTTGCTTCTGCAGAAAGGAGTTTTTCGACGCTGAAATCATCAAAACATATTTGAGGAATTCGATGACACAAGATCGGCTTTCAGCCCCTGCTATTCTTTCAATTGAAAATGACGTAGCTCATTCATTAAATTATTGTGCTTTAATCAAAGATTTTAGCCTCAGGAAAAGCCGCAAGCATCATTTTTAAAATCGTGCTTCTCTCTTTTAAGGTAGGCCTATTAATATACCTCAATTTATCATGATTAATAATTTGTCTTCTTTATGTTTGTCAACTTTTATAAATATTTTAATATAAAACATTAAAACTCAAAATTTATTTATTTATAATTTTTGCATTTCTCATCAATAAGAAATATCTACTTTTGATTCACATACTTTGCACAAAGGACAAGGGCCTCGCAAAGGTCTGCCGCCCGGGGCCTCGCAATGGTTAATCCCGCCACTGGTCTTTAGTTAGTATGGTTGGCATTGCAATACAAAGAACTGGCAGAAGAAATTGCTTGTTGAGACCTGAAGTGTAAATATTTGGTAACAAACTCAAATGGACAGTACACAATAGGTAGGTAGTAGGAAAGGGTTTCAAAGTCCTTCATTTATTGGGGAGGATGTCAAGGGAATGTACCATAGAAGTGAGGGAAATGGATTACAAAAATTTGGTTCGACCATTACCTGAATAAGGTGGTGTATTGTGGAATGTATTTTGGATATCAGAAACAAGAGTTAAAGGGCTGCAAAGGAGGGAAGTTAGATTTGTCTGTGGAAATTACTGCAGATCACAATTCGTTACTAATATGATCCAATCCAGTGGATTGGGACTTATGGTAAGAGAGGAGGAGCATCTAGATAGTGCTGGGAGTATACAGTGCACATGTTCATGAAGAGGTTTTGAATGATTATTGTGGTAGAATTAAGAGTAGTGTATGGAAGAAAAAAGATGAACACGACCAAATTAGCTTGTATAGATAAAGGGAAGCTATGAATAATTTACCAAACACGCTGAAAGAATTTAAAATTAGAATTTGTAAAAGGGGGGGGGGGGAGAATGTGAATTTTGGGTGATTGTCACGAGAGTGTGATCCATGGCAACAAAATTAAATTAAAATTAAATCATGCTGTATTTGAATTTGAAGTATGCCAATAATAAATTGATAACGTCTTGCAAAGTGACAACAAAGTCTTAAGTTGTTTTGTTTTATGCCTCTGTCATAGACTGAAATACAACATATATTAGATTGCGAAAATGGAGGTTTCGTTAACGTCAATAGAGGGGAGAAAGGACTGGAGGCAAGGAATAGGAAAGAATTCGACCATGGAACCATTTCGGCATTCGCCTTGAGTGATTTGGGGAAAGCCTGGAAAACCCAAATCTGGAAGTCCAGACGAGTATGTACAAAAAGAAATTTCCCCACTACATCATATAGCCCTACATAACGCAAGCTTTGCTAGAAGTAAAGATCACGCTCGCAAAAAAACTGAACGTATCAGGATTCGACCGTGAGACCTTAAATTTCGAGGTGACCGATTTAACAACCAGTACTGTATTTCACAGAAGTTTGATCCTACTTTTTCGTTTTTGAGGATGACAACCAGAAGAACTGAAAAAAATTTTAACTCTTGCACACTTGCCAAACCAACCGACAGTTTTTTCTACTAGTACCTCTAGTTGAGATCCTACACATAGCGTTTCGGAGTAATCCATCAAATAAGAATTGGTGTCTTCCAAAAACTCCGGTAATCATAAACAACGTTTTGAGAAGAATTCAGGATATTAATAAAGCATATAAAACAATCAGATCACCTTTGAGATCTTAAATCAAGAAGGGTGAAATTTCTTGAGGAAATTTGAATCGAAATGCAAGAAGCGCTCATCAAGAAACGGTGTTCTATCCATCACACCTTCCAGAAACTTGATTAGAGAGCAGTGCGTTTGTCTGCGACTAATAGAATTTGTTTGCATAGAACCTGCGCGTCAAAGCATTGTGCTGCTCCCCTTACGCATTACACATCTCGAATATTAGTATTCAACCATTGATCACAAATCAAATCTAAAGTTTATTTTTTTGAGCGTCAATAAGAAGCTTTTTATTCTGGAACATTAGACGCATTGCAATATTGATAAACATGTTGATAAAGCTATAGGTTTACAACAATTTAATTGATGACTGAACTGAGAAGTACAAGTAATTAAAAATTCAATAACAAAGCTACCGCCCTTACTTCAAAAGACGACAATAGATTGCGTTTCCTAGGAAATCTCATATTTCGGTCATATCTGATGGTAAGAGCACATACTTTTTTTTGAATGTAGATTTGATGATATTTAGTTAGTATTATCAGTAAAACTGCATAAATTCAAGTAACCTGTATAGCATAGTCAAATATTTGATATGTAGTGATGTTATTTACCCGTTTTCATCTTTATAAGATACGAGACTTCACGTATTCATCTTCTGGAGTTCGCAAAGTATAATGTTACCGAAAGTAAGTGTCTCGCAATAATTGTAAGATACGGTATTATGAATATTACTATGTTACACGGAATATTACTCCTGCTTTTAGTAATAAGTGCTATGCAGATACGATGGATTCATAAATTTAGTGTTGTCCTTCAAAAAAAAAATTCTTTTCACTGCGTGTAATGTAGTATTCCCCCCCCCCCCGCCCGCCCTTCCTTGCAATTCACAGTACTGAGTTGCCACTTTAAAATTATATCCATATTTTTTTATGTACGAAGAACTTTGCCCATTACAATAGATCTGGGCATTACTGAGAGATAGGCCTAGGCCTATAAAAAATTCCACACAATTTTCTCTGATCATTTGTCATAATGCTGTTTTACGGACAAGTATAAATCTTCTGAATGCATGTCATGAAATTAATAATTATCTAAGAGATCTTTCTGTTTCTGTGGTTTCCAGAAAAATTTGACGTTCGATTTTCATTTCTTCGCACTCGCTGTGGGCGTCGGAGCTACAGCTTTTTGAGAAATTCCAGAATAGTCGTAAGTAATATAAAGTTATCTGCTTATGTTTAGCTTAGTCTGTCTAAATGGTTAAGTCAAATGTGAACTGATTATAGATCTATAGATCTAATAGAAAGAACCAGGCAACTTTGTTAATGATGTATATAGACCTCAATTTTTACTATTTGATTGCATTGCTAACATTATTTACAGTTAGGCCCTCTTCTGTTCTTCGAAAATGCTCTGTAATGCAATTCGGTTACTCATTAAACATGAATCAGTAAATATTATACAAACTAACTAAAATAATTAGCTTCAAAATTTAAAGTTAAAATTTGTTGCTTTTGGAAAAAATTATTTATTTTTAACAATTAAAATATTTCAGATCTAATATATGGAATTGAGGGGTAAAATGAAAGAAGTGTCTTTTATCTCGGGTTCTACTTGAGCCCATATATAAGAGTGAAGGCTTTCTGGGGGCTGTATGTAGATCGAACTTTCTCAGGAAACTATTTGAGTGTGTACGTTTGTATAACACGACTTTTCGGCGGTCAAATACTCTGCCACCATTGTCAAGTCTCACAGACGTACTAACTCAGCTTGTTTCCCGAAAAAAAAAAATCATCCATATTTATTTATTTCCTGTATGCAGTCTACGATACTATATTTTGTTTAAGGGACTTAAACTATTGTGCTATCTAGATCAGCGTGGAGAACAATCAAAACCCCCAATAAACACCTGTTGAGGTAATTCTTCAAAATATATTCTGCATTGTGGGTAGTCACTTAAGCAACGCTACACGACGCACTGATCGTGGTGGGTGAACGATAACGTTCTGGTCTCGCATTCGGCAGGACACAGGTTCGAATCACCATCTGGCCATCTAGATTTCCGTTTTTCTTGGTTTTCCTAGGTCACACCAGCGTAATGATGGGATGGTTCCTTCAAAAGTCTATGGCCAACTTTCCGTTTCTTGCCTCCATGTTCTTTCTCGCCTCTAATGCCGTTTACGTCAACAAGTCATCAAGGGATAAGAAAAAAGAAAGTTACACGACGCAGCATCCTGTTGTTTGTGGGTGAGTTTGGAGACCAAGTGTCCGCATTGCGACTATTTCCCCTGCCACTGTCGCCTTCATTCTGTAATAGAGTTAAAGTTGGTGGCTATTTTAGCAGCCAGAACACCGAATGGTTTTCTTGATTTGAGTCGCAATGGTTGATAGTTCTGCCTATCAACCCTTAAAGGTATCTGGCAGTACCTCCGGCTTCCACCAATGACGGACTAAAGCTGCTTGGTATTGAAATTTGGATGGACATATGCCAGTAGCCAAGGCAGTGGTATGGCTGTCAGTATACCACCCACAATCATTAAAGCAGAGTTTAGACGTACGTCTACCTTCTCAATATAAGCACTGAAGCAAGAAGCCAATGGTCGCTTCCCTAAATACTTCAATTAATTTTCCCTACGAGATTTTCTCTAGGCTTGATTTCCACAGCAACGTTTAAGAATTATTTGCTATACATAAGTCTTCGATCAACGGTGACGCCAAGGTATTTCCCGTCCTTCTACTGACACGAGAAGAGAATTGCTTCCTTGCCTGCTGAATTGATAAATGAAAACAACACGCCGCTGTTTTCGTAATATTTGGCCTGAGGCGCTTTTTAATGAAATACTAGTGAAGACGAAATTCCGTTGATAATACCGCCTAACACAATCAAGGAAAAAAGGAATTTTTTTTTAAATGATGTATTTGTCAGAAGTATGTGTGGAATTAGTAACTATCCGCCTCTAAAGCAGCGCGCATTAAAGCGTCTCCACACTGGATGATCGTTTCTCGACTTAAGGAAAGAAGCAACATTGGTTCCGCAGCTAAAGGTGGACAAAAATAAAACGAGACCTGTAGCTCCGCTCTGGGCGTCCTGATTGTGTTTTTAGACGGTCTCCCGCAATTACCAAGTATACTGAGACAGTCCCAATACCCGTCTCACGAACTACACATTTCACAAGCAAAAATACGCCTGTCACACACAAACCATAGTTACACATTTCATAGACAGATGGAAACACTGTTTCCTCCCCGGGGCACACGACATGTGATACTTTGCATCACGTCTGGTGATAAGGACAATGCGCCGCTCGGCCCGTGTACTCGTCAAGTGAATGCTGAAGTGCTGTTCAAATACGCATCCGTGTTCCGTTTGACGCCCAACTTTAAGCAGTGACTGTACAATCGAATAATGAAAGATACAATAGTACAGGCATTTTAGACAGATTTTAGGGGAAACCTCGAAAAAAATAATGTAGAACTGAAATTTGGCACAAACGTTCCTTAGTACCTTAGAAACAAGTACTAAAAAGTCCCCACCTCTATGATGTCCGCGTCATAGTTTTTTTTTAGGTCAAAAGGGCTTAAATAGGGATTGAGTGCCAAATCTGCATAAACTCGTTGCAACATTCAAAATGTCAGACTCAGTAACGTTTTATTTCACCCTAGGTAATTAGGATAGGCTAACCACTGCATAAAAGTGTAATATCGGCACTATTATTGTTTAAAAGTAAAAGTATAGTCACATTTTATCATGAAGGCAGTACGAAACATAACTTTTTTTTTCAATTTTTCTGTATTGCGAAAAACTGTCAAAGTTACCAGGTCGGGACCTATGATCAAAGTTGTAGTACACACTTTCAGCATTAAAATGGTATATCGTTCATCCCTCTGCGACGTATGGTTGTAGAGATACACGTTGAAACAAGCACACGTGAGTCAACGCTGCGTCGAGAGATCCGCGCCCCGCTCAGCGGGCATTATGGGTATTAACCTGAAAAAATATAATGTAGACCTGAAAATTGGTACAGCTATTACTTACTACCTAAGAATCATGTCTTGAAAAGTCCCCATCTCTGAGGTGTCCTCTTCATAGTTTTATCAGGGCAAAAGATTTTAATTAGGACTTAAATGTCATAATCAGTATAAACATCTTGTACTTCTTAAAATATCAGTTTTTGTATCATTTAATTGCACTATAAGTAATTGGAAAGGCTAATTATTGAAAGACAGCGTAGTTTTGAGCGTAATTATTGTACAGAAGTAAAAAAAATCTCACATTTGATAGTGAAACAGGTACGAAATATGACTTGTTTTGTAACAAAGTCAGATTTGCTTAAAACTATCGAAGACCTATTATCAAAGTTGCAGAACGCAGTTCCAACTTTAAAATGGTATATTCATCAAGTTTTTGTGACAAACGGTAGGTGAGATATCATCGAAACATTCGAAACAACGCGCAGAGCTAAGCATTAGCGCCGTTCCCCTTACCCTTCCTCTTTTGTCTGCATCATTCTAATCTCTTCGAACAGTGCGCTGAGATTTTGTGCCCTTGGCATGATATATAAACTGACCGAAAGAAAATTGAAAATGACGAAACAATTTGCAAAATTATACAAGTTTTTATTAAAATTTTTGAATGAAATTTAAAGTTCAACTTCATCATCGTACTCATCATCTGAATTATTATAGGTGACTTTATCGCATGCAGATCTTCGGCAATGTCCACAGATTAGTGAACACTCAAGCCCACAACGCACACATTCAAATCTATTTTGCAGATGTTCTTATAATTGCAGGGCACCAAATTGAGGAGATGATCCAGAGCAAGTGCAAGCCGGTTAGTCACTAGCTCAAGAGCTCCATTCTGAATTTTCCAGCCCCAATCTTCAGGACCTAAAGAATTTCCTAGCCATTCTTGAATCTGTAAGTATATTCGTAGAGACTGTCGCTCACATGCTGCATATGTTGGTGGAAGGGACGCAAGCTGGAAGGATGCAGTGACTGTTTGGGTTGCGAACTTACGACTGTATTTTATTACCAGAAGTTCATGGATATTTTGACACGGAGATTTAAAATTGTCATAGTGGGCAACGGCAAACGAATGGATCTGAACACAAGACAAAGAAAAGAGAGGAGCGTCGTCGATGTGCCGGGAGGAAGACTTCTGCCAACGTTTTCGCTCACCACAACAGGGTTGTCACTTCACTTCAAGTTGAGCAATGCCAAGAGCATAAAACCTCAGCGCACTGTTCGAAGAGATTAGAATGATGCAGACAGTGTGAGATTTTTTTTTACTTCTGTACAATAATTACGTCCAAAAATACGCCGTCTTTCAATAATTAGCCTTTCCAATTACTTATAGTGCAATTAAATGATACAAAAACTGATATTTTAAGAAGTACAAGATGTTTATACTGATTATGACATTTAAGTCCTAATTAAAATCTTTTGCCCTGATAAAACTATGAAGAGGACACCTCAGAGATGGGGACTTTTCAAGACATGATTCTTAGGTAGTAAGTAATAGCTGTACCAATTTTCAGGTCTACATTATATTTTTTCAGGTTAATACCCATAATGCCCGCTGAGCGGGGCGCGGATCTCTCGACCCAGCGTTGACTCACGTGTGCTTGTTTCAACGTGTATATCTACAACCATATGTCGCAGAGGGATGAACGATATACCATTTTAATGCTGAAAGTGTGTACTACAACTTTTATCGTTGGTCCAGACCTGGTAACTTTGACAGTTTTTTCCGCAGTGAAGAGAAATTGAAAAAAAAAGTTATGTTTCGTACTGCCTTCATGATAAAATGTGACTATACCTTTACTTTTAGATAATAATATTGCCGATATTACACTTTTATGCTGTGGTTAGTCTATCCTAATTACCTAGGGTGCAGTAAACGTTACTGAGTCTGACATTTTGAATGTTGCAACGAGCTTATGCAGATTTGGCACTCAATCCCTATTTATGCCCTTTTGACCTAAAAAAAACTATGACGCGGACATCATAGAGGTGGGGACTTTTTAGTACTTGTTTCTAAGGTACTAAGGAACGTTGTGCCAAATTTCAGCTCTACATTATTATTTTTTTAGGTTAAAACCTAAAATGCCTGGGCTATAATCCAGGAGCCCATCCACTTGTTAGTTGGAGTACGGACAGCGCATTTAACTGTAACCGGTTCTTCATTTCAAGGAAAATCCTATTTGTAATATTAGCAAAAACTCGAGACAAGCCGAAGCTTTGAAAAAATGCAACCTGGAGGCCATGGAGTGGACGCGACATCACGGCAAACAGTCGGTTCATGAGCAGAGCAACTGTGATATCCTCTGAAGACTTCCATCAGACACTTCCTGTTATTCCGCCAATCAATGAGTTGAATACTTGTCTCAAGAAGTCACCGATGTGGAGATACATACAATCTAAAAACCTAAAACCAAACCACCAAAGACATGGCGAAAAAGAAATTCTTGCAATCAAAAAAAGACACTATGAACAAAACGAACAACGAAACTCAATAAATATTTCGAGTATCATAACGGAATGACGAAAGTGGGTCATCCCACACATTTTTATCGTAAATAATAGTAATAGAACCAATGTTTTCAAGTGTTTCCCAGGGGTATGGGTGGGCTGATATGGGACCCTCAAGATGTAGACGCTGTGCTGTCGGGTGACAGCCCCTCCCATTTTTACATTTGCTTTCTTCTCTTTGCCTTTCAAGGCGAAAAGATGTGAACAAAGATTCTATTTTCTTCTTTACTTCTTGCACATTAATTATCAAAATCTCATTTAATTATCTTTAAAGTCACAGTTCGTAGAGTTCATTAAACATTCCCGTTTACGATAAAAATCAACCGGTCATATTTCAGTACCGTTATTCCACTCCTAACTCCAATGATTTTCAACTGAATAACAAGTAATCAGTAAACACACACCGTTCGGAAAGGTAAATAACAGACTGATGAAACTCACACCCGCTAGCAAAATAACGAACCAACATTTCGGCGTCTACACCAGGAGTGGGGAGGGGGGGGGGGGGCGGCAAGGGAAAACCGAAAGCCAACCCTCTGACGTTACCGCCAGTAGCGCGAAGCTCAACCAAGACTATAAGCAGCCACGCCAATTTACTGCCTCTTAATTTGCGGCAGAGGGTTTTGGAGGCTTTGTCGTTAGATATTTCCTCCAAGTTTGTTAGGTGAGTCATGTCCTGGCTGTAGGTGTGTCTGTAGTTCTGGCGTTCCTAATTGTCTATCGTAGATTCAGTGTCTAATGGTTCGTGATGAGAGCAATGGGTCCGACATAGGGTCCGAGGCCAGTTGGATAACTCCCCAGCTCTTTTATTAGTGGGTTTGCAGAGTTTTGCGCTAGTTTGTAGAATTTGATAGCGAGTTCTTTGAATCTATGTCTCAGGGTTTGGAGACCTGTAGCTTCATGTGTGGCATTGGTGGGGAACCTGCTGTCTACATGCAGGGCTCTCTTTAGTGCTCTATTTTGCACAGTCTGTAGACGATGCAGATGAGAGTTGGCAGCATAACCCCATACAGGGCAGGCGTATTCAAATATTGGTCTGATCAGGGTACAGTAGATCCGCACGCCCGTGGACGCAGGTAGCTTGCTGTCCTTATTGATAAGCGGGTAGAGTGCTTGCAGCCTTGCGCTGGCACGTTTACGCAGGTCCTCTATATGGGCTCTCCACGTTAGTCTTGAGTCCAGTGTAACTCCCAGGTATCGTACAGTTTTGGACCAAGGTATCTGATTGTTGTTTAATTTCAGCTGAGGGTCCGGCTGCGGACGCAAGCGTGGCCCTCTTCTTCTAGTTAACATGATGGCCTGGGTTTTGGCGGGGTTGATCTCAATTCTCCAACGCCTCGCCCAGGCCTCGGTTTTCTGTAGCACGTTTTGTAGGCGATGAGTGACGATGGCCTTGCTACGACTGCTGGTGAAAAAGGCGGTGTCGTCTGCATAAGTTGCTGTGTTGACATTTGCTTGGGTGGGCTCGTTTGCTGTATACAGGCAGTACAGCAAGGGGCCGAGGGCCGATCCTTGGGGTACGCCAGCCATTATTCTGCGTCGGGTTGATGTGACTTTGACGACTCTTACGCTGAATGTTCGTTACTCTAGGTACGTCTTGATCAGCTTGATTAATTTGCCAGGAAACCCCTGCTCATATAGTCTCAGGGGGAGGCCAGCGTGCCAAACGCTCGGGAAATATCCAGTAGTTCCATTCCACAGTAGTGTTTAAAATTGAATGCTCGAGTGGCAGTCTCAACCACCCTCATCAGCTGTTGAGTGGTCGAATGTCCGTGGCGAAACCCTAGCTGGTGGTTGGGTAAAATACCTTGCTGCTCAATGTGGCGATTTAATCGTTTCAGGAGCAGGCGCTCAAACACTTTACTTACTGAGGGAAGCAGGCTGATAGGTCTATAGCTTTGTGGCAGCGATGGATTTTTCCCCGCCTTATGGATCGCTGCGATTTCTGCGTGCTTCCATCTCATCGGGTATGTCCGCGTTTGGATAATGTTGTTGAAGAGGGCAGCAAGGTAGTCCTCAGCTGCCGTCGGCAGATTACGTAAGCAGATGTTTCCGATCCTATCAACTCCCGGAGCCTTCCTAGGATGGAGGGAGGCCATACTGCTGTGTACCTATTGAGACGTGATTGGCTCGATGTCATGTTCGTCATCGTCCACAGCTTCTAGGAAGGCATTGAGTCGTCTGTTGACTTCCTCCAAGTGGTTTGCATCGCCAGGGGCTGGGTGGAAGTTACTTTCGAATACATCCGCACGATAAAGAAGTCCGCTATCTCCTAGTAATGGTGGAATTCTGTGACGTTTTTTGGTAAACCTGCGAGTCTGAGTCCATAGCGTGCCGTCGTCAGGTCGTAACATGGATAGTCGGGCGTTCCATTCTCGATTTCGGTGGTCGTTCAATGAGGCCTTCAGTTCCTTCTGGAGGCGGTTTAAGAGTTTCCTGGTAGCTGGGTTCTTAGTAAGCCTCCACTCCTTCGCGACTCGGTTTTTGTACCGGATCGCTGCTAGCAGGTGATGAGGGAGTTTTGTCGAAAGTTCTGGGCTAGTCCTTAGTACCGTGGTGTTGGTGATGACATTCGTTACCGCACTTTCGAATACTTCAAGGACTGTGTCAGGGTTATCGTCTGCGGGGATGTCTTCCAGAGCCTCCACTATAATTTCTCGATATCTCCTCCAGTCTGTAGCTTTGAAGTCGTAGTTTGGATTGTCATCAAGCTGTAGGGTGCCTATACCCACCTCAAAGATGACCGGAAGGTGGTCTGAGGACAGGGTGTCAACTGTGGAGGCGGCAAAGAATCCGGGAATATTCTTTGAGACGAGAACGTCAAGGATGTCCGGTCGACCAGCGTGGTAAGGGTAATGGGTGGGCTCCTCAGGGGCCCACACACACATGTTGTGTCTATTGACAACTCTTCTTAGAATTTTTCCCGCCTGGTTAGGTCTGTTACAATGCCAGTCAGCATGCTTTGCATTTAGATCTCCCCCTATAAGAAGTTTGCCTCTTATAGAAGCTAGCTTGGCTACTTCTGCCTCCGAAAACTGTCCACGCGGGGGTCGATAGGCAGAGATGATCGTTATGTTCCCTCTGGCTGTGTTGACTTCTATGGAGATGGCCTCGGTGAATTGAAGGTCTGGAAGACGGGTTTCAAGGTGAGGAATGCTTCTTTTCACATAAATAGCGACACCACCACCAAGACTATAAAGGCCCGGTCAAACAGAGCGCGGGTAGCGGACGCGTGCAGGGAAGTCTGCACGCAGCGGGCACTGTATTGCGTTGTACTGCATCAACCCTGTCAAACAGAAAGTGGGCAGAACGCGCGATCCAGCCGCGGGCAGCGCGGGCAGCGATCAGGTTGTGCGTGCACACAGATATCGCGCGATCACGTCAAGATGGCGAATGTCGAAATAGAGGAATTGGATGGTGAAACAGTAAATCTTCCCTTTCTCATTTCACCATGTTTTATAAAACATGGTTGTAAAAGTGGGTGGTGGAGGGTGTATTGCACATCTCCTAATGTATAGCCGTTTGTACATAGGATATGGCAGGAGACGCCATACGCTATTTTGAGGAACCATCCCGGCATTCACCTGGAGTAATCTAGGAAAACCATGTAAACCTAGATCAGGAGTGGTTTGTCGAAACCGACTTCTATCGTATTCTAAGTTTTCTCGCTCGATAAAACCTTCATATTACATTCCCTAATCGCTCATAGAAAAAAGGCGTACAGAAATGAATGGGTTTTGGACCTGATTCCTCTTATCTTGTTTTCTCGGTCAATCCTAGATACAAATGTTGCTGGTAGTAATATGTGTTTGCTGTCATCCTGGGTCTGTTGTGAATTTTTAATTAGTTTCTGCCGAGAGAAACGCCTTCGATACTCCAGATCTTCAAACACCTTCAACAACGCACTTACGTTTTCCCTCCAGCTATATTCGAGTATACCTGTCACGAATAGGCCGGCTTTTCTTTGGACCTTCTCCAATTCCTCCATTAACACCTTTTGATGAGGGCCCCATACAGAACAACAATATTCTAAGTGAAGACGCACCAGAGCTTCGTATGCAATCGATTTAACTTCCGGTGTACATTGTTTTAAATTACGATCTAGAAATCGGAGCATATTATTTGCTATCCCAGTTACCTTCTCAATATGTTTACTACACAAAAAATTATTACGAATTGTTACACCTATGTAGATAGCGAAATCTACCGTCTAAGGACAGTGCCAATCAGAGTTAAACGCTGTCACCTTTTTTCTTCTATGCGTGACTTGGGATATTTTAGCATTTAACTCCAGCTGCCAGTCTTTGCAACACGCGATTACTTTCATAACATCGTCCTGGTTTTTTATTTCACGATAAATAATAGGATCATCGATATTTACTTCTTATTACGTCGCACAAATCATTAATGTAATATGAGAAACAACAGAGGCCCTATCACACTTTGCTGGCGAACCCGGACCTCACCTCGGTAAGTGATGAACGCGGACCGTTGAGAACTACACACTGTGTTCTGCTCCTAGAAAGTCTGCAACCCTGTCGTATATTTGCCTAGGTCCAATGAAGCCTACACGGATGTACCGCCGGATTGTGTTGAGATAATAGGATATTTCGATATTTCTTCGTCTTCCTCAGGTGCGAAGACATGCGACAGATATTGGCTCAGTATTAGACAGTCGGTACATGAGAAAAAATTATCCTTCATTTTCGATTTATCTCGTCGGCAAACGAAAGAAATTACGGCGCCCGGTTATGATAGAACTGCCATATAGTTCACTTGTAATGTTTCACTTCCAACTTCACAACTGTCTTTCCGAAGATTTGAAAAAATTTTAAATTTACTATCCTATATGGCCACAATGGAATCTGTGGCAAATTTAGTTAATATATTCAGAGGCAAACAATAGGTCCATGCAAATTAGCAACCCGTAGAGTTATTTATGACATTTTGCCGATCCTCGGAATTTTACTAGCGAGTCTTAGCGCATGTCGAATACCAGCGATAGTTTTGTGTTTATTAATTTCATGTGTTAAAGAAATTAGCCATTTTGTTGTAGATCAATAAGAAACGATTTATTTTATAATATTGGACCCCTGTCTTACAGATTTAACTTTTAACCACATCAAGGACTTTTGATAATGGAGTTGGCGACGGCCTCCAAACGTATTCATTAAAAGAGCAACACGACAGCCATTGTTCAAGAAGACAAAAATAGAGGTGTATCCTAGCAATATCCATGTCCATATTGCTAGTTGATACGAGTAAATGAACGGAATTTTCGGAAACCGATTTGCTCTTCTCTTGGGAGGCACTCTGCTTTATTTTGAGTTATTTTCGTGAGTTTTAGACCAGGAATGGAGTTCTTTTTTAATGAAGGGTTTCATGACGTGGAGAAGAAATCATATAACAATCCCTGTAGCTTCAGATTAACCAAGGCACTGACAGCAAAAGAGAAAGAAATAAGAAAAACATGCCAGATTCCCCAAAGGTGACTTGTTAGTATACATTGTGCTAATAGTACAGGCATTTTAGACAGATTTTAGGGGTAACCTCGAAAAAAATAATGTAGAGCTGAAATTTGGCACAGACGTTCCATAGTACCTTAGAAACAAGTACTAAAAAGTCCCCACCTCTAGGGTGTCCGCGTCATAGTTTTTTTTAGGTCAAAAGGGCTTAAATAGGGATTGAGTGCCAAATATGTATAAACTCGTTGTAAAATTTAAAATGTCAGACTCAGTAACGTTTTACTGCACCCTAGGTAATTAGGATAGAGTAACCACAGCAAAAAGTGTAATATCGGCACTATTATTATCTAAAAGTAAAAGTATAGTCACATTTTATCATGAAGGCAGTACGAAACATAACTTTTTCTTCAATTTCTCTGCACTGCGAAAAAACTGTCAAAGTTACCAGGTCGGGACCTATGATAAAAGTTGTAGTACACACTTTCAGCATTAAAATGGTATATCGTTCATCCCTCTGCGACATATGGTTGTAGAGATACACGTTAAAACAAGCACACATGAGTCAACGCTGGGCCGAGAGCTCCGCGCGCCGCTCCCCGGCCATTATGGGTATTAACCTGAAAAAAATATAATGTAGACCTGAAAATTGGTACAGATATTACTTACTACCTAAGAATCATGTCTTGAAAAGTCCCCATCTCTGAGGTGTCCTCTTCATAGTTTTATCAGGGCAAAAGATTTTAATTAGGGTTTAAATGTCATAATCAGTATAAACGTCTTGTAGGTCTTAATATATCAGCTTTTGTATCATTTAATTGCACTATAAGTAACTGGAAAAGCTTATTATTAAAAGACGGCGTAGTTTTGGACGTAATTATTGGACAGAAGTAAAAAAATCTCACATTTGATAGTGAAACAGGTACGAAATATGACTAGTTTTGTAACAAAGTCAAATTTGCTATAAACTATCGAAGGTCTATTATCAAAGTTTCAGAACGCAGTTTCAGCATTGAAATGGTGTATTCATCATGATTTTGTGACAAACGGTTGGTGAGATATCATCGAAACATTCGAAACAACGCGCAGAGCTAAGCATAAGGGGACATCCATTAATTACGTGAGGTGAAATAGGGGAGGGGGGGTCCGGCGAAATCTCACCAGATCTCAACAGAGGGGAGGGGGCGGCCAGATCTCACGAAATCTCACCAGGGGGGAGGAGGGGGTCCAGAAATCCGGAAAAACACCTCACGTAATTTGTGGATGCCCCCTAAGCGCCGTTCCACTTACCCTTCCTCTTCTGTCTGCATCATTCTAATCTCTTCGAACAGTGCGCTGAGATTTTGTGCCCTTGGCATTATATAGAAACTGACAGAAAGAAACCTTGAAAATGACGAAACATTTTACAAAATTATAAATTATACAAATATTTATTAAAATCTTTGAATGAAAATCAATGTTCAGCTTCATCATCGTACTCATCATCTGATCTATTATAGGTGACTTTATCGCATGCAGATCTTCGGCAATGTCCACTCATTAGTGAATACTCCAGCCCACAACGCACACATTCAAATCTATTTCGCAGATGTTCTTATAATTGCAGGGCACCAAATTGAGGAGATGATCCGGAGCAGGTGCAAGTCTGTTAGTCACTAGCTCAAGAGCTCCATTCTGAATTTTCCAGCCCCAATGTTCAGGACCTAAAGAATTTCCTAGCCATTCTTGAATCTGTAAGTATATTTGTAGAGAATGGATGGCCAATGTACCATATATTCGTAGAGAATGTCGCTCACATGCTGCATATGTTGGTGGAAGGGACGCAAGCTGGAAGGATGCAGTGACTGGTTGGGTTGCGAACTTACGACTGTATTTTATTACCAGAAGTTCATGGATATTTTGACACTGAGCTATTTCACCTCACGTAATTAATGGATGTCTCCTTATGCTTAGCTCTGCGCGTTGTTTCGAATGTTTCGATGATATCTCACCAACCGTTTGTCACAAAATCATGATGAATACACCATTTCAATGCTGAAACTACGTTCTGAAACTTTGATAATAGACCTTCGATAGTTTTTAGCAAATCTGACTTTGTTACAAAACTAGTCATATTTCGTACCTGTTTCACTATCAAATGTGAGATTTTTTTACTTCTGTCCAATAATTACGTCCAAAACTACGCCGTCTTTTAATAATAAGCTTTTCCAATTACTTATAGTGCAATTAAATGATACAAAAGCTGATATATTAAGACCTACAAGACGTTTATACTGATTATGACATTTAAACCCTAATTAAAATCTTTTGCCCTGATAAAACTATGAAGAGGACACCTCAGAGATGGGGACTTTTCAAGACATGATTCTTAGGTAGTAAGTAATATCTGTACCAATTTTCAGGTCTACATTATATTTTTTTCAGGTTAATACCCATAATGGCCGGGGAGCGGCGCGCGGAGCTCTCGGCCCAGCGTTGACTCACGTGTGCTTGTTTCAACGTCTATCTCTACAACCATATGTCGCAGAGGGATGAACGATATACCATTTTAATGCTGAAAGTGTGTACTACAACTTTTATCGTTGGTCCAGACCTGGTAACTTTGACAGTTTTTCCGCAGTGAAGAGAAATTGAAAAAAAAGTTATGTTTCGTACTGCCTTCATGATAAAATGTGACTATACCTTTACTTTTAGATAATAATAGTGCCGATATTACACTTTTTTGCTGTGGTTAGTCTATCCTAATTACCTAGGGTGCAGTAAAACGTTACTGAGTCTGACATTTTAAATTTTACAACGAGTTTATACATATTTGGCACTCAATCCCTATTTAAGCCCTTTTGACCTAAAAAAAACTATGACGCGGACACCCTAGAGGTGGGGACTTTTTAGTACTTGTTTCTAAGGTACTAAGGAACGTCTGTGCCAAATTTCAGCTCTACATTTTTTTTTTGAGGTTAAAACCTAAAATGGCTGGGCTATAAGTGCAGGGTCCGGTGAGCAAAGTGCTTGAGGACACTTTACGGGTATTCCAGTTTCATCTTACAAAACACGACGGTATGTTTTACTGACAATTTGATTCTTCTAAGTGCACAGCATGAAAACTACATCTAAGAACTCGTTATGTTTCAGATGTGGGACTTCGGGCTTGTGATCACAGGTGCTGCCGCTGGGGGAGCGGCACTTACCTATTGGTGGCTCAAACGGTAAGAGCAATGAAATTCCTCTTCTTAATAAGTTTGGCTTTGTCTGAGTATGTGAATAATTCAGATGTGGAGTGAATGTAACCGCACTAAAGAGAAACATGTTGCCTTGCTAGAGCAGTATATCATAATTCGTATCACATTTTTCTGTTGGTCAAATATTTTATCCAATGTAATTCATTTATTCGTTCTTCGCAAACGTTGATATGTTTACCATCTAAAAACAAATTCCTAGATTCATGTTTTTGGGCTGAACCACTTTCGGAAACTACCCGAAGCCTGTGCTAACATGTTGAAAATTGGATTAACTGCTTACTTATAACAACCTCTTCACGTTTTGCGCTCTTATTTTACGGAAAAGTCACAGCAAATTTAATTAAAAATGACGAAATATTTGAAGGCCGCGAAGCTATTAGATGCCTCCGGCGCTGTAGAATCAATGACAGTCTCTTCAGTTTTGGTTAAATGCTTTGTCGTGTTGGCTTCTTACTGTTTCAGCTTCCATCCGTAGTAAAGAGTCGCACTAAATTTGCAGATAGAAAATATTTCTCCTAGGTGAAGTACTACAACGCTCGCCATCTTATATCAAAACAAGCAGTCAGAGACTAGCGATTGATTCCGTTGTAAATAAATACGTCATTTCCGAGATGTCAGCGGCCCAATAAAATTTTTGTAAATTTTTTCTCTTGGTCCAGGCCACATTTCAATTCAGACACGATCTCTGTGACAAAACGAAACTGTTTATGTTGATTTCATCCCTGTACCGATAATTTCTATGTCATTTTTGCAGTGCTGGTAACATTTCGCTGCAGCGCAGCCCTTCATATTTTCGCATTTTTAATTTAGTTTGTGGTGACTTTCCCGCAAAATAAGAGTGCAAAACGTGAATAGGATGACTTAACGAAGCAGTTAATCGAAATTTCAACAGGTTAGTACAGGTAGTACGGGTAGGTTCTCATTTATATATATATATATATATATATATATATAATTGTGGCATTTATTTCATCAGCAATGAGTTATTCATTTATTTTCAATTAAAGCGTTTCAGTACTAACACAAACAAAGACTGTGAGTGGTAGAGCGGAGGTTGAATTACTTAATCCCTGTGCCCATTGAGATATCGCGCTATTATTGAATGGCAAGGGAGATATTCGGTGAACCAGTTTAGAGCCAACATTTTGAGTATTATACATTGTTTTGCTGTCTGTGAGGTCGTCTTCTTTACAATTAGCCATACACACAGTAATTTGTTTTATTTTTTAGGTATATTGCCATGTTAATTTGTTGTTGATTTACGTGAATGGACATCTTGTCCAAATCCATCTGCTATTATACACCATCATGCCACCTGGAAACAACCTAGGTTCTGTGTCTATATCACTGCCACAATCATTCTTTAAAATAATTAACCTCAAAGAGCTTAGTTTGAATTTACGTATATTCTTAAAATTGGAAATCTGCACCCACCTAAAATATTACTATATTAAAAACTCGTTTTGACAGACTGTAAGAAAACATTTTTCGATTAACTCCACTGCCTTTGTTTCAATGGAATGGAATCTCGCCAGAAAAGAAAACAAATTTATTTTCAGTTATTCAAAATGGTAAGCAGGAAAAAAAAAGCGTGATGTGCGCAGTTCTAGTGTGTGATTTAGAATAAAGGGTTCCAACTCTACTTGTCGGCAAAGGAAACGTACTACTTGCGAGGGCGTAGGGTGAGCGCATTGTTTTACGTGCGGCGCAGCTACCTTGCCCCCCCCCCCCAACCAAGTAAGAGATTATTGAAAAAATTGCACTTATTTGTCTCTTTCTTTTTCGGGGTTTGTGCTGCGTTTTTTGCTGATATCGCCAACGTTTCGGCACCATCCTGGAGGCTTTGTCAGGACTTCTCTCTACTAGCCGCCTGGTTCTTTTTGATATACTTGAACACCTTATTCAATGTTTATTTTTTCACCGGAAAAGATGGTTTTGTTTCTCCACCAAAGAATATTTACTGCTCCAAAGAGGTTTGTGTACTATGGAGCCATCATTTAGTTGTTACAACGGCTTCATTTGCTAGTAGGGTAGACTGCGTACGGTTGTGACAATTTTCATTTGATCGCTCATAATTTCCTTAGTATGCTAGATACCTAGAAGAAAGGTGTTTTTTATAGTAAAATGTACATTTTCCTACGTATGTGTACCAAAGTTTTGTCGCTAAGTGGAATGGTTAAGTCATAGCAGCAAATTGAAAAAAGACAAAAATGTCACAACCGACCACACCCCAGGGGCGATTGTGTCAGTGCTTGGGGTCAGTAATGACAGGTTAAAAATACAACAAAATGATTTAAAATCAATTTTATTTAAAATAATATCAAACATAATGTAACATAATACACTTCTGGAAAAATTTAATTTTTATGTAACAACAGAAATTAATTTTTGAACACTTTAATCGCTTGTAACTAATAAGACATTGCAGCATCTATAGGTATTATACAAGTCTTGATATAGATCATTCTGATAATACCTGGTATATCGTAGATTGTGACTCCGCTTCAGTAGTATTAAAAAGGGGAGTCTGTATTAAATAGGTCACCCGCCCCACTCTCCTGCGGCCGCTGCCCCTATAATTAGACGCCGCCGACTGCGCACATCCTGCGGCCTCTGCTCGGCAGTTACCGTCCACCAACCTGTTATTAACCCACCCCACTTCCTGCGGACAATTTCCGTCATTATCTCGAAAAACTCCGTGAATCGCATTGACACTGTATGAGCAAGATAAAAATTGTTCAGTTACATTACCATTTTTCTGTCTTAAAATAGTAATTATTCACAAATTCATCGTAACTATTGAAATAATTAGCATATTTTCGTAAACTGTGGTGAACGGTTCAAAACTCCGTCGGTTTTAATTAAACGGGTAGGAATTCTGCAAGGTGAAGAAGGGAGAGAGTGAAACTTGGTTCAGGCCTACTCTTCCGATACCGACAGGCTTAACGTCCCCATCTACAAGGTTCGGGTAGACGCAAAATCCACGGGCGGGGAGGAGAGTTAAGAGGAGCCAAAATGGAGTTACGTGGTTTATGGACGCACCCTTAGCATAACAAATCTCCAGCTCCCCTCAACGCTCTTGCCACGCATTCTGGAGGACGTGAGTTCGAATTCCCATCCAGATTTCGGTTTTCCATTGTTTCTCGAAATTACTCCAGGAGAATGCCGGGATGATTCCTTCAAAAGGCCATGGTCCAATTCATTCCCCTTCCCTACGCTTCGTCCATTCCTGTGTTTAATGGCCTATATGTCAACTAGGCATAAAACACATAAAAAATGCTTCCCCCACTATATAAAATGAATCTTCCTGTTCAAAAACTTCTGGAAATATGTCTGGATCTGAGAGCTTTCCTCGAACTTCAATCTTTTCATCGACAGTGATGTATTCTTCAAATGTTACTAACAGGGCACTTTATTCCCTTCATTAGTTTTCTGTAACACTGCCTTTCTAAAATAATTTTCTGTCATTATTTTGGCGATTTGAGACACATTCGTGCTGCATCATGGAGACTAGTCTTTAAATTGTTGTTGTTATCCCTGAAAGAAACTGACAAAACGTTTTGTGTGACAAGACCTCTGTAAAAATGCTTGAGGTTTTTTATGAAGCCTTTCTATATCGGTCATGTTCGGGGGGAATAAAATAACCTTTACATTGTCCATAAATGGAATAGAATTATGTGCAGTGCAGTTGTTGGTAAATAAGAGAACTGTTCTGTTATTTTTACAATAAATTATGTCAAGCAGGCTTTCTAAAAGCTTTACTGTCATTCAAACCTTTTTATTTGATCTGTATAACAGCGGCATTGGATTAACATTTTTATTATTATTATTATTTTTTTTTAACTGCGATCCATGTTACCGAGTGAGGTGGGTGAGCGGGTAACACTCTGGCCTCACATTCAGAACGTCGGTTCGAATCCCCGTCCGGGCATTCAGATTTGGGTTTCCCATGGTTTACCCAAATTACTCCAGGTGAATGCCGGGATGCTTCCTTCAAATGGCCATGACCGAATTCCATACCGTTCCCCAATCCCGTCCCGCCTCGCCTCTAATGACCCCGATGTGGACGAGGTGTAAAGCCATAAGTAAAAAAAAATGTATATGCTTTATGCACGCCATTCTACTATTTGCGATGAAGGTGTTGTTTTTCGATGTTTTAAATGGACAGAATGCCTGTTGTAATACGTTTAAGAGTATCAAAGTGCAGGAAATTTTAATTTAAAGACTGTAATTAACAATGTTGTGAAAACGTTTATGTTTCGAATTGTTTAATTTCGCTAGTTTTATGTTTAAATGCTTGCATATACGAGTTAGTGAATTTAAGGTGGACTTTATTCTTTAGATGAAAGATGCCATATTCGTTGTATTAAAATAACATAGAGTTTGAAACCTATGAACCGACTCATTTGAAGCAATGGTTTATTTGTCAACTGAAATAGGGCCGCATCAAAACACGTCTTTCTAAACAATTAGAAAAAAAAAATGGAGGCGAGAAACATACATATGAAACAACTCGCGGTAATTTACAGTAGTAAACAGAACATTACTTTTGAATTCTGTTGGCAAAAAATATGCTTGGATTAAGAAGGTTTTAAAATAGACTACAAGCCACATTTTAAAATTTTAAAAGGAAAATTGCAACTGTAAGTAGGAATGTAAACCGTTTTACTGCGTAAATCTCGGAGTCTAACCGTCATGCCTACAAAACTTTTCTGACTTGGAACTTAACTTTTTCCATGATGATTCATGAAATTTTTCGTCAGTGCCAGTATACGAGTCTGTTCCGAAGATTAAATGGATCTCGTGTACAACCTCCAAAGGGCACATGTGATGAGGACAGTTCTTATCCCAACACATGCGAAAAATGCGGTACAGACCACAGTTAGTTGGAAAAAAATGGAAGAATGCATACTTTGTGCAGAAACAGCGGTTACAGATGCATAGCATATTGTCGTATCTAAAAGTTGTCACGAACTGCACCGCTCAAGAACAAGCTAGGAAAGGTGCCAAGCACAAACTTCGAAAGTATATACCTTTTAGGACTTACAGAATATTGACAAATTATATATGCACACATCAGTGTCAAGGATCATGAAAATATGCGTGGCCTCACCAATATTGACAGATGTTTAAGAATTTCTTGAGATTACAGTCAGATCCTCATTCTGTTTCTATTTACCACATATTTTGACAATGCGTGTTGTGAGCATTCGCCTGGAGTGATTTCAGGAAATAATATATATATAAAGCTTAAACTGGGTGCTCGCTTCCCGAATGCGATGCCAGAGTGTTATCGCTCGCCCATCGCAAAAGATAGTGAACACAGGTAAAAAATCACCAAAATCTTATAAATATATAAAAATAGACGTGTTTTTTCCTATATTTCACTTTTCAGCCACCACTACCTAGCACAGATCACTGATGTTTGAGGGTGGAAGTAGCATGGAGTTTCCTGTCGTGCACAACGTTGGCCGAATGCTGATAGCTGTGGGGATGTGGGAGATATAATGAGTAAAGTTGGTCAGTGCAGGGCGTTTTCATATTTCGACCAAAAATTCGTATCTCCGTATACTTCTTTTTCCTGCCACAACTACATAACATAAACCTTTGGTGTTTGTGTGTGGTAGTAGAATCGTCTTTCCTGTAGTGCACTATGGTTGTTAGATGTCGGTAGCTATGGGGGTGTGGGAGATATGGGGGTTGAAAGTGGTCGACCTGTGGCAATTTCATACTTCTGCCAAAGACAAAAGTGTCATGGTGTATCACTTACCAGCGAAAACTATAGATCACAGATAACTGGCGTTTGTGTGTAGTAGTAGCACAGAGTAACCTTTCGATCACAACAGCGGCCGAATTTCAGAAACTATGATACTGTGGTAGATATGGTGGTTGTAAGTGGCCGACCAAGGATATTTTCGTATTTCGACTGTCTCCGCTTATGTCACTTTTCTACCACAACTACATAGCATAGAGCATTGGTGTTTGTGTTTGGTAGTAGAATCGTATCTCATGTAGTGCACTATGGTTGTTAGATGTCGGTAGCTATGGGGGTGTGGGAGAAATGGGGGTTGAAAGTGGTCGACCTGTGGCAATTTCATACTTCTGCCAAAGACAAAAGTGTCATGGTGTATCACTTTTCAGCGAAAACTATAGATCACAGATAACTGGCATTTGTGTGTAGTAGTAGCACAGAGTAACCTTTCGATCACAACAGCGGCCGAATTTTAGAAACTATGGTTGTGTGGGAGACATGGTGGTTGTAAGTGGTCGACCAAGGATATTTTCGTATTTCGACTGTCTCCGCATATGTCACTTTTCTGCCACAACTACATAGCATAGAGCATTGGTGTTTGTGTTTGGTAGTAGAATCGTATCTCATGTAGTGCACTATGGTTGTTTGATGTCGGTAGCTATGGGGGTGTGGGAGAAATGGGGGTTGAAAGTGGTCAACCTGTGGCAATTTCATACTTCTGCCAAAGACAAAAGTGTCATGGTGTATCACTTTTCAGCGAAAACTATAGATCACAGATAACTGGCGTTTGTGTGTAGTAGTAGCACAGAGTAACCTTTCGATCACAACAGCGGCCGAATTTCAGAAACCATGATACTTTGGTAGATATGGTGGTTGTAAGTGGCCGACCAAGGATATTTTCGTATTTCGACTGTCTCCGCTTATGTCACTTTTCTGCCACAACTACATAGAATAGAGCATTGGCGTTTGTGTTTGGTAGTAGAATCGTATCTCATGTAGTGCAGTATGGTTGTTAGATGTCGGTAGCTATGGGGGTGTGGGAGAAATGGGGGTTGAAAGTGGTCGACCTGTGGCAATTTCATATTTCTACCAAAGACAAAAGTGTCATGGTGTATCACTTTTCAGCGAAAACTATCGATCACAGATCTCTGGCGTTTGTGTGTGGTAGTAACACAGAGTCGCCTTTCGATCACAACAGCGGCCGAATTTCAGAAACTATGATACTGTGGTAGATATGGTGGTTGTAAGTGGCCGACCAAGGATATTTTCGTATTTCGACTGTCTCCGCATACGTCACTTTTCTGCCACAACTACATAGCATAGAGCATTGGCGTTTGTGTTTGGTAGTAGAATCGTATCTCATGTAGTGCACTATGGTTGTTAGATGTCGGTAGCTATGGGGGTGTGGGAGAAATGGGGGTTGAAAGTGGTCGACCTGTGGCAATTTCATACTTCTGCCAAAGACAAAAGTGTCATGGTGTATCACTTTTTAGCGAAAACTATAGATCACAGATAACTGGCGTTTGTGTGTACTAGTAGCACAGAGTAACCTTTCGATCACAACAGCGGCCGAATTTCAGAAACTATGATACTGTGGTAGATATGGTGGTTGTAAGTGGCCGACCAAGGATATTTTCGTATTTCGACTGTCTCCGCTTATGTCACTTTTCTGCCACAACTACATAGAATAGAGCATTGGCGTTTGTGTTTGGTAGTAGAATCGTATCTCATGTAGTGCACTATGGTTGTTAGATGTCGGTAGCTATGGGGGTGTGGGAGAAATGGGGGTTGAAAGTGGTCGACCTGTGGCAATTTCATATTTCTGCCAAAGACAAAAGTGTCATGGTGTATCACTTTTCAGCGAAAACTATCGATCACAGATCTCTGGCGTTTGTGTATGGTAGTAACACAGAGTCGCCTTTCGATCACAACAGCGGCCGAATTTCAGAAACTGTGGTTGTGTGGGAGATATGGTGGTTGTAAGTAGCCGACCAAGGATTATTTCGTATTTCGACGAAAGGCATGTGTTTCCGCAGATTTCACTCTTCTGCCACGACTACATAGCATAGAGCATTGGTGTTTATGTGTGGTAGTAGAATCGTGTCTGTTGTCGTGCACTATGGTTGTTAGATGTCTGTAGCTATGGGGGTGTAGCAGATATGGGGGATGAAAATGGTCGACCTGCGGCAATTTCATATTTCTGCCAAAGACGCATGTGTCACGGTGTATCACTTTTAAGTGAAATCTATCAATCGCAGATCACTGGCGTTTGTGTGTGGTAGTAACACAGAGTCTCCCATCGATCACAACGTTGGCCGAAATTCGGTAACTGTGGGAGTGTGTGAGATATGGTGTTTCGAAATTGGTCGATCATGAATATTTTCGTATTTCATCCAAAGACTTGTGTGTATCCGTAAATTTTACTTTGCTGCCGGAACTACATAGCGCAGAAGACTGGTATTTGTGTGTGGTAATAGTATCGAGTCTCCTATCGTGCAATATGGTGGTTAGATGTCTATAGCTGTCAATATGAATTCTTTACAATCACGAACGAAGTCGTGGGTACCAGCTAGTTATGTAATATTTGCTCCACGAAAGAAGTAATCGATTGACATGGTTAGAAGGTGACTGAGGATGTATCAGTTTCATTAAGAATTCGCAATTCCTCAGTTTAGATGCCCTAAATTACTTCATATGGACACATATAGCTTGGCAGGTAGAGTCCCATAGTAAAAATGTTGTCGGTGTTATAAAGGACAAGGCGAATAGCACCCAGATTGTGGAGTTTGCTGGGTTAAGGGCAAAAATGTGTGCATTCTAGCTCGAGACCGACCGAACCTTTAACATTTTTATTTTTTTTATTTGTTGAATACCAGAAAACCCCAGGAGATGCTACATTTTGTGCTTAGGAGCATCTCTTGTGGTATAAATTCGTAACCTTTCTCCAAAGCAGAGCCTTCGTGGGTGGATCCTCAAAAAATCAGGGCATACTTTAGGTATGTTTTCAACCGGAGTGAGAAACATCCACTTCATTCATAAACGATGCAGCACGAATGTGTCACAAATCGTGGTGTCAAATCGCCAAAATAATGACAGAAAATTATTTTAGAAATGCAGTGTTACAGAAAACTAATGAAGGGAAGAAAGTGCCCTGTTCGTAACATTTGAAGAATACATCACTGTCGATGAAAAGATTGAAGTTCGAGGAAAGCTCTAAGATCCAGACATATTTCCAGAAGTTTTGTACAGGAAGATTCATTTGATATAGTGGGGGAAGCATTTTTTTTATGTCTAGTTGTCATATAGGCCATTAACCACAGGAATGGACGAAGCGTAGGGAAAGGGAATGAATTCGACCATGGCCTTTTGAAGGAATCATCCCGGCATTCTCCTGGAGTAATTTCGGGAAACAATGGAAAACCGAAATCTGGACGGGAATTCGAACTCACGTCCTCCCGAATGCGTGGAAAGAGCGTTGAGGGGAAGCTGAAGGTTTGTTATGCTAAGGGTGCGTCCATAAACCACGTAACTCCATTTTGGATCCTCTTAACTCCCCGCCCCTGGATTTTGCGTCTACCCGAACCTTGTAGATGGGGACGTTAAGCCTGTTCGGTATCGGAAGAGTAGGCCTGAACCAAGTTTCACCCTCCCCTTCTTCACCTTGCAGAATTCCTACCCGTTAATTTTGAACCGTTCACCCCACTTTATGAAAATATGCTAATTATTTCAATAGTTACGATGAATTTGTGAATAATTACTATTTTAAGACAGAAAAATGGTCATGTAACTGAACAATTTTTATCTTGCTCATACAGTGTCATTGCGATTCGCGGGTTTTGCGAGATGATGACGGAAATTGTCCGCAGGAAGTGGGGTGGGATAATAACAGGTTGGTGGACGGTAACTGCCGCAGGATGTGCGCAGTCGGCGGCGTCTAATTATAGGGGCAGCGGCCGCAGGAGGTGGGGCGGGTGACCTATTTAATACAAACCGACCATTTTAATACTACTCGCATCCATCCATCACTTGTAGTATTTACAGTTTTTTGTAAGGGTCCGAAGACAGGTTGGTCCAAGGGCTGCAGGTTGTACGAGCAGTGTGGAGGAAACGAAAGCAAAGTGTTTTTTTTTTTTTTTTTTTTAACTGTTTTACGTTTCTCAACAGCGAGGTCTTTAGAGACGGGAAAGGATGAAGGGCAAGGATGGGGGAACGGAATTGGAAGGAATTCGGCCATGGCCTTTTGAAGGAAGCATCCCGGCATTTGCCTGGAGTGATTTGGGAAACCATGGAAAACCCAAATCTGGATGCCCGGACGGGGATCGAACCGCCGTCCTCCCGAATGCGAGGCGAGAAAGCAAAGTGATTACATTTTCATTACAAAAATCCAATGTATTAATGTGGAAATGCGAGGAATGGTTATCCAGCACTAGCAAGAGACTATGCGTTGGAGAAGCGTTAGGAAATTTCTTAATATGTTCGAGAACAATGCACCTTGCATCCATCCTGAAGGATTTGAAGTCCCAATCGATCCTAAATCGCCCATCCCTAACAAAATGATCGTGATAACTAACCTGTTGAAATATAAATAAAGGATGGATAGTATTTCTCAAGGAATTTTCTGCATAAGTAACCGTGACTAATGTGCCTCGTACAGCTGTCGGTCTTCCTCAAGGGTTTTCTGCGCATCAAAAACAAAATTTACCTGTTACAACCGTGCCCAGAAAATATCTCACAACGCACTCCTTCGCATAACAGCAATCACCATGACAATACAAAATAAACTACGTGCAAAGTAATCACTGCTATTTAACTACTAATGTTTTACTTATAACGAAGAAAAACACTCATTACTCTATTTGTACACATATAACAACAATTATTAAAAGAAATCTAATCAAAATACTTACTTTTGTCTATGGAAAAGTAATGTAGGACTCTGCTAGCGTTAATGTCATGTGATTGCTGACACAATCCTGTGAAACACACGTTGAGACGGGTACGCCACTCTCCCCTTGCACCCCCCCCCCCCTACCTGCCAGGTATTTCTTATAGTATATGACAACTGTCACAACCGTACACCGGCACAACCGTACACCGGCACAACCGTACCCAGTCTACCCTACACACTTCCACATTTGAATGTTAGCAGATCTTCTAAGCAGCTTCACTGCAAATAGACAAACACATTTATTGTTGTGTATCATGCGTAGAGGAACTGAACCAGTGTTGTTATTTACGCAGCTCCGAACCTGCGACTTCCCCTGAGGGTGCCGGCGATAACCGTCTAGCCCTACCAAGCAATTTATGGGTAAGTGACTTGGAACATAGTGAGTATGTAGTGTGTACTAGAGCCTCTTCTAGGATCTCCATCTTTCACACTTTTTCCGTAGCTTGTAATAAAATTTTAGAATAGATAAAAAGTAAGTTTTTGTTATAAATTTTTTGTAATATTCTGTGCTCCAAATAGTTATCAGAATAACAGATCGACAGGTACGCTGCAACGATCATGCCCCCAAATCTTTGACAAGAATGTCTGTCGTGGATAAAAGGAAAACGAATTTGCTGCGTGAATAGAATACTGTTGTTTCTGATTGGTTGACTTCTGGTATAGATCTGTTAAGAAGTCTTGCACAGATGTCTAGCTCTCTTCCATTGCTCTCCAGTGTTCAATGTCCTTATTGTAGATTGCAAACCAAAGCAAACAAAGCCATCGCTAGGTAATTTCATAGAATTCCTTCACATAGTCATTATACTTTCATTTCCTTTCCCTCCACCCTCCTTAATGTCAATTGCCAATTAATCTCATCATCGGTTAGTATAGGCAGATATCAGATTTTTAAAACTACTCCTGCTTCACTATATAATCATACAAAACCATTAATTGCCTAACTTTTTCCATTATTACAAAATAAGTATTCTATGGGCCGATTCCAAAACCTCCCACTTAAATCTATGTTATCTGTCTCTTTTTCCTGATTCAGTATTGCATGTCGAAATTCTATGTTTCCTCTATATGTCCTTATTCCGATGTATATACACTGCATGGCAAGAAAAAGTGAAGTACCTGGTCGGCAAGGAGGAAACGGAATCAAACTTCATAATTTGAGAGGGTATATTATGTTAGGTCAGTGATTAAAAATCGAATCAAATTTATAAATAACTTGGCAGTATGAACCCACTTAACAGTATGACGTTGCTCCCCCTCTGGCCTGGATGCATGCACTGATTCTGTTGGGAAGGATGTCATAAACGGTATTCCTACAAGACTCTACTCCAGGTACGCAAAGGAAATTGCACCGTATTTGATGAAATTATATACCGCCTCCTTGGATCAAGGAAAAATACCAGCCGAATGGAATATCGCCTTCGTAAGTCCAGTGTTTAAAAATGGGAATGTTAATGATCCTCAAAATTGTAGACCGATCTCGTTAACATCAATATTTTGTAGGATTTTAGAACACATCATCTATTCAAATGTCATGCAGTTTTTGGATGAAAATGAGCTTTTAAACCCAAATCAACATGGATTCAGGAAAGGCCGATGCTGCGAAACACAACTTGCACTTTTAATTCACGACTTGTGCGGTATTATAGATGGGCAATCAAAGGTTGATATAGTTCTATTAGATTTTTTAAAAAAAGCTTTCGACACTGTGCCTCACACTAGGTTACTTAGGAAAATTCATGGCTGCGGCATATCTAGACAAATATGCGACTAGGTTGCAGACTTTCTGAAGGACAGAACACAGTGTGTAGTTCTCGACAGTGAGAGTTCATCATTTACCGAGGTGAGGTCCGGGATTCCCCAGGGAAGCGTGATAGGGCCTCTGTTGTTTCTCATACACATTAATGATTTGCGTGACATAATAAGGGGGATGAAAAGATTATTTGCCGATGATGCTATTATTTATCGTGAAATAAAAACCCAGGAAGATTGCGCTTTGTTACAAGACGATATTATGAAAATAATTGCCTGGTGTAAAGACTGGCAGTTGGAGTTAAACGCTAAAAAGTGCCAAGTCATGCGTGTAAGTAAAAAGGTGACACCATTTGGCTCTGAAATACAATTAATGGTACTGTCCGCTAAATACCTAGGGGTAACAATGCGTAATAATTTGTCGCGGAATGAACATATCGAGAATGTAATTGGGAAAGCAAATCGTATGCTCCGTTTTCTAGGTCGTAATTTAAAACAATGCACTCCCGAAGTTAAATCGATTGAATATAAGTCACTAGTGCGTCCTCACTTGGAATATTATTGCTCTGTATGGGGTCCCCATCCAAAGGGGTTAATGGAGGCATTAGAGAAGGTCCAAAGAAGAGCCGCCCGATTCGTGACAGGTATATATAGTTGGAGGGAAAGCGTAAGTGCGATGTTGAAGGAGTTAGGTTGGGAAGACCGGGAACACCGAAGGCGTTGTTACCGATGGAAGCTAATTGAAAAATTCACGACTAACATATTTCAGAATGACAGCAAACAAATATTGCTACCAGCAACATTCGTATCTCGGTTTTACCGTGAAAATAAGACAAGAGAAATCAGGGTCAGAACCGATTCATTTCTGTATTCATTTTTTCCACGAACGATTAGGGAATGGAATAGAAAGGATTTAGCGGGCTAGTAAATTAAAATCCGACAGGAGTAGCTTTCGATAAAGCTCTCCGGCCATCATGATCTGGGTTTTCCATGGTTTTCCCACATCACTCCAGGCGAAATCTGGGATGGTTCCTCAAAATAGCCCATGGGCGCCTCCTGCCATATCCCGTATATCCTTTTCCAAACTATTACCCTTTCGGATAGGTGTAATGCAACCTCTGCTACACACTTTTAGTGAATCGCAGAGTAACAGTAATAGTAAAGCCGTTGTATCCTCTCCTGAGGCAAGCTGACCCACAACTGCTGTAACTAGTCCTTGTATCCTGCATACTGGCACTGGATACGTCCGGGGTGGTTCTGCGCATGTTCCATCGGGGACACTTGTGGCGATCTTCCTGACTACGGGAGTACTTCAACATCGCGTAGGCAGTTTATAGATTCAGGTGAAGTGTTTGTTCGAGCCTTGTCCTGTTGATAAATGGCACCACGACACTGTCACGTGAGACGTAACACACGAGGACGCAGGATGTCCGTGACGTACCGTTGTGCTGTCAGAGTTCAGGTGACCTGAAGTCATACCCAATGGCTCCCGCACCATGACGCCAGGAGTAACATTGGAAGAATGGGACCTCTCCCCAGGTCTCCATCATATTTACTGACGATAGTCATCCGAGGCAGCGCAGAACGCAATGCGACGCCATTCGTCAACAGTCCATGATTCCTGGTCGCGGCACCACTCCAAACGCAGCCGGTTGCGTTGTGTTGTTAACAGCAGCCTACGCATGGAACTGTAATTCTCTAGTCCGGCTGCTGGTAGACTGCGGGATGAATCAGGGAGTCCAGCAGGCCCTACTAGTTGTCGCATGGCAGGCGCAGATGTTAATGGGTTGCGATATGCTTGGTGCAGAATGTGATCTTCCATTGTGGTAGTCAGACCTTGTTGAAAGGAACCTTGACAACGAGTATGCACGCTTTCAAGTTCCCACACAGTGCAACATCTGGCCATAGTCACATCAGAATGCCTCACAAACGTGGATACTGCATGATTCAGCCAGCTGAGACCCACATTGAGTCGATTCCAAACCTGTCAGGTCCTGATAACACGAGTACGCACATCTCCGTGTCCCCCACAGTGATCTGACGGTGCTCACGGCCCTTATACACCCTATCAGCACCAGCAAGAACATTAAACACGAACAACACTCTGGTCACCTGTCACTAAGAATTGCAACTTAATGATTTATATACACATCGATGATGTGTACGTGTATGAACTTACATTGACATGACCATGTCTCCTGGTTGCTTCATTTTTTTTTTCTGTGTGAAAGTGTATATACCTATGATCAAAGTGATTTTCATTTCTATTTAACTCTCCTCCCTAAGTCATGCAAATACGAAGGAAAGAATTGTCCCACGTATGAACAGCTACTGCAACCTTAGTCAACTGAATAGATTATATGTAGTATACAATCCAGTTGCAGGATAGATCAAGAAATGATGGCAAATATAACAGACCTGATATACAGAAAAGTTGAAAAAGCAATTGGAAAAGTGGGAATAAAAATTCCAAAGAAGGAACGCAATCCCCCATCTCATAGACGAAGAAATGGTGTAAGAGCCGAAACATTTAGGAAGACGATCGCGATGGAAATGCGGAAAATGAGGGTAAATGCCGGCGTGAAAATAGATCGGTAGCAGTTAATAGACGTGCAGTTGGACGAAATTTCCTCCACCTCTGACTCCACTCATTGCCAGCGTTTTGTAAGAGACAGTGGACTGGGACATTCCAAAGAAAATGAATATCATCTTCGCAAATCAAGAAATAAAACACCAGAACTTTGGGATAAACTAACCGAATCCCATAACTGTGGATCCAGCGGTATTGTACGCCGAGTTTGAAGATACACTTCAGCTAACTAGACTCAAAGAAGTGCATATACTTACACTGGCCCTCTGACATTTGACCAGAATCCTCCATCCTTGTGGTAAAAACATAACATTCCCTCAGCCCTCTGCAATTGACGGTATTGAACTGAGATCGATAATTCTTACAATACAGCCATCTCAACTCCTAACTCTACTTCACAAAATTTTCGAGAGAAGAGGAGAAATATCTGATCCTGAGGAAACATACAAGCAGTTTACCATGACCCATGGACCCATTCTGTCAGATAAAGTTTACCTTGGTCACAGTGCAATGTGCATACAAGACACCCGTAAATTCCACGTTAAAAGTTTCTCAGCTGAATACTAAGCGAAGCGCCATGGTTCTACACGAAATCAGAAGGGTGGCCTAGGAATTGAGATCAGATACTATTTGTCTACAAGAACCGTACTACTGGCAAGGAAAAATCCCGCACATGCCTGTAACATCACGAATAATCACAGAATCACACAGGGCAATACCCTAATGGTAGCAATAATCGTTTTAAATAAGGAAATAACAGTTACTAAAAATACGCAGCTATGTGATGTGCCGAGATATGAGAAGCATGGGGAAGCTTAATAATGCTAAGCATGTATTTCCAGTACAGTGAAGAAATCTTCCAATACTTCTATACGGCAGATAATGCAGCTACGGGAAATTATCCACTAGTTATTGCAGCGGATGTTAATGCAAAGTCTGCTCTCTGGCACAGCAAGAACACTGACAGGAGAGTGCAACTTCTAGAAGATCTGTTAAGCGAATTGGAACCAAACACATAATCCTACTCCTTTCTGCAACAGTGTTGGCGCACAAACAAATATTGACGTATCAATTACAAACATTCATGCGGGAAATCTGTTTGAGGTTGGACAGTGCTTGACAACATTACAACAAGTGATCACAATTTGATTGTCTATGAACTGGGCAGAACGCTGACAGAAGAAAGTAGTGGCAACGGAAGCATGAAAACAGCATATAACATCAGGAAAACTGCATGGGAAAAGTTAAGGAATGTGTTCACTCCACCAGATATGCGAGAAAACCATTTAGACGTAGACAAAGCCGCAAATGAGCTGACATCCGCAATGAAGAAGGCCTCTAAAAAAGATAGTAGATCCCACTGATAAATTATGAATATAAAAACTTGAGAAACTACGATTAAACATGAGAAGAGCGAGAAGAACGTATCAATGAAGCATGGTAGCAGCAGACAGAAGTATCCTCCTCCACTGATTCAGACAAAAGAGGCAGATTTTCAAAGGCGCCATGAGAGAGACAAAACAAAAATATTGGGAAAGCTTCGTGAAGGAAAACATGGGATATTCCTTTAAAAATAACTGCAGGTAAAATAAGGCCTCCCAGAATACTATTCACAGTAAAGAAAACAGATGGACGACTAACCACGATTTGGAGACACTCAGCGGAGGAGTTATTAAAAGTTTTGGTTCCGGATGACAATCTGGAAGAAGAAACAAAAGAACAAACTACATTACGAAGAAACGTGTGGCAGCCCTGCTGGAGTGAAAAGGAAAGGAAGTAATATTACATCCGAAGCAGTAATAAGCGCGATAGACAAAATGAAAAAAAAGGAAAGGCTCCCGGCCCGGATGGAATTCCAGCCGAAGTCCTCCAGGTGTTAAACATAAAATTAACCCCCGTTCTAAACAGACTTCTGAACGAATGCTTATATCAGGGTAGAGTTTCGGGAATATGGAAAAACAGTGAGGCGGTAATTCTGAAGGAAGGATACTACATGGATCCTCTTCTACCCAAACCTTACCGGTCGATTTGTTTATTGAATGAGCTTAGCAAAGTTCAAGAGAAGATTCTATGCAAAAAATTACAAAACCACCGGGAACTTCAGGGAATGAATCCTAGTCAATATGGATTTAGAAATGGAAAGTCGACAGAGGATGCCATTAATCGGGGGCTGGAAATAATATAGTGGGCATATATGTGGACTTCTCGGGGATATTCGACAATTTATGGTGGCTTGACCTGTTTGAACGGCTGAGGAAGAACGGTTGTCCAAGACGATTATTCTACACCTTCAGGGACTATTGCAGATTTAGAACTGCTTCCTTGAGATGCCAGAACTCGTTATCACGCAGATCCTTACTAAAGGATACCCTCAAGGTTCGGTTTGTGATCCCATATTCTGGGATATAGGGGTGAAACCAGTGATCGAACTATAGTATAAAGAATACCTGAACTTCTAAGTCTAATTGCTTTTGCTGATGACCTTTTACTACTCGTGGAAGGAGCTACAAGAGCAGAAGTCGAGTACAATAATAATCTAGTACTTAATTGCCTCAGCCAATGGTGCAGTAAAGTCAAGCTGAGTTTAGCATGACATAAAAGAACATTTATGTTGCTCAAGGGCATGGTGACTCGAAAACCTACAATAAGAATTGACGGTATATCATTTCGTAGATATCCAGTGTGCAGGTACTAAGGTATTCAATTGGATGGACGTTTAAACTTAGAGAAGACAATAGTATGACAATAGTACGTCATGAATAAAATCATTAATATCGGACAACGAAAATTCTTTGTTTCAGTCTAAACAATACGACTATATATAGCATTACGCAATTTTATCCTCTTTAGTTGGCTACTCAGCAAGTGTATGGGCAAAGCATCTAGAAAAAAAAAAAAAAAAAAAAAAAAAAACAGCGAATCAGACATGTCCAACGAGGAATACTTTTAAGGTTGACAGGAGCATACCGAACAGTGGCAACAAATTCATTAATAGTTGCCATTGGTGTTTGGTCACTGGACTTAGAAGTAAGTAAACGCGGAGCCTTATAGTGGCTCAGAAAATGGAAACTTGATAAGGTAACAGAAATTATAGACAGTGAAGCAACATCTGAGATGCATATTCGGAAGCTCCTATTGGCGGAATTGCAACAAGAATGGATCAAGAGTAAACAGATCGAAGAACTTGTGATATGTTCCAATCCATAGAAGACAGGTTAAAGTAAAGTAACATTTTGTAAAGTTTTCTCCTGTCAGAATATAGTATATTACACACATAGATAATTAAATAACGGAAATAAATATTCACACGCTATTGTGCTGTTGTGTGTTCAGCACTTTACTTTAACTGTGACTAATGATATGAATGAAAAGCTATGTGGCTTGGCTCGGAAACACCCCCCCCCCTTTTTCCAAGTAGTCCAGCGTTGCTTTCTACCCAACCCATCTCCCTACTATTATTGCTATTCGCTTACTATTACTATTATTATTATTACTTTTCATATTACTATTCACACAATTCTATTAAAAGAAACCTTTATTCACATAAATTAAAACGTCCTCATCTCGATATAGCCATTCTACCAATATATTTCTCAGTTTTTTGTCTTCCGATTCAAAAATTTCTTTCCATTCCAAATTCATAACTTCTCTTCCAAATCAACAAAAGTTCTGCCTCCGCCAGATAGCAGTTTGAATCTTATTCTTTGTTTCTCACAGAGACTCGCCGTCTGCTAAGCCAGAAATTTCGTTATAAATAGGTTACAAACATTCAACTTAAAAGGGGGGGGGAAGGGAAGAATGCTGTAAAGTGTCGTCTTATGGTTAGAATGCGAAAAAAAAATGCAAGTGTTTTGGTCTATTGCAGAGAAATGAGAGATCAGTGAGCCGTTAGAATAGTGGGAAAACTGCAAACCAATTTCAGAAAACACGGTTTTAAAGAATCACGCAGGATGGTATCAGCTACCAGACATTATGATCATACAGGCCGGGGCTACAAATTAATAAGTATCTTAATCGATATGGCGTATGTCAGATATTTTTGGTATGTCTTGAAGACATTGAAGCAAATGATTTTATCAGTTGAAATACAACTCACTTCATTTTTGGGTAAAAACATTGAGAATGGTATGTCAATCTTCATTAAAAACGTTCTTCGTGGACATATGATTTCTGTAGACCTTGGGTTCTTAAGGTTCAGAAATTTTTAAAACTCAAACAATAGATTTGCAGCTCTCGTAGCTCTATCAGAAACTTTCAAGATTCATGTTTGTAAACTCAGCTTTTACAAGTGAATCATATTTTAGATCAGTTACTGCTCCTAAAGGAAATTGTAATATCGTTCTAACTAAAGTACCAGGTTTCTGAAGAATTGTCTGGAAAATAGCGTCCTGTATTGTCTTTTAACTACATAAAACGTGCTGAAATCAAAGCCTTCAATTCATTTTTCAAATGTAATAATAAATTTCTTGGGTAATATCAAACAGGTACTTAATTTTCGAAAGGAAGAAAAGTTAGACACAGCACTGTAATGGCGGTGATGACATAAATATATTTTCTCCAAGTGGCTAGCATTTCAGTGCATCATATGTCTTCAGATTGTTTTTATGCTCTTGTAATTTGAAGAATTAAAACCGTTGGAGATCAACGAACTTGAGTATAGTACAAAATACTTTGTCGCTTATCTCTTGACACGAAACCTCAAAAGCTGTAGTGTTAGGAGCAATAGATTTTACCGACTATTTTATTTGACCAAACAAAATGTTTTTAAGCGATTCATGTAGATTTTATAGAATCTTTGAAGGGAATAATGGGGTTCTTTTTTTAGCTGGTTTCTGAAACCCAGATTGGCACCCTGATAGTGGGATTGTGCGCTCCAGTGCTTATTCCAACATTCACCACTATTCGCTGCTAAAAACGTATTTCAAAACTATATTTCTTCCAAAATTTGTTTTCCACCAATAAATCTATAGTAAATCAAAAAGCGAGTATGTGAAACAGTGTTTGTTTTATCACACCACAAGTAAAAGAATGGTGATTTATTTAATTTTACTATGATTGGCAGTATCAAATCTTGAATTTTATCATCAACTATATGTTTCACTTGGAGAGCGCAGTTTTAGCAATTTTGTTGCACCTCTCTTCTCCGAGAACAGTACTTAAAGAAGTTAGGAAACATAGTTTTATAAGCAACCAAAAATGCGCGGTTTCCTGTCTCCATTTATTGACGGTAGCTGTATTATAAGAAGTTTCGACGGATTTTTCGTTCTTCACAAGAAAGTTTCCTCTTGAATAAAGTTCCATTCGTTTGAGCGAATTCTTATCCACACGAAAAAATTCAGCTGTTTCCTTTTTCAAACTTGAGTTGTTCGTTGTGAAATGGCGTACCAAAAGTATCGGCCGTATTGCATCATTACTCAAAACAGCTTGAAAGATAGCAGGTAAATGGGTACCGTTCTCGTTTTTCGAGGAAGTAAAGCAGAACATAACACAGTTTTCAGTGTACAGTTTTCTCTTTGCTACCAGTATCTCTGGTTCACACAAAAATCAAGTTCATTATTGTTCTAGGTTTACGATTAACAGCGTTCAGTACAGTCACAATACCGACGGAAATAGAATTAGGCTAGGGACGTTCTGATTCGAATAGCAGAGTGTATTCCAGAGAGATGTAGCGGTAGCAAAACGAACTACTCAGTCTCCTAGTTTTTTACAAGTATGTGAACAGATCGCTCCTAGCAGCGGTCGAGTAAGGAAGTAAGGGAGCGTCCATAAACCACGTAACTCCATTTTGTCCTCTTTTTAACCCCCCCCCCCCAACGTAGCCCAGCGTAGCTTTCCAGCCAACCCCTCCCCTCACTAGACCAAGCCACGTAGTTTATGCACAATCCCTAAGCGGTGTTAGTCCGAGAGCGATCATCGACACGCAGATCTTCTATAACAGGGGTGGCCAACCGGTCGATCGCGATCGACCGGTCGATCGCGGCTATTAATCCAGTCGATCGTGTCGAGGTAGCTCCCTTTTGCCTTCAGCGCGCGATGGACAATAGGCGGGAAGGTGTGGAACGCTGTCAATCATCCAGTTGACGACGTTAACAATATTTTAATTTTGTAGATCCTTGAAAAATGTGCTACAAAGAAATCAAAACTTTTACTTTCACCAAGAATGGTAACGGGACAAGGCTAAATGTAGGTGGATGCAGAAAAGGGGGAAGATGGGTGTTTAGGGAAATTGCCACCGAAGCATGTACTCCACTGTAATTTAATTTAATTTAAAAAAGTAAACTGTTGCTGCATAATACGTAATACATACCTTGCAATACAGAAAAAAGGAAATTTAGAGAGACATTTTAACACAATTCATAGTAAATATCTGATAGATTTTCCACCTAACAGCGAAATAAGAAAAAGTAAATTGCAAGCATTGAAATCGCAATTAACAGTCCAAGAATGCGTGTTTTCTAAGCCTACTGAGCAAAGTAAGGCTGCAACTGAAGCTTCTTTCCAAGTAAGCTACAGAATTGCATAAAACTGCAAAGCTTTTTCCGCTGGAGAATATATCAATAACTTTAGAAGCAGTGTCAGATCGCTGTTCGTGAATTTCAAAAATAAAAATGAAATTAAAGAAGCTATTCATGGTTTACAGCTGTCTCGAAATACTGTGATGCGCCTTATAGAAACGATGAGTGAAAACATAAACGAACAACTACAACTGCGTTGCTTTTTCGCCACAACTTGACTAGTCAACAGATATCACTGATACTGAACAATTACTTATTTTTATTCGGATGGTCTTCGATGATTTATCGACGAAAGAAGAACTGCTAAGTATGATTTCCTTAAAAGGAATAACTATTGGCCCTGATACATTCACGGAATTCAAAGCATATATTAGCAAGACTAAGCTACCTTTGTATAAACTCCCATCAATGACAACTGGTGGGCCTTCTGTAATGACAGGTAATCATAATGGTTTTATTGCTCTTTGCCACAAAGACGAAGAATTTCCAGACTTCCTTAGCTACCACTGCATAATTAATCAGCAAGTACTGGCAAGTCAGAGACTTAACACAAAACATGTAATGGATATTTCTTTCAAGACTGTAAATTTCATAAAAGGAAAATCTCTCTTTATACAGAAATTAGATGTGAATCAACCAGATTTGGCATTGCACACTGACATAAGGTGGTTAAGTCAAAGTAAGTTTTTGAAAAAGATTTCGAGATCTACTGGACGAAATAATAAAATTTCTAGAAGGTAGGGGTGATGATTATCGGCAACTGCATGATTTAGACTGGCAAAATGATTTAGCACTTTTAGCAGATTTTACCGGAAAACTGAACACTTTAAATCTGGAACTACAAGCCAAGAATAAAACATTAATAGAAATTATAAGTTCTATTACAGCATTCTAAAGTCAAACAGCGTCTATAATAGTTGACATCGAATATAAAAAATTTCAACATTTTGTAAACGTTAAGGATCATTTGTAAAAACATCTTACCTACAATTCCATTCTTGACAAGTACACGACAGAAATTAAGGCAGTGGTATCAGACTTCGAAATTCGCTTTGGTGATTTCAAATATATTGAGAAGTTGGTGGAATTCATAAGTTATCCGTTTAATAATTCCATTGATCATAGTGATATCTATGAAATAGCTAAAAAATTTGCAGATACATTTCAAATGGACCACATGATATTTCAAAACGAAATTATTATTCCGCGCCGCAACATATTTCTAAAAGCAAGGTCACCCTCAGGTCTAGATTTCTGGGCATTGGTTTCCAACGAGAAATATTCAAATTTAAATAAATTTGTTGAACAACTTCATTCGTGTTTTGGTTCAATGTATTTATGTGAATCAGGGTTTTCCTACTTAAAACAAACAAAAAATAAGCACCGTTCTCGCTTGGCAGACGCCCATACATTGGATTCTGTGAGGTTGGCAATTTAAAACTACAAACCTGATTTTGCTAATCTAGTGGGAGATGCTCAGACGCAATGCTCACACTAATATATATAAGTAGTTACTAACAAAAATTTTCAGTTTAATGTTTTACATCTTAATAAAATAAAAATACAACAAAATTGTGTGCTGAACTATACTGTTTCATTTAAAATTTCAAGAATTACGTCATTGGTCGATCGCACATGGTTTCGTCAGCTAACTGTAGATCTTGGGTCTAATAAAGTTGGCCACCCCTGTTCTATAAGAAGACCTACGCGGTTTGTAAGGTGATAAAGTGCCTTACACTTTAATTTTTGTGAATAATTTTTGTTAAAAGTTAATTAAATATTAGTCTTGCTTGTGTTGTGTATACAAATGTGTTAAATTGTTGTGAAAAAATGATAAAGATAAACGTATATTAAAGTGCCAGAATATCTATGGACAATGGTTATCTATGATGATGTATATCTTTGGACGATAAGAAAAGAAAATATGGCGAGGGTATGGATGAGAATATAAAATATATCTGGCAAGTCGCTGAATAAAAGGAATGTAAGAAGTGTGATTTGACCCTTGTGAATATAAATAAAAAGTGTTTTTGAGTGTTACTTCAAAGAATTCGTTGTCTAGATATTTATTTAAATGGAGACTTTCCTGGCGTATTGATTCAATAAAAGATTCTCGGGAGTCCAGCCGGATGGTGTCATAAAACGACGACGTTTCGACAACCTGCTCGGTTGTCTTCATCAGGTCTATTTTGGATATTTCTTAACGAAAATCACAAACAGACTGGCTTCGCTGCATCCGAAATTCGAATGTCGTATATGTTGAAACATATCCTCCCCGTAAAGGTATCTGATATGTAAATGGAGACTTTCCCGGCGTATTGATTCAATAAAAGATTCTCGGGAGGATATGTTTCAACATACACGACATTCGAATTTCGGATGCAGCGAAGCCAGTCTGTTTGTGATTTTCGTTAAGAAATATCCAAAATAGACCTGATGAAGACAACCGAGCAGGTTGTCGAAACGTCGTCGTTTTATGACACCATCCGGCTGGACTCCCGAGAATCTTTTATTAGATATTTATTATTTATTTGTTTCTGAACTGTGAATGGAAATAATGTGCCGGCTTCCGCAGCTTAGATTACGGCTTGAAGACGGGCAGATTACATATACCTAAACCTAAATACAGGAAGATGGGACCATACAGGTTACATGACAGGAATTCTGCCCCTGTAGACTGTTCTACTAATCGTTGATAATCTACAGTTGCCAGATGAGATAGAAATCTTCTACTTGAAATCTTCTCCGCACATATTACCGGTGATAGAAGGTAGATATGGCCACATGCCCAAAAATTGCAGAAGAAAGGAAAGACGTCTTTAATGCGGGGAGAAGCACAATGCTTCCAGTTGCCTAAATGAGGTTAAAAAGTGCGTAAACTGCGGGGGTGGACACAATTCGAATGACAGAGGCTGCCCTGAATGAAAGGGACTGGGAGATATTACAGAAGAAATGGCGATCGACAACAGGATAAATATACCTCGAAGGTACGAACACGGAGTAGCTGACTTCCCACGTATCCAAAGCAAAAGATAGTCACAGTGCAGCCAAGGATAAGACAAACCAGTGGGCCTACCGAATACACAAAACCCACGTCCATGGAATCGAGTGGAACGCAAACTGAGGAACCAACTAGCACAAAACCAAGGGAATACAGTATCAACATCATAATCAAAATAGTTTTCAAGGTTTTTTTTCCGAATAGATGAAAGGCAAGCTATCAATCACTACGACTAACAAGAAACTCCAATAACAGGAAATGTGCTACAGGAGGAAAAAGAAATCCAAACAAGCAGAGCCACCTCTTAATAAGGAATTACCGGTAGTAAAGTATGCAGTAAAGGTGCAGGGACTTGAATGTTGACGTATATGCCTGTTTCATAGACTCTAAAAAAGTATTCGACTGCGTGAGGCATGAGAAGATGATAAAGATTTTGAAATCGACTGGTATTTACGCATTGTCAGCATGCTGTATTTGAATCAGACTGCAGATGTCAAAATTGACCAAGGAACATCAGAAGCGACTGCAAACAGGAAAGGTGTTCACCAGGGCTGTGTACTATTACCTCTCTTGTTCAATATTTATGCTGAGATAATTTTCAGGAAAGTATTGGGGAACGAAAACAGTGGGATCACTATAAACGGAAAAGTGATCAATAATATCAGGTATGTAGATGACACTGTTGTAATAGCCAGTGATCTACCTGCTCTCCAACACATAATAGACAAATTAGTTCAGTACAGTGAAGAGTTTGGTCTGCTTGTCAACCCTTCCAAGATAAACGTTGTAGTCTTCACTAAGAGAAAAATCCAGGCAACCCTATTAATAAAAGGCAATAAGATCGAGCAAGTATCCTCCTTCAAATATTCAGGCACTGTGGTGGACGAGAAGGGTGACTGCAAAAAAAGAAATCAAATCGAGAACAGAACAGGCCAGGAGACAATTTATTAGCATGAACAAATTTTTCATAAGATCGGATCTCAGTCTGCAATTGAGAATGCGAATAATTCGCTGCTACGTGTTCTCCATTTTTCTTTATGGGTGTGAAAGCTGGACCTTAGACAAAAATCTAGAGAAAAAGATTGAATCTTTTGAAATGTATCGTCGCCTCTTACGCATATCATGGGTGCTGAAAGTCTCAAACGAAGAAGTACTTCATCGGATAGGAAACAAAAAGAACTGCTGATCACTTAAAGCAAAGGAAAACGCAATATCTAGGACACATTATGAGAGGCGAGAGGTACCAGCTACTGCAGCTCATCATTAAAGGGAAAATACAGGGGAAAAGATCTGTTGGGAGGAGAAGGAATTCGTGGCTTAAGGACATTCGGAGATGGTTCAATTGCACGTCTGAAGAGGCTTTCCATGCTGCAGTTTAACGCTCAGAGCTAGCTATGTGGACCGCCAACTTAAGAAGAAAGTATGTCTTACTAATATACATTCCATATAACCACAAATACTTCAGTATTGTTTGCAAAGATAAGGAGAATGGGCACGGGAGAGGGGCCGTTATGGTTGGGGGAATATACACTACTCCGTTCGTAGAATAGAGCTATCCAGTGACAACGTATCAGTTAATCTCGGAACAGGAGGGATTCTCAAGACAGTCGCTGTAATGCCTGAAGTCACTATGAGGGAGCGGGAATGGTCAGCATTATTCAGTCAGTTCCCACGTAGCTGTGTGCTTGGAGGCGACCCCTTCAAGCAGAAGAGCCCCAGCAATATCAGAGTCCTCTCTCTACGTCCTAAACAAAGAACATGAGACGAGACTTGGATACCCACATCAGCAAAACATTTTTTTTTCTTTTTTAAACGTTTCATTCCTTCCAGGTAAAGCCTGGGAGACGGGCTGTTGGAGAGTCTCGTGGGCTCTTCAACAGCCCACTTAGATCTAAAGGGGAGGGAAAGGGGATGGAAGTCAACCTTGGCCTTGTAGGTAACCATCCCGGCATTCGCCTTGACTGACTGGGAAAACCACGGAAAACCCCAGTCAAAATGGCCGGATGCGGTTTGACCTCCGTCCTCCCGAATATTAGGTACGAGGCCTCGCCTGACATATTATAGCTATGTGCAAATGGAAATTTTGCGTGATACTGTTAGAGGCAATCATTTTGTCATCGAAATAACATTTGGTACGCCAGTCAAACCGCATTATTCTCATTCAGCTATACAATGGAACGGTAAGATGACCGAATGGGGATGGTTTCAAGAATAAATAAGGACAAAACTGGAATAAGATAATTGGAATTGGATGGAATACAATGACGGTCCAGCAAGGTGGAAGAAATAATCGTCTTCCCTTCCGGTAAACAATTCCAAAACGCTAAACAGGAAAGAGAAATCGGATTACCAAGAAAAAAGGTGGTTTAGCTAATGTCCGCTGCTATTAAACGGTTAGCTACAAAGTAATATAGATGCGACACCACCTTGGAGAGAACTAACTTTATCTAAAGCAGATAACTGCAGAAGCCAGAAGACCAATATCAAGAGCTAAGCGAGGTGGGTGAGAATCTCCAGCCTTAAATATTAAGTTGTATGTAAATGGTTCAAGGACGACATAACGATCAGCATCTGGATCAGATCATCGATGACAAAGTCATCGCAGAACAGTTCTTAAATACGACCTCCCCTTCATGTCTAATTTGCACTCGAAAGGAGTCAATCGGAGCTTCCACCGGAACGGACGAATCTATAACTCGAAGACGAATGAAATTGCAGAAATACTTTTTGAATAGAAGACTGGAAATTACAACTCAGAAAAGCACAATGTGTGTCTATTCGAAAATAATACCAAGAAAGTAATTTTGTAATAACTATAAACGGAAAAACGATGAACGTGGTGATGGAGGTAAAATTCTTGGGCATGTGGGTAGAAACCAGATTCTATTGAAGAAAACACATCGAAAAGCTAAATCAGTTGTCTGGAACACGTTTAAATTGCCTATAAGCGATGGTGGTGCTGAAATGGGGAGCAGATGCCAGAATACTTGGCAACATCAATGGAAGTGTTTGCAAAGTATAATGAAATACGAGGGATTACTGTAAGAATCCTCATACAAATCAAACCTCTCAAAACCAGACCGCATCCAGTCAGGGCGCTGGGAGTGGTCGAAAAACTTCTAAAAAAGGCTGCGATTCAGGTGGAGACGTAACCTCATCAACTTAGAGAAGGAAGTCAGAACTCCAGAAATGGAAAAAAAACACCATCCTCAAAGGAGAAAAGTTCAGATTCTTGCTCATGGGAGTTTTCAGAGATGTCAGAAACACTATAAAATATCTGGTCTGGTGGACCTTAGGCAAACAAATAATTTATGGACATTCAATAGTCGAGATGTTAGAATTACGTATGATCAAGTTCAGATATGGCAAAGACTGAACTTTTTGGATTACATTCATATCACCTTCTGAGATGACTTTACAGGAAACAAAACTCACAATCTACAGGAATTTAGGATAGAGAACGTCCTTAGGTTGGCAGTGCAATTTTCAGCATCTCCACGGAAACCTTTACAGTATTAAAGGAACACGTATAGGAATCACTTCAAAGTATCGCAGTTACATGTACAGATTCCAAATATGCTCTGTAAACAATTTTAGAAGTCCCCAAAGGGAAAAGCAAGAATTATCTAGTCAACGAAGTTACCGGAGAACTTAGTGTAGTAAAAGGTATTGAAATCAAACTGCAATAGGTGCCGAGTCACGTGGGTATGTCAGATAACAAAATGGCAGAAAGTACTACAAGAAAACAGCTGGACATGGTTCCTCTGCTCTGATTATAAGGACACAATATCCTCTTGGGATAAGACAGATGTGCACGGAGGGCAGACAAGAAATACGCCGCTGGCATCGGGTTAAACGACGAACTATGGTATGACCTCAGTGGCAGAAGGGAGATCACTGCTGCCAACGAATTCAGAGCTGGACATATCGCATTCAAAGATAGAAAACACATCACGAAGACAGCTGACTTCACCGCTAATTTTCGTGACACATTACCTCAGACTTTGTAGACTGCCAAATAGTCCCATGTCCTTCGCCAACCCTCCCACGCCACGTTTTTTTCGGTTATTGTTTTTTGTTTACCACGGTAATAAAGTTCTTTAATGCCTTTAACAAAATTGTGTCGTCGCAGGTCAATTGCAGGCGAATAATTATTCCTTCTGTCGTAATCCTCCACCGTTGGGACTTTCACCTTTAACGTTCTCTGTGTTAATTTGTACCGTTAGTATATTCAAATTCACATATTTGTTTTTTGTTTACATCTCACATTTTCATGAATATATGTTTCCAGAGGAAATTACAATCCCCCGTATAACTGAGGTACTACGTTGTAAAGTCACTAAAGTAATTGAAGAAAAAGTAACATAAAGGAGAAATCCTCCGTATGTCGATACTTGCTGAATATCAATAACAAAACAATACGAGAAGATTCGTAAACAGACATAAATCACAGCAAAGCAATAAAATGGCAACTGCATCAGAATGTAAATTAAGATCTAGATTAGTAGAAGAAGTAATGGAATATTTTTATTTGGGATGTAAAACTGCATCTGATGGGCAAAGCAAGAGTAGTCTGAAAACAGTAGACAAAACAATCTTCTTCAGAAAGAAAGACGTTTAGTTTCAAACAAATCAGAGAGAAGCCGCTACGACTGTGCATGTGGAGCACATCTCTTGATGCAAGCTAAGCGCCCAGACGACTTCAGTTTGCGACTATGGACAGATTTTTTCGAAATAAAAATGGTTCGCCTATTTGACCGTGATGGTTGTACAGTACGTAAATATCTCATTTCACCACGAGCCCTGCTGTAGACTGGGATACTTAGCGCTGCAACTTGTGTGGTGTGACATGAGTTACGCTGTTTGTTGTGCATGAAGCTTATGGGACCGGGTACTTCTCTCTGAAGAGACGTGCAAGTGCGCCAAATTTCGACAAAGGATACGATAGGAATGAGCAATGACCCCTGCGGAAGCCGGCGCCCTCTTTTGGCGAACGGGGGATTCACCTGATGATACTGTGGTCTGCAGGTGCGACAACTTTTCAACGCAACATTAATAATTCCCTTTACGACCACATGGGGCAGCCTCGATTCCAGGTCGAGGTTAGTGAAGAAGGGAAGGAACAATGAAATGATTTACAGATTGTTAACTCCTTTAGTCGAGAAAAAAGACGTTTCTCATCTACTAACATTTATTTACTTTCTTTAGGAATATTTTATTTGTAAGGGTCGCCGGAAAGATACGTAAAATTAATCTTGTTAAAGTTTGTTGATCATCTCCCTCTCTTCGTTTCTACTGACATACACACAAGTCACTCCAGACGTAATGTAAATGTGGAAGTTGCCACAAATCATCAGTCAACCGTCTAAAAATATAGCAATTCAACTTTATGTTGATGCGACCACAATTAGAATAGACCATTTGTTTGTTTCGGATAGAACGAGAGTTATTATGCCATCGATAAATGGAAGTTGGCCATACTGTCACTTTCTTTTTTATTTCTATGTCTGGCATCAAAAACACAATTAATTTTCTGATTACACAAATCAATACCTTATCAATTAAGAACATTCTCATATGAATAAAAAGTGCAATAGCCGTCTCCATTAACGAACTGTTTCTGTCTCTTTGGTTTTCAGACAGTTGACAATGTAGCAGTGGCTGTGGGAGTCGGAATTCTCGTTGCTTATGGTTTCCTGTTCGGCGTGCTTAGCCTTTATGCGAGGTAAGGAGGATAAAAATTTTCTTCTTATCAAGTTGTTTTTATTTGACTATTTGATTGCTTAAATATAAACTTAATTTAATTTCAGTAACAGTAAATAGCTTTACTTTTTAAATAGAGTGCCATGTTAATGATCTCAAGACCAGTCACTTTTATGTTTCATAACTTAAATTGTAGAAATAGTGGTCTTGGTGGCTCAGTTGGTTAACGCAGGTGACTGGGGCACGGAAGTTCCATGGTTCGAATCGCGGTCATGGCTGGAATTTGTGCGAGTATTAAAAACACTGACATTCAACTCTGGTAGAGCTTTTGCTTTGTTAATGTGAAGCACGTTAGGACGCTCCGTGGTTCGGATTCCCGGTAAAGCTGTAGGTCCCCTTCCCCGGTAGGATTATGGGGGTAGGGCAGCCATGACACAGGCGCATGCGCGGCTAATCGAAACTCTGACACGCGGTGGACGAGCAATCCTTCGGGAACTCCCTGCCAACAACGCAGTAAGCGTTTACCTTTTAACTGTAAAAATTTCAAATAAAGTAAAGCACTTTCATATCTAGCCTATACTGGATAACTGCACTTCTTTGTCTCTACAACACTGTAGGGGTGAAGCGTGTTGATCGCCGACCAAGGCTGTTTGCCTGAAGAGATTCTTTTTTTATTTTTTTTATTATTGTATTTACGTCTCTCAACAGCGAGGTCTTTAGAGACGCGAAAGGATGGGGGGCAAGGAATGGGAAGGAATTCGGCCATGGCATTTTGAAGGAAGCATCCCGGCATTTGCCTGGAGTGATTTGGGAAACCATGGAAAACCCAAATCTGGATGCCCGGACGGGGATCGAACCGCCGTCTTCCCGAATGCGAGGCGAGAACGCTATCCGTTACACCGCCACGCTCGGTGAAGAGATTCTTCTTCACAGCTTATCTTAAAAGTCTAAAATCCATACGATAAATAAATAAATCTTCAGAACTCATTAGATGGCAGATTGAGTGGACGAAGGGAAATAAAGAGAGGGCGTATTGTATTCTTGGCTGGAGGGTAGTTCGGCCGCCGGTTATGCGCCTATGTCGTGGTTACCCTATTCCTACCGGATGTGGGGGACCTACAATTTTACGTGGAACCAGAACCATGGAGCGTTCTAGCGCACCCCACCTGACAAAATAACCCTGTGCCTGAGGCGAAGGTCAGTTTTTAAGACCAAAAAATTTCCAGCCGAGATTGCAATTCGAACCTGGGACCTCCCGCTCACCAATTGTGGGCCTCAACCAACTGCGCCACAACATCGCTCAGAATATAGGGAAAAAGGGAGGGGGGAATGGTGTATGGGTTCAGTATTGAGGGGAGGGGGAATTCATCGGGGACCGAACCACGGTCATCCACATCTTAGTCAGAGCCTATCTCAACTGAGCTCCACAATCAACCACAGAAAAAAAGGTCTCCATAAAGTTATTAGCTGGTATGGTAGAGATTATTCCTTACGTTTCATTTAAAACAATCCACAGCGACAGTAGCAACGACGTGGAGGCAACGTGTGAACGCTGCTACAGCTAAAACTTCTTACCTGCTTCAGCAACCACCTCATGACATGGCGGTAGGGCTTTGTGAGCCAGGGTGTGGGATTCCGTTGGCGGTCTTGCGCATTGCGATAACATTCTGTGTAGTGAAACAAAAATCAGAAAAAATACGACATAAACTATTTCCTCACTTCCACATGTTAGATCACCTAGTGTACACAGGTAGGGGAGACCAGGGAAAGTTGACGATGTTAACGATTAAACGTTTTTAATAGATTCATGTTTTGAAGAAAATATTTTTTCATTACAATTATTATTAGACTGGTCTTTTATTGCAATGTTCATAATTATATAAATTTTTATTTTCATATTATCAAAGTTTTTTATTAAATTTAGAAAGTAATGCAAAACTGTCATCTTGCCCCAGGACTGGGGCAACATGACACTTAATGAAACTGTAATACATTTTTATTGTTATACATTAATATTTATACATTGTTGTACATACATTAACAGAAATCACATACAAATTTCCCTCCTCCACAGTTTGAACAGTCTTCGTGCTACCATTTAAAGCACATGCAACAAACACTGTAACAAGTCTTCTGATGGAGGGTCTTCATAGACCTCATCACATCCAGGACACTGAACTAAACTCTCTTCGGAAGCTTTTCTTGATGTTGTCGCAACTCGTGGTTTTTTCTTTAATTCAGAACAGATAACGTCAGTTTCTTAGTAAAACTTCTATTTCTTGCATCCCGAGCCTGTCGTCTTCGTTACTTAAGAAGTTCTTGTTCTTGTTCTATGCTTATTTCTGCTCTAAACTATCTTTCATAGGGGTGATTGTTAGAACATTTGCACATTGTTTGTGAGTTCTACGTTTCTTCATATCTGGTTCTTTTATTGGTTTTTAAGTCAAAAATACTTCTATTTGGCTTATCTCGGTGGGCACTTCTTGAAGGTCCTGATTCATCATTAAACAACTATGATCTTCTTGTGAATCATTTTGCTTTTCTGAGGACTGGACATTAGGTTCTTCATTCTGAACTGCAGGTTGTTCATGTTCACTTCTGTCTGTAGCAACAGCATGGTCTGTGATGTCTGCTGCAGCAAAATCGTGCTCGTCAAATACAAGGGGATCATAAGGCTCGATTACACATGTTCTGAATCCCTTAACTGCATTGCCAACGGCGGCTGTTTTGAATAGGCAGTCTCAATAGCTCACCAATATTTTTGTTAGTAATAGTTTGCCCTGGATGAGTCACCATAAAGTTATCACAAGCTTGCCTGTAATAGCTCTTTAAAGGTCCAAAAAATGAAACTTCCAGTGGTTGTAGGCGATTGGTAGTGTGAGGTGGAAATCCAACCATTATTATTGCTTCCCTGCAAAATTTGATAGCCTCCAGCGTTATGCGAGATTTATGATTGTGATCCAAAAGTTCTGACCATACCTGGATCATAATGTGTCATAAATTAATAAAGTAGCGCACTTTCAAAATGTTAAGAGAAACTATGTGAGTCATGCAAGTAAAGACTGTTACACGAAGCACAAAAAAGGCACTCATAAACTGAAACGGACACAGCAAAAGTCATCTGGGGGCAAATGACGAGGTCGTCAACTTACCCCAGCCAACTTGCGCCTAACGACAACGTTAGAAACTTTCCATTATTGCAGCAGTTTAAAAAAGAATTATATACAAATAAACAGCCATTATGAAAAGCACATTGTTTAAGCTACTCATGTATGACAAAGTATAAAACAATATCTTACCAGTTAGTCTGCGAAGTCTTAATTCAGAGATGTAAAACAATACAGCACGTCACAGAGAATTCCAGATCAGCGTATAGCGGGGAACAATACGGCACGAGCGGCGTCAGTGCACTATATTTTAGTTCCTAGTCGTGTGGAGCGTTAGTAGTATGCATACAGTGCTGCTACTTAGAAGTGGGAATTTAAACTAAATCCTTATTCATCTTGCCCCGCTCCTCAACTTGCCCCGGTCTCCCCTATATAAGGCATAGTGACGTGTTAGGTGAGATGGAGAAGAGTCAGCGTCACTCAAATTTTAGGTCGTCCACCCATATCTTACACCGTCCGGTCTATTTACAACTTTTTGTCGCCACTTCTGTCCTAGGTTGACGAATTCGACTTGTCATATAGCGACTTCTGGCTGGGTATCCGGTTTCCTGTCGAGGCAAACCAAATTGGGTTTTCATGTCTTGGTACCCTATTTCTGCTGTGACAGGAAACAGACTATCTAACATAGGTACAGGAGTTTCGATGTACGTTACCTGTCTACCCACACCGACACACCTTGTACCTATAGTGCCACATATTTACATAATATCACGACACGTCTACCAGTTGAATGCAAATAATTACAACCGTCTGGCCATTGGACTGTCGGTGAAAGAAATTTTTTGTCCAGTGGTAGTACTTGATAAAAGTTGGGCACAGTAAAATTATATTAATTGGTTAATTAATATTTCATTGCTTCTTCTGACTTTTTACATGTTAGAGATTTATTGACTAGCAACAGTTCCACTTTTGAAATCACTAATATGCAGTCTTTAAGTACAGTTCACGGGAGCCATGTAATCAACAAAATTAATTCTTTGCAATTTGGTGGTATTAATTTCAGTCCTAGGCATGGTTAAGTATACTCGCCTCGAGGTTGTAGGTCGACTGTCCTTGATTACAGCGCGCCTTTAAATAAAGTAAGTACCTTGATACTGTATACTGTCATTTTCAGCTTTATAACAGCCTTCGATTAATCACTTTTCAGCAGCACATGGGCAGCCAACAGTATGACACAGACACAGTCGTAATTTCATTCACAGTTATAAACATTTATTCTCCCAATAAAACACAAGATACAAATTGCCAATGTGAACCACTAACTCGGTTAGTTTATAGGATTTCGTCTCACAAGATGCAGGTTCGAAATCGGGAAGCATAGCTTTACACATGCTCTAGAAACATAGCACTTGGTTGCAAATTCATTTCCACGCTCAGTCACCGTCCGTCGGCACAAAAGTAACAAGTTCTCACAGCGCTTTGGCAATCAGTTTCATGTTCTAACACTACTACTACTGGCACTAGTTTGCACAAATATTTGTCCGCGGTACCACACGTCCACTTGCTAGCACAATCTCTACCCACTAGCGCCATCTAGCCCCCTGCGATAAACATCTCGCAGCCGGTGGTCAGAATCGACATAAGTTTTCTGTTGGGTTCAATCACAATGTGCTGGTTCAACAAGAAAAAAGCAAGAACTAGATAAAGCGAACTGGTGTTTCACAATTGTACCACATAGGTTAATAATACAACATTCATCTGGAGAGTCTTGGTGACTGAACCGTCTAAACCCTTTAACCACAGAGAGAATTGCATTGTTTCTAGTATGAATTCCTACATTTTCAATCGCTGATTCGCAAAGTGCACAATCACCTAGCAACCTGCCACCAACTGTCTTGTTACTGGGCACTACCCCAGAACGGTTGTCGATCTTACAGCCACATTTGTGGAGTCCCCGCTCGTTGCGATTCATTGCTTTATATCACAGGAGTCCACCGAATAGATGAAACTTTCTATGTCTATATCAATCATTTTAAGGAAAGAGGGACGTGCAAGGAAAGATTAGGAAGAAAAGCAAACTGATGTTAGGTACTATTCATGGGAGAGGTGTAGGACATCTTCCGTGGGATCAGATAGGCGCAGGTAATCAGGTCACGATTTTTTTCAAACCAAGTGCAACATTAGGTCAGGTAATAGAAGATATAGGTTCACTTTGTAGGCGTTTCACTAAGAATGATTAAGTAGTGATAGTGGGAGGTGTGGGGAATAGTATTGATAGTATAGGGAGTGACCTGAGGAAGGTAGTGAAGGAGGCACGGCATACCAGAATTGAGCTGATGCCGACCACAATTGAACTATGCTGTGAGGCGGGTAAATGTGGAAACGAAAGTGCTACTTGGCAAAGGCATTAGTTCTGTCTTGGGGGTTGTGCCTGTTAACACCATTGGTAGGCGGAATTTCACTATACATGGCATACGCCTTAAGGCTCGTTCCCACGGCGCGTGCTGGGCAGTACGCGCCTTTCATCTTCTACCGCCTGGTGGTGGGTTGAAGCGCGCCGGCTCTTCTAACATATGCGGTAAAGATAACAGGCGTTCCCTAGTACGCACCGAGGGACGGGCCGTGGGATCGAGCCTTTAATAGAAGGGACAACGGGATAATTTCTGAATTGTTAGCTCAAGCAGTAGAGAGCACATTTCCAAAATTAATGGTGTTAAGACCGTGCGAGTTTTTTTTAGGTGAGGGGCTGCTGTTGATGGGATGATAATCAGAGCGATACTGATTGTAGATCCACGAAGCGAAAAGACAGAAATGCTAAAGAAATAGATGTAGCTGCTGAAACTGTGACTGACTGGGGTGGAAATGGGATGGAGGAGGTTAATGCTGAAAATATTACAAAGCCAGTAATAAGGGTGTTACGGGTGAACTAAAGAAGTATTGTGAAGATAGTAATAGAATTCTCTAACTTGATAGAGGTACACGAACCACAAGTAATTATAGGGATAGATTCTTGGTTAAAAGAAGGAGTACTAGATAATGAGATTTTTCCCGATGGTCGCAGAGTGTAGAGATAGAGGAGCAATTGGTGGAGGAGTTTTCATACTAGTTAGCAAAAACTACCACAGTTCAATGGTGTTCATAGATCATGACCATCAGTTACTTGGTGTAGATTTCTGGGATAGTAAAAAAGAAAAAATTAATGTGTTGGCTGCTTACTGCTGTGGAAGAATGACTGATGGAGATGAGGCTCTTGAGGAGAAATTAAATTCATACTCAGAGTTCAGAAGTGAGAATAAAATGGACACAATTGGTGCCGTTTTAAATTTACCAGGTATAAACTGGATAGGAAATAAGATAAATAACACAAGGGAACAGACATTTGCAAATATCTTATAAAGGGAAGGAGGATTTACACAAGTGGTAGAGTACTAGAGGACAAAACATGTTGGCTATCTTCCTAAGATAGCCTGATGATGATAACCTCCTGTGGTGTCAAATAATTGAAAGATTAATTGATCTTGAAGCAGTTCTGATGGATCTTAGAGGATTCAGTGAACCATCAGCCAAAACTGAAGGGAGAAATAGGTACAATTATAAAAAAGGCACAGATAACGAATTTGAAGAGATATTTCAGAGAACGTTTCGGAAAATGGAAGGAAAGCACAAGTACAGTAGAGTAAAGGTCGGGGAGTTCAAGGAGATAATAACAAAGGGGGAGAAAAATTAATTCCAAGACAGAAAATAAAGAGAAGTATAGAACCTGTGTACGCTAATAGGGAGGTGAGGAGGTTAAAGAGGTTGGTAAGAAGAGAACAGAGATAAGAGATAGCAGGGTAGTAGGGAATATTTAAAACAACTAAACAAGGACTTAAAAATAGCTAAGAAGATGGTTAAAGATGGGTTTATAAGAGTATTTTCATTGTAGGGGGACCATTGACTGAAGCATCAAGAAATTTCTATGGCTATGTTAAAAACTGAGGTGAAGGGAGGGTTACTGAGGATCTGAAAAAAGCAGAAATTTTAAGTAACCAGTTTAATGAGACAATGACTAAGAAATAGGAGAACGAGCTTAACAACACAATTAGAAATAAGCAGACTAAATTTATGAAATTCATCCTGAGGATATCATGAAGGAACTAAGAAAGTTGAAATATAAAGAGGCTAATGTAGATATTACTGCGGATGCCTTAAGCATAGTAGGATGTGACATTTTACCCTTTATAGAAATATTATTTAAATTTAGTCTGGATACATGCTGCTTAGCAGAGGACTCAAAAAGAGCGACAGTAGTATCAGTATATAAAGGAGTGGTGAGAAAATTATAGGCCAATCAAATTGACATCAGTGGTAGGTAAATTAATGGAAAGATTAACATATAGCCATATCAGAAATATATGTAAGTAGCTTAAGTGGTTTTCGCGTCGGCAATAAGACTTTAGACAAGAATAATCATGCAAATCTCAATTAGTATAATATTTATGAGATGTTTCTGATAATATAAACCAGGAATGTCAAATTTATAGTGTAGCACTTGATCTTACAATCACTTTTGACAGAATGAGCCATAAAATTGTGATAAATAAGTTAAAATCTATTGGAGTTGATAAAGTGATTCGCTGAGTTAGGGTACGAAGTGCAAGTGAAAATGGGAGTGCCGCAGGTTAGCGTTTTGGGACCATTGTTATTCATTATTTTAGTGAATAATTGTGTTGATTGTTTACTATCAGAACTTAGGTTATTTACAGATGACATAATACTATATAATAGGATCAAAACGTAAGGGCTGCAGGGTGACCTTGACAGGATATCTAGTTGGGTTGGTAAACATGGGATGAAGACAAAATGCAAAGTAGAGTCAGATGATTAGATACACAGACAAAAAACTAAAAGCTGATTTTTATTATAATGTGGGGAAAGAATTGCTGATACCAGATTTGAAATGTTAATACGAGGGCAGGACACTTTGGACAGGTAGTAGGAAACGGTTTCATAGTCTTACCCTGGTTGGAGGTAGTGATGAGGGGATGTTCCAGAGAATTAAAGGAATTGGGTTATAAAACTTTGGTCAGAACTGGCCCCACATTTTGTGTTTCAAATACAGCAGTTGGAGAGAGTGCAAAGAAGGGATGCTAGATTTGTTTTTGCAAATAACAGCCAAATACAATCAGTAACAGATATGACAAAAGAAATGGAATGGGATTCACTGGAAGACAGTAGAAGTGTGAAGAAAGTCATGGGTGTGTACACACTCGATTTCAGGCACAAAGGTGTGGGAAGATTTTCTTTCGTAGATAAGGGTCAGGGATTGAAATAAGCTACCAAGAGAATAATTTACCGAAAATTTTGAAAGAATTTAAAGTCGAAATTTGTAGAGGGCAAAAGAAGGCGGGTATCGGAAAGTAGAAAAATGGGTTTGCAGGGTAATTACCAATGGAGAGTGCGCTCAGTACCAATTAAATTAGAATTAAATTAATTAATGTAAATTAATATTTTGCCTTTAAAGAATATTTGTTTCTTTCACTGATGATTTTTCACCATAATTATTACTCAGTGACTTATGCAACGGAAAATTTTTCTTAACCGGGAGAAAAAAAGCAGATAATTCAGTTTTTTCTAAATTTAGGATTTGTTACTGCTTGATTCATTTGAGAAGTTAGAAAAGGAGAAAAACCATGCAGGCCATCAGATATTAACATTGAAAGTACTGCTGCATGGGGAATAAAAACAAACGAGGTGAAACAGTAAATCTTCCCTTTCTCATGTTTTATAAAAATTGAGTTACCTGCTTTATCATCCCCACTCTTGACATACACATATCTTTGTGATTGAATTTCCGGACTATTCTTATCAAAGTCTTTTAGTGTGCAGTAAAATATCTTTCAATTTTTCCATAGTAATTAATTTGAAATTTTAGCTATGTAATTGTACGTATATTCCAAATCATGTCGCTCTGTGGACCAATGTAAATTAATTTTGGGGAAATTTTAGATTTGTTCTCCCTGCTCCGATTTTAGAGTTTATGTGCCATTTAGAGCATTCGTGTTGCTCAAGATATTAATTAAATATAGCATTCTGTAAAATAATTTGTTTTATGATATAAATTGTAAATAAAATTTTATTAATAATTCCAAAGTTATATAAACTTTAAAAAAAATTAAATCACATTACATCGATCCTGAAAAGTTCCAAACGGATAAACGTAAAGGCAGGCTTCCCAACATGGAAGCTCTGCGAGAACACGATTCCTTACAATCTAAATACTTTCGATTTTTAGTCAATTCTTTTCAAAATTTAAAATTTTGGATTTATTAAAACAAACTTATTTTTTAGTTTTACTTGTATACACACAGGAGGAAATTAAAAACCCAACACCCAGACAGGAATGGTGTAATTTAAGGGAACTTTGTAGATATAGCCAGGATCATAACCGGAAGAATTGAAATAGATCTCATTAAGTTTATTACCTTTAGATACAGTTATCAGTAAGAACCACACCCACCTTGAGCACCAATACATTCTTGAATCCTTGTCGGCATTGAATCAATAAGAGTTTGAATGTCTTCTTTAAGTATGTCTCTCTACGCTTGCATGTCTTGTGCAGTCAGTTGTTGCACAGTTTGTACTTGGTGACCATATGATCTAATGTGTCTACACTTGGTATCCCAGACATGCTTTATTGGGGACTAATCTGTGGACCATACGGTTCAAATTGTAATCGTAACCCCTTGGAAGGTTTATGTTATGATGGCCACAGTATGAGGACGGGCATTATCCTGTTGGGGATGCGGTTTGGATGGTGGACATGAAGGGTATCACAACAGGTTGCAGCACCCTGTTCACATATTTGTGGGCTGTCATTGTGTCTTTAACAAAAACCAACTCAGTCCTGCTGTCGAAATCCTCTGTGCGCTCTGTGCCCAGCGACTTACCGTACTTCTGTTAACTGCTGATGCTTCATAAACTGCACATAAACGTTTTGAATGTTTCCAACCGTTTCTCGCTCCGCAGTGAGAAATTCAGTGACGACACGCTGCTTATAACGTGCATAATTCATGTATAAAGTTTCACATTGGTACCATTGTTGGGGGCTGAGAAAAAAATGTGGTGCATTAGTTTCTGGACCACTCTCGTACATGAGGCTCTTCCCCCTGTTGATTGGTCAAACCTATTTTCCCCACAATTTCTGAAGTGTCTACCTTCTTCATTTTATAACTACATTTCTCCTACGACCTGTTATCAGCACCCAACCATGCTTCTCAACGTCCTGCAAACCACCATCGCTACTTTGTGCCTCTATGGGCTGAGCCTCGACAGCTTCAGCCTCTACAGGCAGTCTCTCACAATGAGCTCTCGCAGTTTGTGCCTTCACAGCCTGAGCCTCAAGAGCCTTGACACTTTCGCGCATCTTTCCAGTTATGATTTTTTCCAATTACTTCTAAGCAAACCTTAAATTTCTTTGATAAAGTAATCTAATAAAGTTCATACTATGTTCGCAACCTTTTTATTAAATAGGATTAGAGCTTTACTCCTCAAGTTACTGTAATTAATAAGCAGATAAAAATACTTTAATTATGATGTGTTTACTAAAAGCTTACAATTTTAATATTTTGGTAATAAGTAAATAAGAAACCATTGCAATTAAGACTAAGATATTTGGAAATTATGTCTATAATGGAGTTGTTTAGGATCGATACTACTGATCAGCAGAAGTTAGTTATTTACTATTACTTATATTTATCTGTGGTATTAATAGCAAAATTATTTTTATATTTATGCTTCAATACTAATGAAAATAACAAACTGTCGGACTAAACAAAAAGACAGCAAGGATATTCATGTGAATCCCAGATGGTGGGCTATATGCAAGATATTTTAGATAAATTGGACAAGGAAGGCCAAGTTGATAGAGTGGCACTAGATATTGCTAAGGTATTAGACAGAATAAACCATAAAATGGTTTTAAATAAACTATGAGACTTGTTTAAAAAAGTTACTTGCTGGATAGAGGAATTCTTAAAGGCAGGAAGCAAAGTGTTACAGTAGGAAATACCTTATCAAAAGAGGTGAAAGTAAATATGGGAGTGCCACAGGGTAGTGAACTAGGACCGTTGCAGCTCATGACTGTGTTGATGGGTTACGATCGGAACTTAAGTTGTTTACAGATGTCATAATGGTATATAACAGGATCAAACTAGGTGAAGACTGTAAAGAGCTGCAGGGTGACCTGGATAGAATAACTAAATGGATATTTCAGCATGGAATTAAGATAAATTCCAAGAAGAGTCAGCTTATTAGGTACACAGATAAAAAACTAAAGGTTAATTATGATTATAGGGTGGGGACAGAATTGCTTGTTGAAAGCTTGAAACGTAAATATCTTGGCATATCGTTTGATAATAAACTTAACTGGGCAGAGCACATATGGCAGGTGGTGGGAAAAGGTTGCAAAATCCTTCATTTACTGGAGAGGGTGAAGAGAGGATGTACCAGAGAAGTTAGAGAACTGGGTTAAAAAACTTTCGCCAAACCTTTGGTTGAATATGGTGGTGTAGTTTCGGAGCAACATTTTGCTTACCAAATACAGGAGTTGGAGGGTGTGGTTCTCCGGGTGGAGCCGCGTCGATTTATTATAACCTAAAGTTTCTGCCATTATGCTGTGGCCTTCTCCAGAGGATCTCTTTTCAGTTGCCGCTATCGCCTTATATAGTAGCAGGATGATGGCGCCCGCGCTAATCGTCTGTCGTGACGTCACCGTGCCCAGTGTAGGCGGTAGGATATAGTTGTTTGTCTTGGATTTTCCTGAGCAGATATGACCAAATATGGTCAAGTTGTAAACCACTGTCGGCATTCATATTGTTCTGCCGTTTTTGTATTTCTAACGCCTCTCGCACCCGCCTAGGCCACCATCTGCTCTCAATGGCTATTACACTGGTCTTGTCAAATAAAATTGAGTGGCCACTATCGGCTGAATGCAGAACTACAGCAGACTTGTTTGGGTCGTTATTTTTCAAATGTCTGATGTGCTCATTGAGCTTCTCCTTAACGGTGCGTCCTGTTTCCCCAATGTATACCTTACCGCAACTACAAGAAATTTCATATACCCTTGGTGTTTGCAAATGTTCTCTTCTGTCTTTAACACTGGTCAGGATGCTGGACAATTTTCTAGAGGCCTTCTGTATGGGACAGATATTCTTCTTTTTTAGCAGCCGACCAATCTTATCTGTCACACCTTGGATGTATAGCAGGACAGCCACTGAATTGTCAGGTGGTTTGTTGTTCTCCGCCGGTGATGCTGCAGTGTGAGACAAAGTGCAGCGGTCAAGTCAAGCCAGGGCTTTATTACAAGCTGCTACGCTATAGCCATTGGCTAGAAATGTCTCCTTTAAATTTCTCTTTTCAGCGGTCATACTCGCTTCGTCGCATACCACTTAACTTAATTTTTTTTATTTTGAAGATATTTTAGCTGTTAAATTAGATAAACTGAAAAATTTATCTATAATTTGCTGAATTTAACCTGACTATCAAGCTTTTTCTAAATCAATAAAACCAGCGAAAAAGAAATGAGAATTTACTACTAAGATGGGCCATTTTCGAAGCTCTATTTCTAACTGAAAATATTTGTATTTCGCCTCACTAATTATAATCCTAACTTTTTATTCCAATGTTATTATTACATTTGTTGATAAGAATTTGTAACGGTAGAGAATGAAATAGAGTTTGAGAACTTGATATTAAGCTGGCGGTCGGGTTCAGTGTTGTTGCAACCTTCATCTTTTTGTCTTAGGACTCGGCCATCTCCGGAAGAAAAATCCTTCTGGAGCGAAATAATCAAAAATATGAAGATAATCGTGGAATGGTCTTCAAGGTCAATTTTTCCACGAATTACCTGGATGATTGGGTAAATTAAGTTGTCACTTTGGATATTACACAGCAGCCTTTGAAAATAGTATTGTTGTGTTACTTACATACAAGTCCATAAATTAAGGGAGATCCACGGGAAAAACATACAGTAGGACCTTAAAAAGTGCTCTAAAAGGTGTCCTGGAAAATCGCAGACAATCTAATGACACAAGATATACAGGAAAGTGGAGTGTGAAGACCTCGCATAGCAATTCAGGATGTACAATGGCATCCCGTACTGTGGATCAGTCCGTACAGCCATGGCTTGCGATAATGATAAGCTTCAGCTGCAAGTATTTTTTTTGTCTAATTGCTTTACGCTTCGTCAACGTCGGGGTCATTAGAGGAGGGAAAGGCCTGGAGACAAGGGAAGGGAAGGAATTCCGCCATAGCATTTGGAAGGAAGCATCCCGGCACTCACCTGTTGTGATTTGGGGAAACTATGAAAAACCCAAATTAGGTTCCAGGACGGGGATTCGAACCCACGTCCTCCCTAATGCGAGGCCAGAGCCTTACCGCTCACCCACCACGTTGGGTCAACTGGAGGTCAACAAAGGTCCGAGATGGCGATTTTAGGGCTCAGTCCTTCGACCTATAGCGCCCCATGCATGTTAAGTGTAACTTAAGACCAGGAAGCGAGCGAGCCATGTGATGTTCTCAAATTACAGGAACTCGTCCACCAGGCCAGACAGATCTATGTGGGCGGACGTTATTATGCATCAGGTGGAATCCAGTTAATCCACACATAATGTTTATTGCAAGAAGTCATCCTGATAAACAGCATCCGTCACAGTACCCCTAGGACACACATGCATTGTGATAAGTACTTATGCCGCTCTTGTCGCACCAGACAAGGACACCTGCGCCGCCATGTAATAATTTAATTTTTAATTAAATTGCGATGGAGCACAGGCTTCGGTGGCAATTTCTCTACACATCCATCATCCCCCCTTCCTGCACCCACCTATATTTGCCCTCTACATATTTTAACTTTAAATTTTTCAACGATTTCGGTAAATTATGGATCATTTCCCTTGGTAACTTATTCCAATTCTGACACCCTTACTTAAAAAAGATAATCTTCCCACACACTTGTGCCTGAAATCTAGTGCCAGCTTGTGGTCATGGTCATCTTTTCCCTTCCATGCACTACTTTCCATACCTACTCCAATGTCTTTCCATACTTCATCGCCAGTATACGCCTTGCACACTCCCATGACACTCTTCACCCTCCTCCTGTCTTGCAATGAATCCCATTCCATTTCTTTTATCATATCTGTTACTGATTGCATTCTCCGATAATTTCCAGAAACAAATCTAGCAGCCCTTCTTTACACCCTCTCCAAATCCTGTATTTGACTCTCAAAATGTGGGTCCCATACTACACTACCATATTCAAGCAATGGTCTCACCAAAGTTTTGTATCCCAATTCCTTTACTTCTCTCGTACATCCCCTCATCACTCTTGAATTGAATTTGCTAACCTAATAGAGATACACGTACCACAAGTAAAAATTGTGTTAGAGAGTTGGTTAAAAGAAGAAGTACTAGACAATGAGGTTTTTCATGATGGTTACAGAGTGTACCGCGGAGATAGAGGATCAATTGGTGGAGGAGTTTTCATACTGGTTAGCAAAACTTACCAGAGTTCACTGGAGTTCATAGATCAAGAACATGAGTTACTTTGAGTAGATTTCTGACTTAATAAAAAAGAAAAAATCAGGGCCTGTGGGTCGCTTTCCACAACAATGGCAACTCAACCCAGGCAAAATGGAAACAGGACACTACCCCGCGGCAAGACACCCCACTCGTCGCCTTTGTGCGAAGAGAATGCAGCTGCCGAAGCCGACGACACACAAACAAACACTGCGCTGCGTGGTTTATCGTGCGTCTGTATGCTGAGCAGCAGGAGTTTAGTCCACCGCCGTGATGTATTGACCGAGCATGCTGAATGAGCGGTAACGCTCTGGTCTCGTATTCGGGAGGTCGTGGGTTCGAGTCCCCGTCACGCCAGTCAGATTTCTGATTTCTATGGTTTGCCAAAATCCCTCCAAGTGCATCGTAGAATGGTTACGTTAAATATCATGGTTGAATTCCTTCCTCTTACATGCCCCTTGTTCTTTCCCGATACTAATGACCTCGACGTCGACGAGGCTGAATGCTAGAAGCAGAAAAAAAAACATATGTTTTTTCGTGGAACTCGGATGTCCCTTAACTTATGAACGTGATTGTACATACACTGGCGAAAATCAAAATCCCAACACCCAAACGGAGTTGTGATGATTGAAATATATCCTCAAGTATCATCATATGAGGAGTATTAAATGATTAAAAATTGAAAGTTATACGTGTAATAGTATTAGAAATATAGGGCTACTTACTATGCAAAATTCCTACGATTTTTAACGTATAAGTGGTGAACAGTGTGGTATAGAAAGACACGTTTTGTTCATAAGTTATTGTTGACCCCAAGTATGCCAAGGTGAAGAGTGACGACCTTCTAACTGTGAGAGAGGTCGGAGACTTCACGTGTTTCAGTTGGATGCATCATATCGTGAAATCTCTCGAAGAATTGGCAGTAGAATTTTTAGTATACAGAGGCTTTACACAGTGAATGAAAGAAGGCTCTAGTGTTCCTAGAGCAGGCGGAGATCCATACAGAAGGACAACAGCACGTGAAGACCGCAAAATTGTGTGGGTGGCTGTTGCTGGCAGACGGGTGACTGTAGGCCAGATCCAAGCAGTGGTTACGGAGAGAGTCACCCCGTAGACCAGGGGTGGCCAACCGGTCGATCGCGATCGACCGGTCGATCGCGGCTATTAATCCAGTCGATCGTGTCGAGGTAGCTCCCTTTAGCCTTCAGCGCGCGATGGACAATAGGCGGGAAGGTGTGGAACGCTGTCAATCATCCAGTTGACGACGTTAACAATATTTTAATTTTGTAGATCCTTGAAAAATGTGCTACAAAGAAATCAAAACTTTTACTTTCACCAAGAATGGTAACGGGACAAGGCTAAATGTAGGTGGATGCAGAAAAGGGGGAAGATGGGTGTTTAGGGAAATTGCCACCGAAGCATGCACTCCACTGTAATTTAATTTAATTAAACTGTTGCTGCTTAATACGTAATACATACGTTGCAATACAGAAAAAAGGAAATTTAGAGAGACATTTTAACACAATTCATAGTAAATATCTGATAGATTTTCCACCTAACAGCGAAATAAGAAAAAGTAAATTGCAAGCATTGAAATCGCAATTAACAGTCCAAGAATGCGTGTTTTCTAAGCCTACTGAGCAAAGTAAGGCTGCAACTGAAGCTTCTTTCCAAGTAAGCTACAGAATTGCATAAAACTGCAAAGCTTTTTCCGCTGGAGAATATATCAATAATTTGAGTAGCAGTGTCAGATCGCTGTTCGTGAATTTCAAAAATTAAAATGAAATTAAAGAAGCTATTCATGGTTTACAGCTGTCTCGAAATACTGTGATGCGCCTTATAGAAACGATGAGTGAAAACATAAACGAACAACTACAGAGATATATCGTCCACTGCGTTGCTTTTTCGCCACAACTTGACTAGTCAACAGATATCACTGATGCTGAACAATTACTTATTTTTATTCGGATGGTCTTCGATGATTTATCGACGAAAGAAGAACTGCTAAGTATGATTTCCTTAAAAGGAAAAACTATTGGCCCTGATATATTCACGGAATTCAAAGCATATATTAGCAAGACTAAGCTACCTTTTGTATAAACTCCCATCAATGACAACTGGTGGGCCTTCTGTAATGACAGGTAATCATAATAGTTTTATTGCTCTTGGCCACAAAGACGAAGAATTTCCAGACTTCCTTAGCTACCACTGCATAATTAATCAGCAAGTACTGGCAAGTCAGAGACTAAACACAAAACATGTAATGGATATTTCTTTCAAGACTGTAAATTTCATAAAAGGAAAATCTCTCTTTATACAGAAATTAGATGTGAATGAACCAGATTTGGCATTGCACACTGACATAAGGTGGTTAAGTCAAAGTAAGTTTTTGAAAAAGATTTCGAGATCTACTGGACGAAATAATAAAATTTCTAGAAGGTAGGGGTGATGATTATCGGCAACTGCATGATTTAGACTGGCAAAATGATTTAGCACTTTTAGCAGATTTTACCGGAAAACTGAACACTTTAAATCTGGAACTACAAGCCAAGAATAAAACATTAATAGAAATTATAAGTTCTATTACAGCATTCTAAAGTCAAACAGCGTCTATAATAGTTGACATCGAACATAAAAAATTTCAACATTTTGTAAACGTCAAGGATCATTTGTAAAAACATCCTACCTACAATTCCATTCTTGACAAGTACACGACAGAAATTAAGGCAGTGGTATCAGACTTCGAAATTCGCTTTGGTGATTTCAAATATATTGAGAAGTTGGTGGAATTCATAAGTTATCCGTTTAATAATTCCATTGATCATAGTGATATCTATGAAATAGCTAAAAAATTTGCAGATACATTTCAAATGGACCACATGATATTTCAAAACGAAATTATTATTCCGCGCCGCAACATATTTCTAAAAGCAAGGTCACCCTCAGGTCTAGATTTCTGGGCATTGGTTTCCAACGAGAAATATTCAAATTTAAATAAATTTGTTGAACAACTTCATTCGTGTTTTGGTTCAATGTATTTATGTGAATCAGGGTTTTCCTACTTAAAACAAACAAAAAATAAGCACCGTTCTCGCTTGGCAGACGCCCATACATTGGATTCTGTGAGGTTGGCAATTTAAAACTACAAACCTGATTTTGCTAATCTAGTGGGAGATGCTCAGACGCAATGCTCACACTAATATATATAAGTAGTTACTAACAAAAATTTTCAGTTTAATGTTTTACATCTTAATAAAATAAAAATACAACAAAATTGTGTGCTGAACTATACTGTTTCATTTAAAATTTCAAGAATTACGTCATTGGTCGATCGCACATGGTTTCATCAGCTAACAGTAGATCTTGGGTCTAATGAAGTTGGCCACCCCTGCCGTAGACGATTTTAAAACAATTGCTAGAATCTGGGTTACACTCTCTGACCGCTATGCAATGTATTCCATTAACCTGATTTCACTTCTAGCATCGTCTAACCTGGTGTAATAGAAAACGCAAATGGATACGTGAATGGCGTACATTTATAACATATCTCGATTCTGCCTGTGGCAAAATGATAATCGACAACATGTACACAGGCGTAGTGGAAGAAACGGCTTATTCTGCTATGATTTCAGAACGTCACACAGTTGCAGCCATTGGTGTCATGGTTTGGGGGCAATCATTTTCGACAGCAGGACTGAGTTGGCTGCTATTGAAGGCACAATGACAGCCCACCACTATGTGGACGGGGTCTTGCACCCTATTGTGATACCCTTCATGTCCTCAATCCAAATCCCATCTTCCAACAGAATGATGCCCGTCCTATACTATCACAACACAAGCCTTGCAAGGGGTTACGATCACAATTTGGACTGCACTGTCCCCAGATTTGTTTCCAATAGATCATTCTGGGATGCCAAGAGTTGATCACGTGGTCACCCAGCACAAAAAGTTCAACCGCTAACTGCACAAGACATGCGTAGAGAGACGTATGCTAAGAAGACATCCGAATACTTATTGATTCAATGTTTGCAAGGATCCACGAATGTATAGGTGCTTAAGGTGGGCACACTTGTTATTGACAACTGTATCTAGAGGTAATAAACTTAGCCTAATGCATTTCAATTTGCTATCATTTCTTCTGGGCATGACCGTGGATATATCTACAAATTTTCCTAAAATTCCACCATTCCTGTTTGGGTGTTGGTATTTTAATTTCCGCCAGTGTAATTCACTATGATTTCAGAAATTCTAGTTTCCTTAATCTTTCAATGTGAATATACATCTATACAGAAAAACGGTGAAGTATATTAGTTTGTTCTATACTCTATAGCTATAAAACTAATTATATTGTTTATGCATATTCATATTAAACTCAGTTCACCGGAAAAAAATGACTGTATGTAATACTTTCTTGTTTGACACATAAAAACTATATTTTGTATTTTATTTTTTTTAAAAAGAAACAGGTACATAAATATTTATATATTAACTTAAATTAGTAAATATTCCTCAGTTTGACCTATTATGTCCAAAAATTTGCGAAATTTTGAATTTATAAATTAATTTTTTTTTTTTTTGCCTATGGATAGTTAGATTACCTTTTACAAATAGAAAACCTGTCCAAGTGCCGATTGTGAACAAAATATGGGTGACCTTGATTCTATTGCGACAGTGTGTAATTACAGGACGCCAATTTTATTTTCTCCAGAGGCCGGAAGTAATTATTTGACCGAAAACAGAGCGTAAAGTCTTCATATGACAAGCCGAAATCGGCAATTCTAAAGTGAAAAAGGTGGCCGGAAGAGACGATTGGAAGTGGGCGCTGAAATTGGAGACTGGAATTGATTATCAGCTGGAAGAGATAAGTAACTGGCGAACAGTCATCGTTACCTCACAGCTACTAATGATATCCACAATTGTAAATGAAAACACCGTCTATTAGCAACTGGTTTTATTGATATAGCTCAAAACCAGCACCTATATCAATAAAACCAGTTGCTAATAGACGGTGTTTTCATTTACAATTGTGTAACAAGCAACTGCGGAAGGATGGCCAATATACCATATACTAATGATATCGGTTGGCCCGTATACTATCACAAATATCTACAGTAAAAGAGGATTACGGCTAGTGTATGGGCAGCTAATTTGGTGAGAACACTTTAGTGGAGAAACGTGGGGGGGGGGGGGGGGGGGGGGGGGGGGGGGGGGGGGGACCGATATTTTATTTACATATCTCTGGAGGTGTGTATGAAATCAGTTAGGTGCGTGAGCGTTGGAACCTACTATAGTCGGCGTCATGAAATTAGACCTGCCAAGGTCACGTAGTCTCCACTGCCTCCCCTGCCCGCACCAACCCTCTGTCCCTTGGTTGGGCCGGCGACATTGCCACATTGGCTTTTGCCGGTCGTCCATGCGTATCTTTACACACGGTTGCTTTATTTCCTTAGTTTAAGGCCTATTCGAGTAATGTTAATGGTGGTGATGTTCAGGAACATAATCATGCAATTAGTGTATTAACAGACAGAAGTAATATTCGCGAATCTCCAGGTCGCCTGGGCATTGCAAACCTAATTAAAATCATTGTAGCAGATATTTTAAAGTATTTTTTAAGGAATATTACCAATAACTAATACGCAAAAAAAATCGATAAATTACAAACACTGACATGGAGGTATTTGTGGCAGTCATTTCTATGTATAATCGGTCCCTTATATTTGATAAATTAATTTTCGTTTTGTCTTTGCTTTTGAAGTTTTCTCGCAAAATTTGTCATGTATGGTCCATTGTCTACAATGACAATAATAATTCTTACAGAAGCTGAAAATAGCTTTTCTGTGGAAGACAGGAAATATGTTTCTCAGTCGTAAACGAACCGACCTACCAGCCGCACTGAAGCATGCGCTACGCGCAATCATTCGCGCAAATATAAACTGTGAAACAATCCAAAAGGGGTTGTCTGAAGAGGCTTTGCCTGCTACCAGAATTAATTTCAGTATTTTCTTAGAAACTTTCTCGCTGGAAGTTTTTTACGTAAACAAATAAAACGGAAGTTAGTCAGCGACAACATTTTACATTACACAGCCGAAACAACTAAGCGCTTCGTGTAACATTTTTTTTTATTCACATGCTTCCCTATTTAATGAATAGAATGTATTCGGTATGAGTCTGTCAACTTTCACGAAGGCGCATAATTTTTTTTGAGTTATTTCTTATTATTTTTATTGCTTTTTCTGTCGGTTGAAGTGAAAAAGTATTTTGATTTCTAATTTTCATGGAAACAAATTACTATTTTTTTAAAAAAACAGTCACACAAATATTTGGAATTATAAGGCACATCACCTTGTTCCGCATGTTAAGTATTATGTTTTAGAATTTTTTTCGCACTCATTACTGAAAGTTGATTTTTTTGCTGATTTGCAACACTTTCGGATACTCCGTGACCTTCACAGGACTAATTTCGTGCCTGCCACTATAACACCTGCCGCGCTATGGTATGGCCGATGTCTCCGCCCGCTGTGTGGTTTGATCCACATGAAGGAGATAAACGCGGATTCCGAAACACAGACAGAAAATTTCCTTTGAGGTATTGCCGACTGCGCTCGTTACATCACGGATTCCTCGACATTTTAGGACAGTATCTAGCTGTGAATAACGAAATTTATAAGAAATAATGTATGATACAAGAGACAAACCGCAGAAACGATGCCTCATAGCTAACAAGAAAGCTGGTATAAGACGCCATTCGTGCCTTATTCCCCTGCTATACACGGCAATCGGGTCCAAATTGAAGCAACATACCTATGATTGTGACAAAAACATCAGCCATTGGTTTCAAAAAGAATAACGCACTATTATGTCCGTGGTGATGTAGGGGCGAAGCTGCATCATCTATCAGAGAGGAGAGAGGGTGCCTATCCCGTATCTCCACTCCGTCCAGTAACATGATTCACTGCATAGTAACTTCAAACTGAGGCGTTCTTTCGGCGGGAACCCCTAGAACATTTTACACATCTGGAAAGCCTCCATTCATTCAACACAGTTGTCTGCAGACTCGTTAAAACTCGGATCCCCAATTTTGGAAGAACGCGTATTCATGCTAGTTGCAGTTTACCATAGTTTTCGGTAGGTAAATTGGCACCGGTCATCATTTCTCGGAACAACTAAGGTCTGTTTCAATGCTTAACACGAGATAACATAAAATTTCATTGCTTTTAATTTGCGGTATTGTTTACGTTGTCACAAAATTTTCGCGTTGCTTCTCTTTCTCACAACCTGCCTGATATTACCACAGTGTGAATGCAGTTGTTTTGGAGCCTCGCAGTTCATCATCACAAAGAAAAGACAAATTTTATGACGCAGTTTCTAAGAGATGTCCGTAATGACGTCTGTATATCAGTCAGTGTGTTAATGTTTCACATTTGGTAATATCAACATTCACGCAGCATTTGGTACACATTCTATTTTTCTAACTCTATAAATACAATATACTACTCGTTACCCATATGCATCTTTCCAAAATTATGTCATCATCTGAAAGTACTTAATACTTTATAACCCAACTTGGAACCATGCGAAACTATAATACCGTTGAATCACCTTGACCATATTCTTTCTTGCACCGGTAGTTTATGAAAAATATTACACAAAATTGTTGGTGTCTGCTGAAAAAAAATGTTGAGTGGTGGTCCTGCGTGGATATTCTTGGTATAGGCGTAAAAAATGTTCCTTACTTTCTGAAAAAAGTCGCGAAGTCGAGGTAGTAGCACCGCACAACCAAAAATTCAAATTTTAAATTTGGGATCCTAAATCATCAAGATACCTATTACGCATGCTCAAACAATTTCGCTATGCACTTACGAACTAAGCATACTTTTAGGTAACTTTACAATAAAAAAAAAACTACAAACTGTACATCGTTCACTAAGAATTACGTCTACTTGAAAAAATTACAAATACCCAACGTATTATTCAAGTACGCAACCAAAACCTTATTAATATCTAAACATACAAAATTAAATCCTACACTAAAGATTCTTAAATTTTTCCTCTTGTTATCAAAAAGTTTGATTTAGTGGCAAAGAATATCAATGAAAAAAACCAATCAGATCTGTTTGATCCAAATTTAAAATCTTTATGATAGCTGACAACATGGCGCCTAAATTGAAATACTTTATACATCCAAACACCCGGTGAAATGAAAAATAAATAAATTAGTACAGTCCACGAACCTACTACGTTATCGTAGCAGGGGGAGAGGTGATACTCCCACGTGGCGTGTCCCAGGTGGCGGATAGGGGGGTCCTCACCGGTTTACCGGCGGACTAGAGCGAAATAAAATAGGTCTCGCGGACCAAACACACCACGGTCAACGGCCTCAATGGCGGAAGAGGAATAGGATTATTCCCAATGGCAGAAAGGGCGGAAGAACCACATGTTCTGGAACTAACCCCTCCAGTCCTAAAAAAAACTGGGCTTCGGTCCAAACAATGTGATTCTCAAGTACCATGAAGAGTGGCAGAAATCAACATATTACCCCAGGTGGTAGCCAATCCACTGCTGTTAGGGACAGTACAACCAGACTTTCGGATTCTGGGGTGTCTGGTATGACACGCGAACAGAGGGTATCGGAGACCTCTGGCCAACTTCGCCCTAAAACCAAAACTTTTTTTGGAACACTGAACATAAACACACTCTTGCGAGCAGGAAAATTTCATGAACTACAGGAAACCCTAGACAAACAAAAAATTTTGATACTAGCACTTCCAGAAACAAGACTAATAGATGAAAATGCAATGGACTTTGGCAATTACAGACTCTTCAAAAGTAAGACTAACAAACGAATCCTGAAAAATACTCCACATTTAGGAGTCGCTTTTGCAATTAACAAAAACATACTGAACTCTGTAACGAATGTGAAATCCATAAATAACAGATTAATGACTATTTCCTTCAAATGTGTAAACAAAACATACACACTAATCAATGCGCACATGCCAATCAAAAAGTATAATAAAACAGATCGTGGAAAGGTAGATCTATGCTGGGAAACACTAGAAGAAACGATATACAACATCCACAAAGCCACATCAAAATTTTAGTAGGAGACTTTAACGCACAACTAGTAAGAGAAAGAAGATACAGAAAAACAACTGGAAAATACCCGGCTCACAAATGGACCAACCAAAATGGACAGAGATTAGTTGAACTCTGCAGTAGATTCAATCTAAAAATCATGTCAACAAATTTTAAAAAGAAACCATCAAAACAGATGACATGGCGAGCACCAAACTCACTCTTAGGCGAGTTCCAAATCGATCAGGTAGCCATCTCATATCCAAAACACAGAGAAATTTTGAATGTCCAGGATAGAAGGGGTGCAAACATAGATTCTGACCATTACTTGACTAGAATTAAATTTAAGTTAATACCTTAAAAGATCATCAAAAAGAAACCACCAATTCCAAACTTCGATGCAGGCAAAATTCAACCTTCATTTATAAAAGAATTGAACAGAAAGAATTCAGAAAATTGGCAACAACTCAAAACAAAACTGATTGAAGCAGCACAAAAACTAATCCCACAGCAAAAACGCAGAAAACACCCTTGGTGGAACGAGCAATGTGACCAAGCAATCAAAGGACGACATCAAATGTACATCAAATGGAACAACAGAAAAACAGATGACATCTACAAAGAATACCTGAAAAGTAGGAAGGAAACAGCAAAATTAATCAGACAAACCAAAAGGAAATATGAAAATGGGCAACTGCTCGAAATTGAGAAAGACTTCCAGAAAAAAAATACATGCAATTTATACAGAACTTCCAAAGGAAAACTCACAGGATACCACCCAGAAAGCCTCTGCTTTAAAAAAGAGGACGGACAACTGGCATTAAACAATAAAGAAATCTGTACAGTGCTCGCAGAGTATTTTGAAAAACTCTTAAATTGTTCCGAACCAATACAACGATTTGCACCACAAGAACCTAAAGAACAAAATCCAAATTCATCACCACCCGATGAAAATGAAATTGTTAGGCAAATCAAAAGACTCAAAAACAACAATGCAGCTGGTGAAGATGGAATCACTGCAGAGCTTCTAAAATCAGCGGTATCAAAAACTATAAAAGAGATCACAAAAATGATCCAAGACATTTGGCAAACAGAAAAAATTCCAGAAGATTGGGAAAATGCGTTAATCCACCCTTTACACAAAAAGGGAGACAGAGCAAGTGTTAATAATTATAGAGGAATCTCACTGCAGTCAGTGCCATACAAAATTTTCTCCCAGTGTCTCCTCGATAGGGCTCAACAACAACTAGAACCATGGATCGGAGAATATCAAGGATTTAGACCAGGTAGATCATGCACAGAACAAATACTCAACCTAAAACTTATCCTCAGACATCAAAGAATTTGTAGCAACCGTTAAGTCTGCACATTTGTCGATTTAAAAAAAGCATATAACTCAGTTGATCGAGAGTCATTATTCCAAATATTGAAAGAACAAGGCTTAGACCCCAAGACTATTGCTTTAATACAACAAACACTAACAGATACAAAGTCCAAAATAAAATTTTTAGGGGAAATATCAGAACCATTTTTTATTAAAACAGGAGTAAGACAAGGAGACAGACTTTCTCCGTTACTGTTCAACTGCGTCCTTGAAAAAGTGTTACAGGAATGGCGGAAACAAAAATCAATCCTTGGAATAGACCAGCCAATTATATTAGGCAGAGGAAAATTAAAGATAGATTCCCAAGCATTTGCAGACGACTTAGCAATCTTAACCCGTGACATTGCAATAGCCCAAACACAGATCGAACTCTTGAAAGAAGTAGCGGAGAAAGTGGGTCTACAGATTTCATTCGAGAAAACAGAATTTATGACCTGCAATAAAGAAACACCAAAATACATTGAGACGAAATATGGAAAAATCAAACGAGTCCCATACTTCAGGTATCTCGGCGAAACAATCCAAGAGAATGGAACTGAAGCAAAAGCTAATGAAATTAGATGCCAAAAGATGGAAACAGCTTATCGCCTAACACAAAACGTCTACAGCAAAAAATGCATCTCCAAGCACACAAAACTGAGACACTACAATACAATTATTAAACCAGAATGTCTCTATGGATCAGAAACACTTATTTTGAACAGAAAAAAAGATATAGAAAACATTGAGAAAAAAGAACGCAAAATTATAGGGAAAATTTTGGGCCAAAGACTCATAGGAGACCAGTACAGACTCAAAAGTAATCAGGAAATTTTACAATATGCAGACATTCACAGTGATATTAGAAAACGCTGACTTAAATTTTATGGACACATCAAAAGAATGAACCCTAACAGACTGACAAGACAAATGGTTGAATTCTATGAAAACCGAAGTAAATTAATATCGGATACTATGAAATGGGTTGGAGAAATCAAGAAAGGCCTCAAATTAGCAGGAATTGATCCAGACGATATTGAAAACAGAGACATATTTAAATCCAAAATTCACAAGTGGCAAGTTGACCGGGAGGAAAGATTTAAGAAAAGACCAGGAACAACTTGATCAGATGAGAGGAAACAAGCCCACAGTAAAAGTATGAAGGAAATATGGGCACAAAGGAAAGCGAGCAGACCCTTCTGAGTACTTTGCGTAGTCCTAATGGGCATATCCGCAAATAATAATAATAAATTAATACAGTATCCTACAAAAAAATTCAAATTAAATTTTAATTGGAAAAAAAACCCCATTCCAACAGTGTTACAATGTAACAGGCAATTTCCTTTAAGCAAAATAATTCCAATTAGATCACAACTTCCACTGTTTCAGAAACATTTATTTAATTTTGTCTCTCACGATCACATGAAACCACGAACCATCTCTCATTTTCAATTCTCCTAAATGGTTATAGACACCAAAATCTGTAGGTCACAACCGAAACCTATATAATTTTTTTTTAGGCTTGTAATTTTAATTTACTGTACATTCTGGCATAGAATCGTAGAACATTTCCCGATTGTTTGTCATCCCTTAATTCATGAACTCAGTTAATCATGTAGCCTGGGGATTAGCTGAGCTGTCACCCAATGCATCGTCACCCACAGGCTTCTCTACTTACACCATCTCATTCTCAACCACCGTCGATGATTGTAGCTCTGAATCGACTAGATTTTTATCACTATTAGGAATGACTTCGTCACCCACAGGCTTTTCTACTTCAACCATCTCATTCTCAACCACCATCGATGATTCTAGCTCTGAATCGACTAGATTATTATGACTATTAGGAATGACTTCGTCACCCACAGGCTTCTCTACATCAACCATCTCATTCGCAACCACCGTCGATGATTCTAGCTCTGAATCGACTAGATTATTATGACTATTAGGAATGACTTCGTCACCCACAGGCTTCTCTACTTCAACCATCCCATTCTCAACCACCGTCGATGATTGTGGCTCTGAATAGACTAGATTATTATTACTATTAGGAATGACTTTGTCTCCCCCAGGCTTCTCTACTTCAACCATCTTTCAACCATCTCATTCTCAACCACCGTCGATGATTGTAGCTCTGAATCGACTAGATTTTTATCACTATTAGGAATGACTTCGTCACCCACAGGCTTCTCTACTTCAACCATCTCATTCGCAACCACCGTCGATGATTCTAGCTCTGAATCGACTAGATTATTATGACTATTAGGAATGACTTCGTCACCCACAGGCTTCTCTACTTCAACCATCCCATTCTCAACCACCATCGATGATTCTAGCTCTGAATCGACTAGATTATTATGACTATTAGGAATGACTTCGTCACCCACAGACTTCTCTACATCAACCATCTCATTCTCAACCACCGTCGATGATTCTAGCTCTGAATCGACTAGATTATTATGACTATTAGGAATGACTTCGTCACCCACAGAATTCTCTACATCAACCAACTCATTCTCAACCACCGTCGATGATTCTAGCTCTGAATCGACTACATTATTATGACTATTAGGAATGAATTCGTCACCCACAGGCTTCTCTACTTCAACCATCCCATTCTCAACCACCGTCGATGATTCTAGCTCTGAATCGACTAGATTATTATGACTTTTAGGAATGACTTCGTCACCCACAGGCTTCTCTACTTCAACCATCCCATTCTCAACCACCGTCGATGATTGTGGCTCTGAATAGATTAGATTATTATTACTATTAGGAATGACTTTGTCTCCCCCAGGCTTCTCTACTTCAACCATCTTTCAACCATCTCATTCTCAACCACCGTCGATGATTGTAGCTGTGAATCGTCTAGATTATTATTACTATTAAGAATGACTTCGTCGCAGACAGGCTTCTTTACTTCAACCATCTCAACTAAAGCACCATCGATGATTGTAGCTCTGTACCAATTAGATTATTATCACTATTAGGAACGACTTCGTAACCCACAGGCTTCTCTACTTCAACCATCTCATTCTCAACCACCGTCGATGATTGTAGCTCTCAAACGACTAGATTATTATCACTATTAGGTATGACTTCGTAGCCCACAGGCTTCTCTACTTCAACCATCTCATTTACAACCATTGTCGTTGATTGTAGCTCTGAATCGACTAGATTATTATCACTATTAGGAATGACTTCGTCACCCACAGGCTTCTCTACTTCAACCATCTCATTCTCAACCACCGTCGATGATTGTAGCTCTCAAACGACTAGATTATTATGACTATTAGGAATGACTTCGTCACCCACAGACTTCTCTACATCAACCATCTCATTCTCAACCACCGTCGATGATTCTAGCTCTGAATCGACTAGATTATTATGACTATTAGGAATGACTTCGTCACCCACAGACTTCTCTACATCAACCATCTCATTCTCAACCACCGTCGATCATTGTAGCTCTGAATCGACTAGATTATTATGACTATTAGGAATGACTTCGTCACCCACAGACTTCTCTACATCAACCATCTCATTCTCAACCACCGTCGATGATTGTAGCTCTGAATCGACTAGATTATTATGACAATTAGGAATGACTTCGTCACCCACAGGCTTCTCTACTTCAACCATCCCATTCTCAACCACCGTCGATGATTGTGGCTCTGAATAGACTAGATTATTATTACTATTAGGAATGAGTTTGTCTCCCCCAGGCTTCTCTACTTCAACCATCTTTCAACCATCTCATTCTCAACCACCGTCGACGATTGTAGCTGTGAATCGTCTAGATTATTATTACTATTAGGAATGACTTCGTCGCAGACAGGCTTGTGTACTTCAACCATCTCATTCTAAAGCACCATCGATGATTGTAGCTCTGTACCAATTAGATTATTATCACTATTAGGAACGACTTCGTAACCCACAGGCTTCTCTACTTCAACCATCTCATTCTCAACCACCGTCGATGATTGTAGCTCTCAAACGACTAGATTATTATCACTATTAGGTATGACTTCGTAGCCCACAGGCTTCTCTACTTCAACCATCTCATTTACAACCATTGTCGATGATTGTAGTTCTGAATCGACTAGATTATTATCACTATTAGGAATGACTTCGTCACCCACAGGCTTCTCTACTTCAACCATTTCATTCTCAACCACCGTTGATGTTTCTAGCTCTGAATCGACTAGATTATTATTATTCCTGAAGGGGTCTACTATTTCCGGAAAAGCCCATTCTATCCACAGTATCGCTTCACTCGTGTATCACTGTATCAATTCTGGTATTCATGATCACCACTATAGTCATTTCCTTGGTACCCGTCCCCTTGAAGCACACTATTTCTGTATTTCTGTCTTCCTTATGGCAGGAAAAATCCTTCGCGCGCCTCCTTCAATAGTTCAGAAGCTTGTTCGATTGTTTTAACGCTTTTGCTGATGAAAACCCTCCGTAACCTCGAGTTTATCATGCCTATGTAATTCATATCAGTTCGGTCAAAATAACGTTTCTCCATACAATGGTGTATTGAGAAGTACGACAGTCGTTTTTTCCAACTCGGATCACAGAGCTTAACCGCCATAAGCTCTCTCTTAACCCCCCTCCCCTTCCCCAGTCTGTCTGTCTGATTACAGAAATATTTCAAAAAACTTTCGCTAAACTGTTGGTAGGCAAACCAGCTTTTGGCTGCTTAATATCAGTCTTCAAACCCATGCAAGAAATCGGCAAGATGAATAACCCCCTAGTAGTCAAAATAATTAAACGTTTCATGATAAATTGTCCCGCTATAGTGGCAACTACTCGGCGAGAAAACCTCCCAATATTTCATATAAAATTTTCTTTCCTGCATTATTTCTTGTGTCACACCCTTACATTTAACTAACTATTGAGTAAGATGCACATTATTCTTACTACAACGTACCTTTACCTCCGAAACTCATTTTTGGATTACATCTCGTAACTCTGATATAATTACACCTAACTTCTTTTCAATAACAGCTGCCATTTCTACCCTAATTTCCCTTATTTTAGTAATAAAATTAGAAGTTAACTCGTCTCGTTCTTCTCTATACTGTCTGCATGATCTCTGTGTTTAATTTCACAGTATTCTGTAGTCACAGCAATACATACAGCTTGACTGTTATTAAATTCTTCAAAATTACCCCAAGCATTTTCAAATTCTGAAAAATTCAGTTCAGTGTTTGCTTTCAGTTGAGTTTGTTCAGATCCAAATTCCCCAAAATCTAATTTCAGTTCCCCAAATATGTTTTCACAACCATTTTGACCCTGTTCAATTTTTGCTGTCTCGCAGGGCACGAATGTGGTCGAGTGTGCTAAAGCTTCTACGGAATCCTGCTTGTTAAATTGGTTGGACAGAATCAGGGATTGAAATGATTCAGTTGAACACAATGTTTGTAAAAAGTCGACAAGCATAGGGGTCGGTAGTTTTTGATGTTATGAATACTTGCCTTTTTGAGTAGCCAAGTGATTGATAGTTTGTTCGCCAAATATCAACGGAGAGACCGTCGTCGCCAGCCGTTTTTCCGTGTTATCTATAGCATAACTGACTTCAGATGGTAGTGGCATTGTGGATATATTTGAGGGGGCAGAGATTATCGCAGTTTCCTGTAAGCTGCTCTATAGGCTTCTATAAAACCTATAATGAATTTAAAAATTTCATCTTTGTCAGTATATCTGCATTGTTTCTATACATTACTATTATCTGCTTCTTACCGAGTGTAAGCTCTCTTTAAGCCTGTTTTCTTTTGTAGACAATACGTTACAACGTTTTCATTGTACAACTTTATATCGGACATCATGTTTTTCATCAAAGTTTTACACAGCTCAAAATACTGTATAAAACCTTCATTTCCCTCCTCTTGTTCAGTAGATCTTTTGTTTTACTGCTGAATTTGCTCTTTTGGATGTTTTAAACCTGCACGATCTGTGCTTTCTACTTTTTTGAAACATTCAGAACGATACGAGCTATTCTGCTGGATGTTGCTTAAAGCACAGATGTATTATTAGATTATTAAGAACCCAACTGCATTCAGTTTACCTGCAGGTTCACCGCAGTAGTAAAACAGAGTGCCAGAATTTAGAATGTAAAAATCCTTCACCTATACGGCGTACTTCACATACACCGACAACGCTCCAATTGATTTTGTTAAGTTCTTCTTCAAATTCTTTAAGCCCGTCATTACCTAACAGTGAACGGCAGTTGTAGGTGCAGCTTTGCAATGTCTGAGTTCTACTGTTCGTAAAACTACTTTTTTGGGACATCTCACCCGCAGATCCGATTGTGGGGCTATTTTAACTCCAGAAAATTTAACCTTAATATCACTCATCATAAACTCTTAAGGGCCCAGCTTAATCACGACTCCTACATCAATGTCCCGCACCGATATACTCGCCGACCTAACTTTCCGCTGGGGTTGGTACCCGATACCTTTCACTGGGTTGCTCGACTTAACAGAGGCACCTCCAGTAGGTTATGTGCTTGGAGTTGGAGTGAGAGAGGCTAGAGGACTCACACTTACCAAGTCCATATATTATTGTTGCTATGTGATTGAAATAACACATATCACTCCCCTTGCGCCCCCGGATGAAATAATTTATTTAAATTTAATTGCGGTGAATCGCAAGCTCTAGTGTCAATTTCGCTACACACCTATTTTCCCACTTTCCTGTACTGAATAATTAATTACATATATTGCAAGGTAAAACCAACATAGAAAGGTTTTCATCTGAAACTGCATAATACTTTATAACAAATTTTGGAACCATATGGAACTACAACGCTGTCCAAATGATTTCACCTATTTCTCACTTGCAACGGTTCTTGTTGAAGTGGGCTCACTCACGCCTTACCCAGATGCTGTTCACTAACAATAAAGCACTAGTAACTTCTCTTCAGTCAGTGGACTCTTCTGATCTTTCTCCGACTCTTTCAAAATTCCCGGAAGGATAGCAAAACTAATAAATAAAAACTATTAGTTAGACATACAAAATCAGACATAAAAAATCTTCAGTTATTGTTTAATACACAATTTCGTTTTTCTAGATTAGACTCACCAACTGGTAGAATATTAAATTTAATCCAGAAGATTCCACACAACAGAATTTCACCAGGTAATTAATTATTTTTGTTCTAAATCAAAACACACATCTGTTAAGATAACAAGAAATTCTTTAAAGCTTCTTATATGTTTCCATAACTGTTCCTGACCAGCTCTTTTAATAATTTTAGGTGTGTTCTCTCTTCCATAAAAAGAGTGAAAAACCAGCACTTACTTCCAAAAACTTTCAAAAAATGACAAACTAAGGTCATTTAACCTACAGTCATACGCACGCACTATTCTCTACGCTGGTATAGATTAAAACTTGCTACCACTTGGGGTCGAACCCCGCGCCTCTATATATAACTTCTGTCCGAAATCTCACTCTGGTGCAATACCTTGGCGCGGTTTAGAGTTGTAGTTCTTGCGCGGAGGACCATGTTGCAACAATTTACCCTTGATGTAAAATCTGACATTAAACCACTCGTGGAATACATGAAATTTACTAAAGAAAAAAAATGTATAAATCCCTAATTACACGATAAATGGTTCTAGAGGCGTCACAATCTGCAAAATAATTAACTTCTGACTATACCAACACACTCGTTAATTAAAATAATGAACATCAACCTATAAAAACTTCTCGGGTTTCAAGCCGCGTCAAAATTGAGCCATTTTGAAACCCGAGAAGTTTTTATAGATCATTGCCACCGCAAGAACGTACATAGTTATGTAATGAACATCAATATCATTTAGTTTGGATTAACAGATAAACTCAAACTTGATAAATCGTTCCTGCATAAATATATATCTAAACGGAGACATTATTCTTACTGCGTATATATTTTTTTTAAATTAAACCCATTTCCTTTGTCTTAAAGCGACTCATATATCGCCACAAAAGAAACCAGATTCACTATCACTTGCTCAGAATCGTAAGCAGAAAAGAAATTGTGTTTCTTAAGAGAATCTCAGCACTACACAAAATGTTAAGTGGGTGTATTCCGTTATTCTCCGTTATCGAGAACACACAAGGGAGCGTCCATAAACTACGTAGATCCATTTTGGCCTCCTGTGAACCACCTCTCCCCCCCCCTAACCCGACGTGACTTTTGTCTCTACACCCCTCCACCCCTCCCCCTCCTACATAGCACGTAGGTTTTCTCCCTTTTGATTCCAGAAGACATTTTGTACTGTTTTCTCTTGTCAGACTATCGTAAATTACATACGGAGATAATTAAATGACGGAAATAAATATTCACATTCTGCTGCATAATCTGTGCCTAATTTTAAATTTGACAAATAATATGAATGAAAAGCTACGTGGCCTGGCTCGGAACCCCCCCCCCCTTTTCCTCCCATGTAGCCCAGCGTAGCTTTACATCCAATTTCTCCCCCTTTTTTTAGACCGTGCCACATAGTTTATGGACGCTCCCTATAATTACTACTGGGCCGCCGCCGTTTCGTTGCAGGAACTTCGCACCAATCATAACTTGACGGAGGTTCAGACATTTCGGCCCTGCACCTTCATGGTTTGTTAGACCAGCATTAAATTTTCAGCTGCCAGCCCTTGCAAACGGTATGTATGTTCCGCCTAAGTACCACGTGTTCAGTATACACCTCTAATAAAGTGGTTTTCTATTTGCAGCTTACAACTGGATGACATCATCGAATTTCATCCATCGATTACCAGCCTTTAAAAACGGTAAGTGTCTTCTATACCCACTCTCGTTATACGTTTTAATAAACATTTAGAAAAGAAAAAAAATCTTTGTAATTTTCTTGCATTTCAATACTCTATTCCCGGCATAGTAATTAAATTTAATAGATAGAGTGCTAGGTTGAAATGGGCACAGGCCTCGACGTGAATGTATCTTTAATGCATGAAACGGAAACGAATTTGTTTTGTTAAGAGTATATTTATTCTTGACTGACTGAATTCCGTCAGCTAAACACAGGTCTGTCAAATGAGAAATTTGATGTTCATGTTGCAAGATGTCTGGCTTTCTTACTTTGCTCTACAATAATCAACGCCCATTTTCCGGCTCGCATATAAGTACACAAACTTACCGTCATTACACTCGCATTTACTTTGCTGTATTAAGTTTATTATTATATAATTTATATTTTGATATTTTTAAAACAACTCCTGCTTTACCAAATAACCATACATGAAACTCCTGTTAGATTAGAACATACATGTTCACCTTAACAACAAACATATAGTATTTAATATCATTGCATAGTTTCTTGATTACTACAAACTAAATATGGTCTGATTAGCAGTGATAGGAAATACTATTTGTTTGTTGATCAAGGTGAACTTGTATATTCTAATACAACAGGAGTTTCGTGTGGTTAATTGGTAAAGCAGGAGTTGTTTTTAAAAATATCAATAGTTTGTACCTTAGTTAGCACCGTTTTATGGCTCACTCTGTCAAAATCCTTTTTTTTATCTAATGCTACACTATCAACTTCACCTCTCCTGTCCACCACATCAGAAAAAAATTGCAAATAACCTATTTACTGAGATTCACGTGAATATCCTTGCCTACAGTCATGTTGCCGACTTGAAAACCACTTACATCCCTGAGAGAGACGTCTGATATGGTTGCATAATAATCTGTCCACTAATTTTCCTACCACAGGAAAATTAGTCGATGTCAAGCTGATTTGCCTGTAATTTACTACCCTATTTGTGACCCCTTCTTTATGGATGGGTACTACTATCGCACTTCTCCAGTCATCTGATAAGGAACTAGTATTCAGATTCAAGATAATGTGCAATGTCACATCCGGCTATCCTTAAGACATCTGCAGTAGTACCATCCACACCGGCCCCTTTACGGCTTTTTAGATTCCTTAGTTCCTTCATATTTAACTTCAGATTTTCTAGTCAGTCCGCTTCTAACTGTGCAAATAGGCTCGTTTTCTGTTAGAACCCCTACTGTTCCTGAATAAGAGACTCTGATGGTCTCACTAAACCAATTTCTTAAGAACTCTGCCTTTTTTGAATCTTCAGTTATTTCTTTGCCATCCTTATTTGTAATTGTCTCAACACCTTTCCCTCAGTTTTCTGATACTGCCATAGGAATTTCTAGATACATAAGTCAGTGGTCCCCCTACACCGATAATAAACTAACTCATCCTTAACCAGTTTCTTTAACATTGTTAGTTCCTTGCTTAGTTATTTCGCCAGAATACAAAGCTCATAAATTCCTCCACAAACTATAGGCCTACACAAACATCAACTGTAATTACTTTTTTATGATAAACCCCCGACCTACAAAACATTGACCATTGACCATCGAGAGCCAAACAAAATACCCACAACGATGGATAATATACCATACATCAGACTATTTCATAAAATGTCATAACTCAATAACCAGACAGCATATTGACTTCAACAATCCACTTGACAAACATATTTGTTAATCAACATTTTATCAAATTCATATATTAATATTTAAACACTTTTTATAAACACTATACCCGAATATCCATTTCCCTGAAACATCTTTTCAATTCTGAAATTTTTTCATTTTTATAACTGTTCCTATGACCATCTTCCATTTGGCACTTGGTTTAACGAAACCTTCTTCGTCGACTCCGATTTGCCTCCCGTACACAACAAGCAAACCTCTGCCAACGAAGACGTTGATCGGTATTCGGTGGCCGTGATTTCCTTAGTGTGTACGCGCCTTTAGGATCCTCACTGAGAGTGTCTCAATAAAAATCTGCGGAAAAAAACCTGTTTTGATGAAAGTGATCGAGAATTCACATCTTTTCATTTTGAATAAGATATTAAACAAAAGTGCTTTTTAGATTACTTTGATGTTTTACGATTAAAAGGGGTAAGATCTAATGTTTGACCTTATATCACACTTGGGAGTGCAAGAAGATCAATATCTATTATCTGAGGATATGCAGAAAACCTTCAAATAGATTGAGTTAAGTTTTAATAGTGATTGAGCATGTTATTCCTCTACTTCTATGTATTCAACTTGTATCTGGAATTATCTCAGTCAATTCCAGAAGGACAAAAACTAAAAAATTTGGATCAGCCTGTTCGGTTTTTATTTTTTTAAACGGCGAGGGGTGCAAATGCCTTTGAATAAATCCCATAAATCCGAAGTTGATGCAATAACTACCGGTTTGATACAAAACTGGTGCAGCTTGCCAGAAACAACATTAGTGGAAGGGATTGAAAATTTTCATATTTTTTTATTTTACCGAATAATTCGATACCTTCCCGTACAGCAGCATTTCGTGAAAGAGGTCTTCTTTGTAGAGTTTCAAGGATGCTGTTAAAGTGGTGTTCTGTGGGACTGTGTTGATCTGTCGCCCACTGTATCCCTGATGGATTCTATTCTGTGCCCATTGCCAAAAATATTTTACGAATAAATTTTATTTAACCAGGATAAAGGGGGAAAATGTGTTGGGATTTTATCAGCCAAATTTAGTCAGTATTTTCCCTCTTGTTTAAATGCATAAGTGTTCCATGTTTCATTGAGATCATTTGTGGGTTTGTGTATCACCAAACTTATATATAAAAAAATTAAGTTTCGAATTTTTCAGTTAGCACTAGTCCGATGGGAATCGTTCCGAAACCGTTCGACAGAAAATGTTAAGGGCTTTCAGAATATCACTACCCACTTTGGCAGACTTCCCTACCGTTTGAGAGATATTTACAACAAACTGAAAAGAATGACCTGTAAGGTTTGTTTAAGGGGGAAAAAGGAATTGAAGGATGGGGATTTGCTAAATCAAATGTAAACAGTATTTTTCTCTTTACTTCAAAGCATTAGTGTACAAAGTTTCGTGGGTATAGGATAAAAACTGTGCATTTATATAAAGAGCGTACAAATATATACACACACACGTCCCCCATACATTATTAATATATAGAGAGATGTGGCTTAGACAAAACATGATACAGAACACATAACAGCATTTGGATATTTATTTCAAGCAACTCCGAACGTGAAATGTTTCGGGAAATATTTGTACGTTATTTGCTATGGTCTGTATGCCCTGTATGCCTTAGATTTCTGTTACGTGTAGTGATCAGCAAGCTTAGCTAACATAGTAATTTTTACTTTTTTCCTATACTCAATTTGGGTGATGCAAGTAATTTCAGAAACGCAGGCATAGACTCGCTCTGCCAGAACGAATCGTAAGCGAGTCAACTGTTTTAAATAAGCTTGCATGTTGTCGAGGGAAGAATTCACTTTTAGGAATGCACTGTTAGCCGGAATATATTGAAATGCAGATAAAGAACGGTTGCCAGCGTGCAAAAATTAGAATTACAATAGAAATACGACTCAGAATAAGGTACCAATCTACAAAAAGAAGTAAATAATAATAATCTTGTGAGTTGACAAGGACTCTTAAAAGCTGTGCAATTCTCCCACATGGTAAATATCTGGCCTAAGCCGCTGGCCCTACCGTCTACCGCGAACTGGATGGTTTGATATTGAAAAAGAACCATCAGAAAAAATTCTTGCATACTTTACACACACGCATATCAAACTGTTTCAGATTAAGAAGCTATGAAATTCCCAGATGAGGACAGGATTAAAATCAGGGACCTTTCTATCTCCAACCAGACGCCATAAACACTGAGCCACCCAGGTTCTCTCTCTCTCTCTCTTTTTTTATTTAAGTATGCAATTTAAATACCACAAAATAATTTTTGTAAAAATTGTGCCAGGTTTCGCGAGTGTTAAGAGATCTTATTTTAAGCCAAGTCTGCGCTCTACATTGTCCATTTACTTCACTTTTTACAACAGAATGACAAACATAAAACAAAAAGTTAGGAGACCTGGCCATTATGGATGTAATGTTGCACCCCAACAGTTATAAAAATTTGGCCAATGTTGGGCACGATTGGTGAATGTATGCTGCTACCATACACAAACAGCAGTGATCTGTGCTTGACATTTTTGGCTAAAACGTGATACCTAGGAAACCTTACGTCTTTGGTCGAAATACGAAAGTGCGCCAGGTCGACCGCTTTCAAACTCCATATCTCCAACCCTCCCATAGCTACTACCATGCCACCACCACAGTGCACAATGGGAGACTTGATGCTATCACCGCTCACAAACACCAATGGTCTGCGGTATGTAGTTGTGGCAGGAAAGAGAAGTATAGTGACACACAAGTCGATGGTCGAAATATGAAAATTCCCTACATCGACTACCTTTGTATCTCCAACACTCCCACAGCTATAGGCATTTGGTCAACGTTGTGCACGATAGGAAAGTCCAAGCTATTACCACACACAACAAACACGTTCAGTTACGTTACTGTTTGTCTGGTACCTCAGTGGTTAAGGCTGGCTGGCTGATTGGCTGGAGATCGAAAGGTCCCTGGTTCGAATCCCTGTCTCGGCGGGGACCTTCATATGAACTTAACCTGACCTTCAGTGAATCTATTACTGCGCGTGCGTCAGTTCAATTGTAGTTGATACTGCAGGTAATGATCAAATTAACTGTGATAATTTATGCGACGGGAACTAGGAATCCAGATGTTTGCAATGTTGTTGTTGCTCAAACTATAGTTCGCAATGAATAATGCGTTGAAGTGGGCAACACTATCATTAAATTGAGACTGAAATTTGATGCTTGATTCTCATGTAACTAGACAAAACGAAAATCAAGAGTATTTTTTTTTAAAAAAAAAATATATTTCCCTTAGTTTTCGAAATATTGATTAGTTATAGGTATAGTTCCTTGTGCCGTTGCAGACGTTTTTATTCTGGGCCATGCTGCGTTTTAACCTAACCTCACGCGATAGTAAAAAATAAAACATCCACTCTGCATGTTCAGCGTGTAGTTTATCGTGGCTTTGCTACATTATTTTTTGATCCAAATTTGACTTTTGTGAAATTTTTCTGCTGCATTTCAATTAAAAAAAACCTTACCTTTTAAACAGTATATATCCAGAACTAATCAGGATGTCAAGAAAATTATTCTTCATTTTTGATTTGTCTCGTCGAGATACATAATAATCTATCATCAAACTGCGGCGCTAAGGTCACTATATATTCCCCTTGAGATATATGTGCATATTCACCGTTTTTCTTTGGAAATTCAATATGGTGACGCCCCCCCCCCCACCCCTCCAAATCTGTACTCTCGGCTTCAGTTCAGCGCATGGTGAAGGTCGTCTCTTCGCTTTTCGTTGTTCCATGAGCTTAATAAATAAGCAACTGCAATGAAATTAATTGCCAAAGTATATTCATTAATTTTACTTTTCGTAACATTTCATTTAAAAAATAAAATAAAATAAAAATGATAAAACATTACGGCTGAAAAAATATGGAACTGTTCTGTAACTGGTCGCTAATGGAAGTAACATAGAAAAACTTTAAGGAAGTTTAATTATTCATTGCCTTTACTGTAGCAACGAATTTCATTCGTCATACCGATCTAGTCTAAATTTTATTACCACAGTTTATCGTGTATTTTCTTTATGTATTTTATTATTATTTTATTAGGTTATTTAAAGTGGAGATCAGACATCAGATATGTTACCTAAAAGAGTACTCTGGCAATTCATTTATTCAGAATTGCTAAGATATTAAATAACGTTCATAATCCGTAAACTGTAGTAAATTCCCTGGCCGTGTTGGCCACGATGACCAAGGATTACATTACAATTGTTTGGTTAGTCTCATTAAAGGACGAGAATCTTTCGAAGCGATTGGTGCTGCGATGGATGCTCGCACTCCGTTTCAAGTAGATATAATTTTTCCAAACTTCAAACAGATTGAGGGGATTCTATCATTACCGTGGCGCCACAATCTGATGATTGATTCTTATAGAAATCGACGAGACAAACTGCAAGTAAAGAATAAGTTTTTTGAAATCTCCCTTAGTTCTCGAGATATCGTATCTCAAAATTGACGTAATTAGGTTGAAATGCGGCCTGTACCAGAAGAAAAATTTCGGTATAGCCAAATTTGATGATGAATTCGTATGTAACTCGACGAGACAAATGGAAAATAAAGAATAAAGTTTTTTGATATCTCACTTAGTTCTCGAGATATTGTAACTCAAAAGTGAGGAGGTTAGGGTGAGATCCGGCCTGGACCAGAAGAAAAAACACCAAATGCAGAAGGAATTATACCTATGACATTTTTACCATGCTATATCTCAAAAACCAAGCGAGATAACAAAAAAGTTTTATTCTTTATTTTCGATTTGTTTCGTCGAGTTCTACAAGAATTCATCCTCAGATTTTGGCGCCACGGTAATGATAGAACTGCCCAGATTGAAACTTTAGGCTCAAATACAAATTATTATTTTGGTTCTCCGGGTGGAGGCGCGTGGATTTAGTAAATCGGCACACAGTGACGGCGGAAGCTTTCGGAATCCAATACAAATCATGTTTGTATTTTAGATATTTCGAGTGAAGACCGCGACATTTGAAACAATTTTACAATAGCGTGATTGTCTCTTAGTTTAGTACGTCAAGTACCTAGGTGACCGATCTCTCGGCATCTTTCGATTTCTGTTCCATATCCAAGATTTCAAGTAAAGTTTTTCTTTAAGGCTTCATAGGCATTTTCAAGTGAATAGTTCGTTATTCTTATTAAAGAGAAGCTTAAATAACATCAGCAGGTTTACTGGTATCTGAAACTTCTACGAGATAAGTTTTGATCCGTTTCCGAGAATTGCTCCTTTTTTTGGAAAATAGTCTTACAATTTTGAAAAGCAAAACTTTATCTACGTATTAAATTTCATCCAAATCGCAATTTCCGAAATCGTCTCGTTTACCACCTCATAAATTTTTTTTTTTTTTTTTTAAATGCTATTATTATGTTAAATAGAAAACGTGATTAATTAATGGTGAAGGATTATTGGTGATTTAATTAGAGGAATACATCATCAGTGCTAAATTCATTCACTCCGATATAACTATGCTCATACCTCGCATTAATCTAATATCTTCTGATTAGCCGTGCCTTTCCAAATGATAAGGAAACAATTCACAATAGAAGTAATGGGTGGGGTGGGACTTTCTCCACCAGCGAAATACTGGTACTGACCTTTTGAAATTTAGATTAACTGCTTCCTTTTAGTGTCCTCTTCACGTTTAGCTCTCTCCTTTTCTGGAAAAGTCACCACGAATTAAATTAAAAATGCCGAAATATGGGATGCTCCGCAACCGCGAAATGTTAGCAGCACTGAAAAAATGACACAAAAATTATCGGTACAGGGATCATATCTACCTAAATACGTTCGTTTTGTCATAGTGATCATGGTTAGGTTGAAATTCGGCCTGGACCAAGAGTAAAAATTTTACGGGTAATTCGTTCTGTGGCAGGCCATGTCGCAAACCTGAGACAAACTGTGCATTTGTTTACAACGGAAGCAATCGATTATCTCTGACTGCTTATATCGGTTCCAAGATGGTGAGCCTTAGGGCGTTTTCACACACACCGGCAAAGTCGGAGCCGGCGCCGGAGCATGTTCCGGCGCCGGCGAGGGGGTATTTTCACACACACCGGCAAAACCGGAGACGGCGTCGGTCTTTACCAGCACCGAGCACAGTATATTCCTAGCTTTGGCAGAGGAAAGATGTGTGCGGCATTTAACAAGCGCTACTTCATTGGATTATTGTACCTCAGAAGGAAATATAGAAAACATTTAATTGACAGACGTTACTGGATACATCCTATTTTGAGTGTGAGATACATGGAAGGGAAATTTAGAAAGGATGAAAACAAATTTTTCAATTACTTTCGTATGAGTACAAATACTTTTGATTTCCTGGTTGAACGGTTGGAAGACAGTATCAAACATCAAAATACAGCAATGAGAAAATGTATTCCTACAAAGGAAATGATTGCAGTAACGCTGTAACAGTCTGCTGTTTTGTCCCACAAACATGGTTTGCTCTCTACCAACTCAATCAATGTACAGTAAAAATATCGTGACTCATTATCACAAAATTATGGGCTGATATTAAACTGTATAAAAGCCGTGTGTCACTAGCACCAGTGTGTATAACAAACAATGAAATCAAAGGGCCGGCGGCTGTGCCGGTCCGATTGTCGAGGTCACCGCCGGCTGCATTCGCCGGCGCCGGATGCCGGACCGGCGTCCGTGCCGGACCGGTCATCGTGTGAAAGCTGTCATTTGATTACATTGTATCCGAAGCCGGTGCCGGAGCCGGCGCCGGTTTTGCCGGTGTGTGTGAAAACGCCCTTATAGTACTGCATTTCGAATAAAAATTTTGTATCTGTTAATTTTATGCGACGTTTTGCAACGGAGTGAAGCTAAAACGGCAAGAAAATATTACAACAATGAATTAAACCAACATTTCAAGAGATTATCATTGATTTCGCAGCGCCGGGCGGCAACTAATAGCAGCGCTGCAGTGTCATATTTAGGCATAATTTAATTCGTGGTGACTTTTCCGGAAAAAGAGAGTGTATAACGTGAAGAGGACATTATAAGGAAGTAGTTAATCCAAATTTCAAAAGGTCAGTACCAGTATTTCGCTGGTGGAGAAAGTCCCACCCCACCCGTAAATTTTCTCTTAACTTTTCTTTCCTGAGATAATAACTCTTTAATTTGTTTAATTCAGCTTAACTTCACAGTTCACAAATATGAATTATGTAATAGCCTCAGGTATAATTTTTATATATACTTATCACTTTAACCTATTATCAGTGTAGGTAATTAATATTGATTTCTTCATGCGTTATATATACAAAGCATTCTGCTGCATTTGTGTGTATTTAGACTCCAGATCGTAGCATCTGTTATAACCATGGAGGAAGGAATTATTCCTTCCTCCATGGTTATAACAACGCAAAGATCCTATCCCTCTGCACGGAGCCACCAACGATTATATTTTTTATCCAACTTTTACAGATTTAGTTGCTTAGTCATTTTTTACACAGCTGGAAAGTGTAAGTGAGCTATTAATACTAACTGAGACAGAATGAGAACTAAAAAGATTAATTCAAGTACTACAGCTTGTAGTGAAATGTAATTTAGAAATATCAGTAGACAAATCTATTAAAAGAAGTTTCAGAAAAACAATAAAATAAAACAAACATTTTTATAACGAATACATCCGTTGAATGTATTTCGCAGCGAACATTCAAGGACTGAACATTAATTTCCCACATCAAATGCGCGCAGTAGTTCCGTATTTACAGTTGTGAATAGACAGTTTCAAGCAACTAATGTACTACTTTATGTTAAGGACAATATAAAGCTTAACGATACTGAGGCATAGTCTTCGTTATCGTCTACAGCAGCATTTTTTAATTTTTTCAACTAAAGGACCAGAAAAATTATTCTACAGACCACCAGTCTATAATGCATTATTTTACTAAGCAACTTACGGAGGTCCCTTAAAACTACACCTACAATACAGTCCTCATGAAATCGTCATTAACTTACTTCCTCAAGAGAACGTCGCTTTATTTTATGATAACTGGAAACATATTTACTTAATAGCATAGTATAGCAATAGTGCAGTTATATCCTGAAAATACCACAGTTTTGCTGTGTTTAATTATTCACGTCGTTTAGAAAGTTTGTCTTATAAATTATATTCGCTTCTAACCTTATATAGTACGAGTCAGGGCCATAGTAGTAGAACTAATTTCCACGAGTGAGTACCATATAATATTGTATTTGTAATATAGTATATCTGATGATAAGGTATGAGTGTTCAACTAATGATTTTTATTATACTATTTATTATCAAACAGCCTGTATAAAAAATTTTCACAAATGTCCAGTAGGTCCTTCTGAAGAAGACGATCTTATGATCGTCGAAACTGCGGTAAAGGTTACTTAAACCTACAGTAGAACTCCAATTGGGACTGGACCCCATCGGATTGTAATAAATTCGGATGGCTGGATTTTTTCCGAAAAAGGGTCTATTTTAATTAATTATTGGATGTATGTTGAAAATATGATAAAAAAACAGCTTTTAATCAATTAAATGTAAAGGCAACACTTTTACATGTTAAGCGTACTTTCAAGTGCTGTACATTAGTACAGTATGTACGCACATTACTGTAAATAAGTCATTGCTTGCTGAACATCTCGGTCAAAGTGAGCTGTTTGACTGTGTTCATCCGTTTTCGGGCAGCCTAGTCGCGCAAACGCTTGACAGTGAGAAATTGCATGTGGTCACACTCGGGCTGACGCTCCATTCACATCAACGCTGATGGTCCCGTGTCTGCTTCAACTTCGATATTAAAGTCAACTTCTTCCTCGACACTTTCTACTCCCACAATTTAAATAATTTAATCATCATTTAGAAATTTATACCCACGGTGTGACGAATCTATATCTTCAGCATTAACTTCTGAACATCCAGGAATTTTCAAAAGAATGTTTCTGAATTCTTCAATTGACACGTCATCCACATCTTCTCCTGTCTCTCCATTTCTTCTTCTTGAGCTTCTTTTTCCTTTTTCTTCTTTTCCTTCTCTTCTTCAGTTGGTATACCTTTAAACTTGATCCAAGCACGTCTTAATTCGACTGCCTCAAGCTCCAAGCTTCCGCCACCATGTAAGCGCAATCTTTCAACTTTTTTTTTTTGTGGCTAGATAACACACTTTTTTCGTTTTCGCCCTCCACCGAAAGTTTCCTTAAAGTTGCCATGTGTAATGGCGTTTCATGGCTTCGATAACAGACTGGTCCATTGATTGCAACAAGTTTGTGACGTTTGGCGGTAAAAAGGTAATTTAAACGGGCCATTCCCTCTTTCCAAAACTGCTTCGGAGGCATGAGTTGGTGCATTATCAACAACCAAAAGCACTTTACTTTCTTCTTTTACAAGAAATTTTTGGTGCTTGTTCACTTCAGGGATGAAAATTTCGCCGTACCACTCTGTAGTAGCTCGCGGTCAGCCGTAGCGAGCGGTCGCACCGAACTTTCCTCAGAGTGTTGTGAGGTTAAGTGATAGTTTATCAAGGCGAAGCGCCTCCACAGTGTTAATGAAGAGTGTCTTGAAGACTATGTGAACCACCGAAGATCCAGAATCTCCATCTGCGGAGTCCTTAACACGAACCTCGTGAGTTTAAGTGGCGCACGCTGGGTTCGCGGTTACAGCCGGGCAGTAAGTAGCAACCCACATAATGGCTCCTGTAGATTCAGTCCGAAAGAACACTGTCAGATTCAGCTTTTGATAGGAAGTTTAACAGACCTACAGCTCTTGAAATTCATGACTGGCTTTTTGAAACGGTGCACTTGAGAGAGTCTGACGTCTTTGGAATACAACTAGATTCCTTCCAAAATGCTGTTTTCGTAAAATTCGAGGATAAAGAAGTATGCGTAAAGCTAATAAGGGACTTGTCAGGAAAACTGAAATTTAAACATACAGACGGTCAGATTGTATACCTATATTTAATGTTATGAGAATGTGTGCGTGTGAGTTTCTGTGGTGGCGCGTTTTTAAGAAACCTTCAAAAACGAAAACTCCAAATGTTTTACTAATGTCCAGCAGAAACTAACACAAGAACTTCACACATTAAAAATTCACTAAAATGCGTTTGAAAATGAGAATCACTTCTCAAAACGCGTCACGCACAGTGTAAATTAAACATAATCAAAAGTAACTGTGTTGCTTACCAGTCCTTTTCCTCCTGTTTTTTCGTTCTACACCCCTATTCCTAAAGGCCTGCTGCACTTTACCTACATCTACATGAGGCTTCTCCCCACCTGACTCTGGTAAAATGTCAAACCTATTTTCCCTAACAATTTCTGGAGTGTCTGGCTTCTTCATCCTGTTTGTCGTTTTTCCCTTACGACCTGTTATCAACTCCCAACCATCCATATCTCCAACTTCTCCATACCCACAATCTTTGGACTTACACCACTTGGGCTTTAAGGGGCTCATATGTTAAAAGGTGGTCAGTCGCTTCGAGCATTTTTCCCCAATCATATCCATGTTACATGTTTGGCGCATGGATTACATCGCATTGCAGAAGAGATACGTTCTCTATTTCCTTCAGTTAACAAAGTAATTTCAAGTGGCAAAAAAGTGTTCCTAAAGGCACCAGCTAGTGTACAGTTTTATAAGGATCGCCTGCCTGAGGTTCCTCTTGACCGGAACCTGTTCTCACTAGATAGGGAACTTGGTTGTCTGCAGTGCTGTCCTACTAGGAGGACTTCCATCAAGTGATAGGTCAGTGTTGCCAATTCTACGGATTTATCCGTAGATCTACGGATTATTATAAAAAGTTAGAATTTTCGGATTTTGTAAAATTATCTACGGATTTTCTTTTTTTGCTGTCGTCAGATTTTCGACTGGTTTGATGCAATCCTCCATCCCTACCTATCCTGTGCTAATCTTCATTTCTATATACCCCTTACAACCCATGTCCTCAATTATTTGCTTCATATATTCTAATCTCTGTCTTCCTCTACAGTTCTTACCTTCGACTGTTCCCTCCACTAACACACTAACCAATCCAGTATGTCTCAAAATATGACCTACCAGCCTGTCTCTTCTTTCTGTAAGCTTCTTCCACAACCTTCTTTTCTCACCTATCATTTCCAAACTCGTTAAATTCGCACATTGTCTGTCCATTTAATTTTCAGCATTCTTCTATAGCACCACATTCCAAATGCTTCAATTTTCCTCCTTTCCGGTATTCCTAAAGTCCATGTTTCGCTACCATAAAGTGCTGTGCTCCACACAAAGAGTTTTAAAAAAATCTTTCTAATTCCTAGATAAATATCTGAAACTAAAATATTTCTCTTTTCCTGAAGGCTCTTTTTGCTACTGCTATTCTGCTTTTAACATTATTCCTGCTTCGGCGAACGATTGTAATTTTGCTTCTCAAATAAGTGAACTCACTCACTTCTCCTATTGCATCCGATCCTATTTTTATATTTAATCTACTAGTATTGGTATCATTTCTGCTACACTTTTGTTTTGCTTTGATTTATATTGAGTCAAAAATCTTCCTTCAGTATTTTGTTCATGGCATTCACTAACTTCCCAAAATCCTCAGCCCTTTCTGCTAAGAAGACAATGTCATCAGCAAATCGTAGCATACTGATTTTTTCTCCCAGAAAACTTATGTCACATGGATTTTTTTTTTTTTTTTTTTTTTTACTTTCTTCATTGCTTCTTCTACATACAAGTTGAATATTAATGGGGATAGACTACAACCTAGTCTCACACCCTTTTTAACTGTGCATGTCTCTCGTGATTCTCTACTTTTATTGTAGACACTTCATTCTTATATAGTTTATAGAGTATTCTTCTATCTCGATACTTAAGACATGACTTCTTTAAAATTTTGAACATCTTGTCCCTCCTAACATTATCAAAAGCTTTTTCTAAATCAACAAATGCCATAAATGTATCTTTGTTTTTCTTGATCCGCCCTTCAAGTATTAATCTTAAAGACAGAATTGCCTCCCTTGTACCGCGATTTTTCCGAAACACAAACTGATCTTCACCTACTATCTCTTCTACTACCCTTTCCATCCTTCTGTATATTATTCTGGTAAGTAATTTTGAAGCATGTGATGTTAGACTAATGGTGCGATAATTCTCACATTTGTCGGCTTGTGCTTTCTTTGGAAGTGTGAAGATGATATTTTTATTAAAATCAGTTGGAATTTCTCCTGTTTGATAACTTTTTGATATCAGCTTGAATAATCTTTCAATTCCTTCTTCTCCTAGTGATTTAAGAAGTTCTGAAGGGATCACATCATTTCCAACTTCCTTATTTGCTTTCACGTCATTCAGAGCTTTATTAAATTCTGTCCTCAAAACAGGATCTCCTAAGTCATCAATGTTGACATCGCCTTCCTTTTCCATTACACTATTGTTCAAGTCGTCCCCAACATACACTTTCTCAGTATATTCCTTCCATCCGGTAGCTCTATCTTCTGAGCTTAAAAGAGATCTTCCATCGGCAGCTTTAATGTTATTCCTCTTTTCTTCATTTCTTCTAAATTCTGTTTCTATATGCAACATCTACTTTACCTACGACCATTTCCTTTTCTACTTCTTCACACTTTTCTTGTGGCCATTTTTCTTTTGCTTTCTTGCATTTCCTATTTATTTGATTTCTAAATTTCCTGTACTGCTCTCTTCCCGCTTCATCCTGATCATTTTTGTACCTTCTCCCCTGATCCATCAGTTCCAAAATTTCTTCTGTGATCCAAGGTTTTCGGGCACCTGGTTCCTCTTTTGAGCTCCTTTCAGAGCTACTTCTTAGACCTAAGTCTACCATTTCTGCAAATTTTTCTCTCGTGCTAGATTGTTTCAGTTTTATTCACTTCCAGTCAGCTCTGCTTATACTGCTCACTTATTCACTTAAATTTCAGCCTGCACTTCATTATTATCAAATTATGATTTACGTCTGCTCCTGGGTACACTTTACAGTCTAGAACTTAATTCCTGAATCTCTGTTTGACCATGATATAATCTAGCTGATATCTGCCTGTATCCCCAGGACGTTTCCAGGTATATAATCTTCTTGCATGGTTCTTAAACAGTGTGTTTGCCACTACTTCACAAAATTCTAACCTCCTTCCTCGCTCATTTCTTTCTCCTAGACCAAAACTCCCTACAGTATTCCCCTCTTTTCCTTCTCCCACTGTTGGATTCCAATCACCCATGATTATTAGATTTTCCTCTCCCTTCACATATTGGATTAATTTTTCAATTTCATCGTATATTTTTTCTATTGCTTCGTGATCTTCCTGTGACGTTGGCATATACACTTGTACTAATGTGGTTGTAACGAGCTTAGTTTCTAACCTCATCAAAATAATCCTGTCACTAAACTGTTCATAATAACTCACCCGTTTCCTACTTCCTTGTTGAATACAAATCCTTCACCAGTGACTCCATTGACATCTTGTGTTCTAATTATCCTGTGTTCCCCAGACTAGAAATCCTGTGCGTCCTTCCATTTAATCGCACTAATCTCAAAAACATCTAACTTAAGTTGTTCCATCTCCCTTTTTAATTTTTTTAACCTACCTGTCCTATTCAGACTTCTAACATTCCACGCGCCGACTCGTAGAATGTTTCTATCCATTCTGATGACTCCTCCCTGAGCAGTCCCCATCTGGAGATCCGATTGGTGGACTATTTTCGGAATATTTTACCCAGGAAGAAGCCATCATGATATATGTAATTTGAGAGGATTTCATGTTCTCGGGATACCCTTTAGGTCTTTAATGCAATGGTTTCCCGTTGCCGTCTGCATCCCCATGTCATTGATCATTTCTGATTCATCCACCTTTATGGGGCGTTTCCAACCCCAAGGGCAAGAGGGTGCCCTGAACCACTCCCCGCTCTTCCGCCCTCCTTTCGGAGGCCGTTGGCAAGCAGTGGGTGACTCCTTATACCAGGAATCTTTCAGTTGCCAGAGGCTCGTCCGTGCAAACTGGGTGCACCACGTGAAGGAGAGCTTGAAATTTGGTTGGAAATGGCTAGTATAGTCTCTCCCAAACTCTTACGGATTATTTATATATTTCATTATTTGTTGATTTTTCCTTATTATTGTGGTGTTTTGTTAAACTTTGAGCGAATAGTGTTAATGAATTACAGAATTGTTAATAATCGTGAATCATTTCCTTGCAACCGACCGTGTGAACCAACGATTGAAATAAAGCTCATATTTTGTTTGATTACATATTTTATAGAACTTAAAAGACCGTAATAAAGAACTATCGTCGTACTCTTTTATGCACGGTGACACGGTCGTTGGCACGGCTTACAAAGCAGTGCCTTGCGAGAAGCCCTAACCAATATCCGAGAGTCAAATGGATCGTAGTTTTTAACATTTCCTAATACTGAGGGTATGGTAAATTTAATGTAAAAAAAAATATATATATATAAAAAAAAATATACGCTCAGCAGCAGCAGTGATGAAAGTGATGCTGCATGAAATATGTTCAGAGATATTTCTTACTTTCAATGTAGAATATTATTTTGTATTTCGAATTTTAGAGACATGGAAATAAAAAATATTCTTCACTTCGACTCTCTCTTCAATTATTATTGTTTCAGTCTTACAGTTAACGAGGCCCCTGATTTTTGTAATCAATCTACAGCAATTTTAGCGGTCATCTACGGATATTCAAAGCCAAGTGGCTGGCAGCACTGTGAAAGCTGTAGTCACAAGTATTGACGATGATGAGCGTTCTGCGTGTGTTCGTGAAGCAAAGTACACATTTGATTGTGATACTGTATATCGAGATATCAATTTCATCCATGCACACTATTCGTCACTTTCTACGTCTACTAAGGGCCTAGAAACTAGCGGTGCACCCCTTCACGAGTCTATTCAGTTGCTTCACAAAACAATTTCTTCTTTAAACGCCGTCCCTGGTGAAATTGGAGAAAAAGTTAAAAGTAAACTCAGCAGGGTGTTGGACTCAAACCCAGGACTGAAAAAGATTCAATCAACTAACAAGTATTTAAGTGGATTCACACAATCTTTGCCAGATGAATGTTCCGAAGAGTCAGTATCATTGCACAAGTATTGCCTAATAACGTCCGTTGACATGGAACGATCATTTTCGGCTTATAAACTAATTTTGTCTGACAATAGAAAATCTTTGACCCCTAAAAACATTGAAAAACTCTTGGTAACATATTGCGATTCATCATTTTGTAAGGGTCAGTGAGTTGACATAAAATAAATCATTTGATAAGTGTATATTCTTTAATTGTTAATGTATGTTCTTTAATTGTTATTGCATATTCTTTAATTATTAGTGCATATTTTAGGACTTTTTTGTGCATATTTGCATGCATATTTTAGGTGTTTTAAAAGCATATATATCCGGGCCTTAGTTATAACTCAAGAAGAAATGGATACAGATCTCGAAAGTAAATCTTAGTGGAAACGGGAGCGGAAGCGTAAATTCTATGAAGAAAGTGAGTAGTTTTAAACATGAATTATTTTTTCTTAAATTTTTACTCACAATAGCTGTAAGTTACCCGATTTCGATTGAACTTTGTGCATATCTACTTTACAGCAAACAGAAAAATACTGTCTACATCTGGTCTATAAAAATCAATATCTATATCCCCTATATCCCATTTAAGTTTTTCCCAATATTTTTTATACAACCCGACAGTTTTGACTGATTTGTGTGGAACCTTGCAAATATATACATTTAAAAAAATGAAAAAATACTGTCTACATTTTCTTACAAAAGATTCTCTAGCCACCATCCCCTGTTAGTTTAGAATGTTCTTTACAGACACCCACAGTTTTTATCCGATTTCGATGGAACATTGCAGATGTATACTTTAAAACAAAGAGAAAAATTCTGTCTAAATTTGGTTTACATAAATTTGGTCAATCTCCCCTATTTCCCTACTTAAGCGAAATTACACTTGAAACCATTCGCTTTATTTGAAACTATGTCGAAAATGGTACAAAAATCGGCCATAATTGATAGTGATATTCAGAGAGCCCATAAAATTTTCTTTTGGACTGATTGCTGGCGAAGATATTTGAACTTGATATTTAAAAGTTATTTTAAAGTTTTGTGGTGACACAAAAATTTATAGTATCTGTCCGATTTCGCAGGAACTTTACACACATACGCTTTAAAATAAGTTGAAAAATATGTTTATATTTAGTTTGAAAAACTACACCAGCTCTCCCCCTTCACCTCCCTTAATATAGATTTACACGGGCGACTTTTCAATGTGATGCATACTCTTAAGAGATACTCTTAAAATTTATGATCGAAAATCGGTTCGCCTCCTCTCTCCAGCAGTGTGATTATCTTGTGTAAACTTAAAAAACTTGGCTTCTCACTGCATCTCCGTTAAAAAAGAATCTAACTGACTGCAGTGAGTGAGTCATATCCGTTCTTCTGTAGCTGTTCTAATACCGCCGACTGCCCTACATTTATCAGTGCATCATGCCGCTGCTGCACAACTAACTAGCAACTGACTCTACGTTAACGCACCATGGCTTTCTTTTAGTATCGTTTTGGCTCCAAACATCCGGGAACATTTGTGGTTTCCCAGAACAAACCCCCATTCTGCCGTATTACGATGGTTTTTCTAAAAGAAACTCCCCGAAGCTGTGCTGACTGCGGCTACAGTATAGACATCTGCCGAAGTGGATTGTGATGGAGAGTGTTTATTAAAATTCCATTAAAAGATATAATAGGACATCAGAATTTTCATATCCAGCTCCCGAACAATGCAGGGAACTCTGCTTCTGCAGAAGACGGAAAAATCAAAAATTTTGTATATCCCAAAGCACTAGAATAAACTTCTTTAAATTTAATTTATGCAAAAAAATCATTGTCTTTCATTTGTTTTGTACATCTTTATGCGTCTGCTTTACATATTTGTTCTCATTTACAAAGAATAATTGACATGCCGGGAAAAGCTAGTATTTTATAAAAATTAGTTTGGCCGCTTTTACACCCTTCAATCTGTTTCGATGTTCTTCATATTTTATACCAGGTCCACTAAATAATTGTTGACTGACTACGCTGCTGATGGTGATCAGGGGAGGGGGCCAGTAGAAATTGGCATATTATTGGCAAAAGAAGATGATATTTGTGTGTTTTTTAATTTTTCACCACTTAAGGATATCTTCAAGTAGAGGTAATGACATATTTTTGTGTACTCCCGAAGGTGTTAATGTGGCTTATACTGTCACTATTGTCAGTTGCAGTCGATATTTACAAGTCTCCATTCATATTTAGAGTAGATTCAAACATTTGTAATGATGATGACGTAGGATTGTAAACTTCCGATTGAATTTCAGTTCTAATAATTTTAGGAGCTGAAACAAACGTAAAAAAAAAGTGTGCAGGATTTTCGCAGTTCTATCACTATTTTATATCATTCTTGTCTTGTTATAGAACTATCATACACATACTGAT
>CM061914.1:40831821-40863822 GCA_031002005.1 Vandiemenella viatica
GTGAAGTGTGAATAGCCTAACACTTGTCTTACTTTGTGTATAAGAATTTTGAAAAATAAATTTGTATTTCATGAAACTGAATTAAATTTAGTATTTTTGAAATGGTACACATATGTACTAGTGATCACAATTCAATGTTGTTCTTACCAATAGGTCACTGGTACATCTATGTACCACCCTTTTTCGAAACACTAATTTCAAAAAAGTTTTTTTAATATTTTTCATGCGCTCTATGGACTCTATAGTGCACAAAAAACAATAAAGAACAAACATTATTGTCTTTATGTTGTTGTTGTTGTTGTTTTTAGGGCTTTAGGGCGCGTCGACATCTAGGTCATTAGCGCCCTAGCAAAAGTACGGAATGACAATGTGGGTAGAAACACACTGCCGTCTGCATGGTCGACTGTAAATGGGTCGGCCACACAGACGGCACAATAAAATACAAAAAAGTGGTAAAAACACAGCCCGCATGGTCGACTGTAAAGGGGTCGACCATGCAGAAAACAGGATTGAGTAAAATACTAAAAAAGTGGCTGTAAAATGGCCTTAAATGCACAAACAAATAGTACTGGCTGGTTGGCTGTAGAGGAGCCAACCAGCTATAACGAATACTGAAACAACGAACTGGCTGGCTGTAAAGGGGCCAGCCAGGGATAAGAAAATACACATGGATTGGTGGCTGTAGAAAAACCACCAAACCATTCTAAAAACTAGGCCGATCTCCCCAAAATTTTTGGGCTGAGACCGGACAAATTGCAAAATTTTAAAACCTTCCCCACATTGTCATTGTTTAAAATAACAGGCAGATCGTTAGCTAAGCCAACATCCGCCCTTACGTTTAAAAAAAGGACACAGTCAGTTAAAATGTGGCGCACCGTCAAAGGTACGCCACAAGCATCGCATTCCGGAGGGTCCTCTCGGCGCAGAAGGAAACAATGAGTCAGAGGACAGTGCCCTATACGGAGGCGAGTAAGGAGCACCTCATCCCTCCTCGCCCGCTGGAAGGAGCTGCTCCACGGCTGAACGGTCGGTTTGACCAGCCGGAGCTTATTATGCTCTACTTCCAGCCACTGCCTCTGCCATGCTTCAAAAACAATTCTCTTCGCTACCGAGGCAAGGTCTGACTTTGGGACCGGCTCAAAAGTCGGTTTCGACCTTGTTGCAGGCTAATTTGGCAGCTGCATCGGCTGCCTCGTTCCCCCTGATTCCCACATGACCGGGCACCCAGCAGAATAAAACCTCTTTTCCACGTGATTGGAGGGAAAAGAGGGCGTCCTGGATGTCCTGGACTAGACGGTCTGCTGGGTACATAGTTGCTAACGCCTGAATACAACTGAGGGAATCACAGCATATGAGGTACTTCATATGACGCCGTGCCTTCATATGCTGGAGCGACTTTAGCAGGGCATAGCACTCCGCAGTGTAAACACTGCACCTGCTATCCAGCTTGTATGTATGAGTCGCTCGAGGGAACACAACGGAGCAACCCACTCCGTTAGCCTGCTTAGACCCATCCGTATACACCGGGGTAAAATCGCGATGGTGATTCAAAATATCCTTAAAAACATTTAGATATACCCTGTCAGCGGTAAACAGTTTGTTGTACCGCGACAGGTCTAAAATCATTCTGGGCCTCTTTAAAAGCCAGGGAGGAGATTTACTCCATCCCTGGTGATAAAAAACGGGCAGCTGACATCCGTATTCTTCTAAAATAGCCTTTGTACGGTGGCTGAATGGTTTGGTCGCTCTGCAGCGATTAGCATACAGCTGTTCAAAGTTTGGTCGCATCACTACGTCGTACACGGGACTGCCAGGCGTTGTGGCAATATTCACATAGTGTCGCACCATGAGGAGATGCCGCCTGGTGGAAAGCGGCGGCTCGCCAGACTCGGCACATATGCTCGGTATCGGGCTGGTGCGGTAGGCACCCGTGGCGAGCCGAATTCCTGCATGGTGGACACTATCAAGTATCCGAAGATAACTGTCCCGTGCCGAACCGTATACGATGCAACCATACTCGAGACGCGACCGTACAAAGGCTCGATAAAACTGTAGCAGGCAGGAGCGGTCAGCGCCCCACGACCTGCCACACAGACATTTTAAAAGATTAAGTGTTTTCAAGGCCCTGGCTCTCACATCTTTTAGATGCGCGAGCCAGTTGAGCCTTGTGTCTAAAATAAGGCCCAGAAATCTAACAGTATTAGTAAAATGTAGAACGGTGTTCCTCAGGGTAAGGTGGGGCTCTGATAAAAGGCTTCTGCTACGAGTAAAAAGTACACACCGGGTTTTCTCAGCGGAGAAACGTTGTTGTTGTTTTTAGGGCTTTAGGGCGCGTCGACATCTGGGTCATTAGCGCCCTAACAAAAACAATAAATGACAATGTGGCTAAATTGTACCTCAATGGCCGCCTGCATGGCCGACTGTAAAGGGGTCGGCCATACAGACAGCCCAATAAAATGCTAAAATACAAACTGGCAAACCGCCCGAATGACCGACTGTAAGGAGGTCGGCCATACAGACGGTGAAATAAATAAAATGTGCAACAATAAAACAATGACTGTAAAATGGCCATAAATAAAAAGTACACGATACTGGCTGGTTGGCTGTAAGAGGGCCAACCAGCTTTATCAAACACTAAAACACCGTTCACACTGGCTGGCTGTAAACGGGCCAGCCAGATGTGGAATGTCAAACTAAAATAAAATACAATATTCTATATGGATTGGTGACTGTAGAGCGACCATCAATCCATTAAAAAACCTAGGCTGATCTGCCCAGAATTTTAGGGGCAAGACCAGCCATTTTACAAAATTTTAAAACTTTTACCACATTGTCATTGTTTAAAATAATGGGCAGATCGTTAGCTAAGCCAACATCTGCCCTTACATTTAAAAACAGTACACAATCAGTTAAAATGTGGCGCACCGTCAACGGTACGCCACAAGCATCGCATTCCGGAGGGTCCTCTCGGCGCAGAAGAAAACCATGAGTCAGAGGACAGTGCCCTATACGGAGGCGAGTAAGGAGAACCTCATCCCCCCTCGCCCGCTGGAAGGAGCTGCTCCACGGCTGAACGGTCGGTTTGACCAGCCGGAGCTTATTATGCTCTACTTCCAGCCACTGCCTCTGCCATACCTCAAAAACAATTCTCTTCGCTACCGAGGCAAGGTCTGACTTCGGGACCGGAACAAAGTCGTTCTCGACCTTGTTGCAGGCTAACTTGGCAGCTGCATCAGCTGCCTCGTTCCCCCTGATTCCCACATGACCGGGTACCCAGCAGAATAAAACCTCCTTTCCACGTGATTGGAGGGAAAGGAGGGCGTCCTGGATGTCCTGGACTAAACGGTCTGCTGGGTACATGGTTGCTAACGCGTGAAAACTGCTGAGGGAATCACAGCATATGATATACTTCATGTCGCGGCATACCTTCATATGCTGGAGCGACTTTAGCAGGGCGTAGCACTCCGCAGTGTAAACGCTGCACCTGCTATCCAGCTTGTATCTATAAGTCGCTCGAGGGAACACTACGGAGCAACCTACTCCGTTAGCCTGCTTAGACCCATCCGTATACACCGGGGTAAAATCGCGATGGTGATTCAAAACATCCATAAAAATACCTAGAAATACCCTGTCAGCGGTAAACGATTTGTTGTACCGCGACAGGTCTAAAATCGTTCTGGGCCTCTCTAAAAGCCAGGGAGGAGATTTACTCCATCCCTGGTGATAAAAAACGGGCAACTCATATCCGTATTCTTCTAAAATAGCCTTTGTACGGTGGCTGAATGGTTTGGTCGCTCTGCTGCGATTAGCATATAGCTGTTCAAATTTTGGTCGCATCACTACGCCGTGCACGGGACTACCAGGTGTTGTGGCAATATGTATATAGTGTCGCACCATGAGGAGATGCCGCCGGATAGAAGCGGCGGCTCGCCAGACTCGGCACAAATGCTCGGAATCGGGCTAGTGCGATAAGCACCCGTGGCGAGCCGGATTCCTGCATGGTGGACACTATCGAGTATACGAAGATAACTGTCCCGTGCCGAACCGTATGCGATGCAACCATATTCGAGACGCGACCGTACAAAGGCTCTATAAAATTGCAGCAGGCAGGAGCGATCAGCGCCCCACGACCTGCCACATAGACATTTTAAAAGATTAAGGGCTTTCAAGGCCCTGGCTCTCACATCTTTCAGGTGCGCAAGCCAGTTGAGCCTTGTGTCTAAAATGAGGCCCAGAAACCGAACAGTATCAGTAAATCTTAAAACGGTGTTCCTCAAGGTAAGGTGGGGCTCTGGTAAAAGTCTTCTGCTACGGGTAAAAAGTACACACCGGGTTTTCTCGGCAGAGAAACGAAAACCGGTGTGCACTGACCATTCATCCAGCCTGTTCAACGTGAGTTGCAGCTGCCGCTCTGCGCTCCTCAGGCTGGACGAAGCAATAAAAATTAAAAAATCATCCACATATAAGGAGTACCCTATAGGACTCCTTATTATGGCTGCAATGCTATTTATTGCAATTGCAAAAAGGGTCACACTTAAAACTGAACCTTGAGGAACACCATTTTCCTGTATAAAAAGATCTGACACTTCACTACCGACTCGGTACCGGAAGCAACGATTTGATAAAAAAGATTTTAAAAAACGGGGCAGTTTTCCCCTAAATCCCCATTCATGCAGTTGTTTTAAAATCACATGCCGCCAGGTAGTATCGTAGGCCTTTTCAATATCGAAAAACACTCCGATCAAATGTTGACTGCGGATAAATGCGTCCTGTATGGCCGCCTCCAGCAGGATCAGGTTGTCCATGGTGGAACGGAACTTCCTGAATCCACACTGAAAGCGGCTCAGTAGGTTTTGGGATTCCAGACACCAGACGAGGCGGCGATTCACCATCCTCTCCAGTGTCTTCCCCACGCAGCTTGTCAAGGCAATACTACGATAGCTACTTGGCGACGTCTTATCCTTCCCTGGTTTTAAAATTGGTATTATCGTTGCTTCTTTCCACGAGTCGGGGAAGTATCCCTCGGTCCATATACAGTTAAAAATATCAAGAAGGTACTCTTTAGCATCATTACTAAGATGCCTCAGCATCTGGTACTGGATCATGTCAGGGCCTGGAGCAGTATCTTTAACGCTATTTAGCGCTGATTCGAGCTCCCAAAGTGAAAATGGGGCATTATAGGTCTCAGAGTCCAACGAATCGAAGCAAAGCTTGCGCCTTTCCGCAGCAGCTCTTCGCTGCTGGTCGCGCTGAGGCAAATTGATAGAAGAAGTGGTGACAGCGAAATTTTCTGCCATCAGCTGCGCTATGCTTCGTTCGTCGGTAACTATACATCCCTGATCCAGTAATCCAGACACTGGTGGGCGGGAGTACCTTCCGGATATGCGGCGGATGGACTCCCATACTTTTGATGACGTAGTGGAACGGTTAATTGAGCTCACAAAGTTCTGCCATGACCGTTTCTTACTCTCCTTTATCACCCGACGTGCCTTAGCTCTTGCAATACGGAACGCTGCCAGGTTGTCGGATGTTGAGCACAACCTAAAACGACGCAACGCCCGTCGGCGTTCCTGAATAGCGGAACGACATCCGTCGTTCCACCAGGGCACGGGCGTCCTTCGCAGCGTTCCGGAGCTTTTTGGCATTGAAACGTCAGCTGCACGGTGGATCACTTCAGTGAAGTGATCCACCTTCTGTTGTATACTCTCACGGTATTTGAGAACAACAGAGCGGTGAAACAGCTGCCAATCCGCGTTACTGACGTTCCATTTGCGCCGGGTGGCTCCCCCTCCTCGCTCAACCGCTACGTGCATCCAAATTGGGAAGTGGTCGCTTCCATGAAGGTCGCGATCCACCTCCCAATGGATCGAGTCCGCAATTGAGGGGGAACACAAAGAGAGGTCAATGGCAGAGGACGATCCGGAAGCAGTGGTGAAGTGGGTCATTTGTCCTGTATTCAGGATACAAATGTTTTCCTGCTCCATTAATCTACCAACCACTCGGCCTCTGGGGCAATCGGCGTTCGAACCCCACAACGCACTGTGTGCGTTGAAGTCTCCTACGAACAGGAAGGGCCGAGTAAGCTGTCGCAATAGGTCAACAAGATCGTCATAATCGACGGGCATATTTGGTGGTAGATAAATGGAGCACACGGTCAGTTTAATAGCACCGTGTATCCTCACTGCCACTGCTTGTAGAGCAGAGGTGAGAGCAACAGGTTCGGAGTGGACAGTGTTACGGACCAACACAGCCACTCCACCCTTCGCTCGATCACCCTCGGTATCGTCCTTCCGGAATATGTCATAACCTCTTAGCACTGGCTGATGTTGTGGTCTAAAATGTGTCTCTTGAAGACAGAGACACAATGGATTAGACCGTGCTAAGAGTTGGACTTCCTCTTTGTGAGCTTGAAAGCCGTTGACGTTCCACTGAAGTATGGGAGCCATCCTACCTTTTTAAAACCACCCGCCCCGGTTCGGGTGGGTCCTCCGCCGGTGATTGCTGAGGAACGAGACCAGGTCCGTCCACCAGCATAATTTCGTCTTCGGGGTCCGAAGACGATTTTTGTTCGAAGGCCTCGTGGTCTTGCGGATTTTTCGTCCGCCGAGGCCTTCTCCCCTTCTTCTCCCCTCCAGTTGGAGATCTGGGCGGGGATGCGGAAGGGGACTTAAGAAACATAGTGGGGTCCGTGTTTTTAAACTTCGGACCCCGAATCTTCTGCACTGTTTGCCATCCGCTGTCGGCAGATGGCGTTGCCGTTGCTACTTCTGATGCAGATGATGCTTCTGCTGTGGGTGCTCTTTCTGCTAATGCAGAGGCACCCACGTCTGTAGCTACCGTAGCAGATGGCTGTGCTTTGGCTGGTGGACTCTTGGAACCTGCTGCCATTGTGGTCGGGTTAGCAGAAGCGTTGCCGCCGACGACCGCGGTCCCCGGTGTTAGGACCTTAATGGCCGTTGCACCACACTTGCACTGGCACGAGCATGTCGTGCTCGTGCCCGTGTCTACAACGGTCGTCTGCGTAGCAACGCTCTCCTTCCTGACGGGAGTTGATAACGTCTTGGCGAAGCTAGTGGCGAAGACCGGTGGCGCAAGCGCCTTAAACCTCTTCTTCGCCTCGCCATAAGATAGTCGTTCCTTTGTTTTCAACTCCTGTACCTTCTTTTCTTCAAGGTACACTCGACACTCTCTGCTCCAGGCTGGGTGAGACCCGGAGCAGTTGACACACACCTGTGGGAGCGTGCAGCCAGTGCCCGGCTCATGAGCTGCCTTTCCGCACTTCCCACAGGTGGGGTTGCCCTTGCAGGTCGCCGTCGTATGACCGAACCGCTGGCACTTAAAACAGCGCATCGGGTCCGGTACATACGGGCGAATATTGAGCTTCAAATAGCCTGCCTTGATGTCTTTTGGCAACGTCGGAGTGTCGAACGTCAGGACGAAGGTGGCTGTCTTCTCAAGACTGCCGTTAACCCTTCGTGTGATCTGACGAACCTCGACCACGTGGTCTGTTGACCACTCCTTAAGGAGTTCCTCGATCTCTAAATCCATAATATCCCGGCAGGTGATGACGCCCTTACTGGAATTTAGAGTTTTATGGAGTTCGCACTTCACTGCGAACTCCCCGAGCTTCTCACACTTAAGGAGTTGGACAGCCTGCTTGTGGGTGGATGTTTCCAAAAGCAGCGTCCCATTCCTCAGCTTTTTAACCGATTTAAGGGTACCCGCTATACCCTCTAACCCTTTATGGATATAAAAGGGAGAGATCTTTTCAAAAGATCCCTCCGTCTTTGTCATTATCACGAAGGCATTATCTATTAAATAATCCTTCCCGTTACTAGTGCTCTGTTCAGGAGGAGGGCTTTCCACCCTCGCACGCTTACCACTTTTTTGGGCGTTAAAGTGACGTTGCCCCTGCGGGTTGCCCAGGCCGCAGGAGGAAGGGTTTGGTTTGTTATTTCTTCTCGTTTTGATCCCACGAGTTCGGAGGAACTAAATGTCGAGTGACGTGGAGCCCCCGCATCACGCCACCAAGCCCAATACAACAGGGGTGCGGCAGGTGCCCCTGAGGTTGTACGCTAACGGGTGGTTTGCCTCACCACCCATCCACCTCCTCGGCACGTTACTCACCTTGAGGTTGAGGGGTTTTTTATAGAGGTTTCTACCGTCCTCGCGATCCGGGCGATGAAGCCAAGATCCCCGTTCTCCTAGGCACACAACGTTCCACCGCCACGCCCTACGGTGGTCGTTGAAGCATGGTAGGAGTTTACGGTGTGGGAAACTTGCGGCGCTTACAAGTTTCCAGCTCGGGCACCGCGGGTTCGCCAAACCCGTACCTGGCACTTGCGTACCAGGCCCCTGCGGGGGTGTGATCTGACGAACCTCGACCACGTGGTCTGTTGACCACTCCTTAAGGAGTTCCTCGATCTCTAAATCCATAATATCCCGGCAGGTGATGACGCCCTTACTGGAATTTAGAGTTTTATGGAGTTCGCACTTCACTGCGAACTCCCCGAGCTTCTCACACTTAAGGAGTTGGACAGCCTGCTTGTGGGTGGATGTTTCCAAAAGCAGCGTCCCATTCCTCAGCTTTTTAACCGATTTAAGGGTACCCGCTATACCCTCTAACCCTTTATGGATATAAAAGGGAGAGATCTTTTCAAAAGATCCCTCCGTCTTTGTCATTATCACGAAGGCATTATCTATTAAATAATCCTTCCCGTTACTAGTGCTCTGTTCAGGAGGAGGGCTTTCCACCCTCGCACGCTTACCACTTTTTTGGGCGTTAAAGTGACGTTGCCCCTGCGGGTTGCCCAGGCCGCAGGAGGAAGGGTTTGGTTTGTTATTTCTTCTCGTTTTGATCCCACGAGTTCGGAGGAACTAAATGTCGAGTGACGTGGAGCCCCCGCATCACGCCACCAAGCCCAATACAACAGGGGTGCGGCAGGTGCCCCTGAGGTTGTACGCTAACGGGTGGTTTGCCTCACCACCCATCCACCTCCTCGGCACGTTACTCACCTTGAGGTTGAGGGGTTTTTTATAGAGGTTTCTACCGTCCTCGCGATCCGGGCGATGAAGCCAAGATCCCCGTTCTCCTAGGCACACAACGTTCCACCGCCACGCCCTACGGTGGTCGTTGAAGCATGGTAGGAGTTTACGGTGTGGGAAACTTGCGGCGCTTACAAGTTTCCAGCTCGGGCACCGCGGGTTCGCCAAACCCGTACCTGGCACTTGCGTACCAGGCCCCTGCGGGGGCGGAGAAACGAAAACCGGTGTGCACTGACCATTCATCCAGCCTGTTCAACGCGAGCTGCAACTGCCGCTCTGCGCTTCTCAGGCTGGATGATGCAATAAAAATTAAGAAGTCGTCCACATACAAGGAGAACCGTAAGGGGCTCCTTACGACGACTGATATGCTGTTAATCGCTATGGCGAAAAGGGTCACACTTAAAACTGACCCCTGAGGGACACCGTTTTCCTGAATAAAAAGATCAGACACTTCACTACCGACTCGGTACCGGAAGCAACGACCAGATAAAAATGATTTTAAAAAACGGGGGAGGTTGCCCCTAAAACCCCATTCGTGTAACTGTTTTAAAATAACATGCCGCCAGGTAGTATCGTACGCCTTTTCAAGATCGAAAAAAACACCCACCAGATGTTGGCTGCGGATGAATGCATCTTGTATGGCCGCCTCCAGGAGGATCAGGTTGTCCAAGGTGGAACGGAACTTCCTGAATCCACACTGAAAGCGACTCAGCAGATTACGGGATTCAAGACACCAGACGAGGCGGCGGTTGACCATCCTCTCCAGTGTCTTACCCACGCAGCTAGTCAAGGCAATACTACGATAACTACCTGGCAACAATTTGTCTTTGCCAGGTTTTAAAATTGGAATTAGTGTTGCTTCTTTCCACGAGTCGGGGAAGTATCCCTCGGTCCATATACTGTTAAAAATATCCAGAAGGTACTCTTTAGCATCATTATTAAGATGCCTCAGCATCTGGTACTGGATCAGATCAGGCCCTGGAGCAGTGTCTTTTGCGCTGTTCAGTGCAGACTCGAGCTCCCAAAATGTAAATGGCCTGTTGTAGGCCTCTGTATCCGACGAATCGAAACACAGCACACGTCTCTCGGCAGCAACCCTTCGTTGCTGGAACCGAGGATCGAAACTGGCAGATGAAGTGATGGCAGCGAAATTCTCCGCCATCAGCTGCGCTATGCTTCGTTCGTCGGTAATTACAAGTCCTTGATCCAGTAATCCAGATACTGGTGGGCGGGAGTACCTTCCAGATATACGGCGGATGGACTCCCATACTTTGGCTGATGGTGTGGAACGATTTATTGTGCTCACAAAGGTCTGCCATGACCTTTTCTTGCTCTCCTTAATAACACGACGCGCCTTTGCTCTTGCAATACGGAACGCTGCCAGGTTGTCTGAAGTTGGTTGCATCCTAAAACGACGCAACGCCCGTCTACGACCCTGAATGGCGGAGCGACATTCGTCGCTCCACCAGGGTACGGGCGTCCTTCGCAGCGTTCCGGAGCTTTTAGGCATGGAGACGTCAGCTGCCTGGTGAATCACTTCAGTAAAGTGGTTCACCTTCTCCACAACATCGTAATACTCTTTAAGAGTAATGGAGCGGCGGTATAGTTGCCAATCTGCTTTGCTGACGTTCCATTTGCGTCGGTTATTCCCTCCTCCGCGTTCAAACTCTACGTGCATCCATATTGGGAAGTGGTCGCTTCCATGAAGGTCGCGATCCACCCCCCAATGCACGGAGTCCGCGATTGAGGGGGAGCACAATGAAAGGTCGATGGCAGAGGACGATCCGGAAGCAGTGGTAAAGTGGGTCATTTCGCCAGTATTGAGGATGCATATTTCCTCTTGCTCCATTAATCTGCCAACCACTCGGCCTCTGGGGCAATCGGTGTTTGAGCCCCACAACGCACTGTGTGCGTTGAAGTCTCCTAAGAGGAGGAATGGCCGAGTGAGCTGCCGCAGAATGTCGAGTAGGTCGTCATACTCGACGGGCGCATTAGGTGGCAGATAAATGGAGCATACGGTCAGTTTAGTGGGACCGTGTATCCTCACTGCCACTGCTTGTAGATGAGAGGTGAGAGCAACAGGTTCGGAGTGGACAGTGTTTCGGACAAACACGGCCACTCCGCCCTTCGCTCGATCACCCTCGGTATCGTCCTTTCTATAGATGTCATAACCTCTTAGCACAGGATGGTGGTTTGGTCTAAAGTGTGTCTCCTGTAAACAGAGACACAATGGATTAGACCGTGCTAAGAGTTGGACTTCCTCTTTGTGAGCTTGAAAGCCATTTACGTTCCATTGTAGTATGGGAGCCATCTCATCTATTCAACCTCACCCGCCCCGGGTCGGGTGGGTCATCGTCCCGTGACTGCTGAGGAACGGAACCAGGTTCGTCCACCAGCATTAAGTCGTCTTCATTATCTGAAGACGACTCTCGTTGCAAGGCCTCGGAGTGTTGCGGGCTTTTCTTCCTCCGAGGCCCTTTCCCCTTCTTCTCCTTTCCAGAGGGGGATCTGGGAGGAGAAGTTGGAGGGGATTTCACAAACAAGGTGTCTTTACTTTCTGCCCTGTAAAGGGTTAAGATATGAGAAAGCCAATGAAATGGTGCAATACTTTTGAAGAGGATAAATGAATTGACAGCTATTTGAACATTGGTTCATTTAGTTTTCAATTTTTTTCAGCCACTGTTGAAATAACTAATGACTTGTACCTGTATGTACCGAGGGATGGAACAAATTATTGAAATCATGTCTATGGGAAAATTTATGGACACTGTTTTCAAGAAAAACTGACAAAAGATAATACAACATGAATAATTCGGTTTAATATTTTAACTTTAAGTATTAGTTTTTCACTTGTCTTGAATGCAGAACAAAATGGAACACGTGACTCAAATGTAACAAGAATTACTAAAATTTAATTAACTGTGAACATCATGCACTTGAAGAGGTTGATCTAACATGAATATACTGATCTATGGATTATTTATATTGTATTTGTCTTTGGATATATTTACTCGGTTTTCTGAATTTGTTACTCAAACCACTACATAATATATTAACTCTTCAATAGGAGAAGCAAAATTGTAATATTTATGGTCAGTAACTTTGTTCTTAGTATCAATATTAAAGAGTCTTATTACGTATCACAATAACTGCGTCACTGCAATTTGACAGGAAATTCTTGTCTTACTCGACAAGACAATTCAGAAATAAAGAATAACATTTTCTTATGTATCATCAACCAGTAGGTCTCGAAATATCGGAAAATCAGTTTACATATTATAGAGTTAATGTATTATTGCGAATGTTTTACTCCTGTTGCAGTTCGCACTAAAGGTGTATTATGAAATTAATTATTATGCATATAATTACGCATACTTGGAATCCTGAAATAATGTAGTTATAGATGAATTTAACACAATTAGATGTGTCTGCGCCGTCCGACTCCTTTGACTATAGATTGTGGTTAGGTTGAAATGCAGCCTGGACCAGAATGTTTTTGTAGCATAAGGCATGAAGGATTTGCTTTTTGTTAGTAATTAATAAACTGCATTAATGAGTGCCATGTTATACACAGTTAACCTACATTTGCCAGCAGTTTCATTTCATCTTCAGTGTTAATGCATGAGATTACACTCATCCATAATGCATGTAAAACTTTAAAATTAACTAAAATAATGAAAATAACTTCAAGGAAGGCATTCCTCAACCCAACTGTTCCTGTTAAGAGGTTCCTGCCGAGGAATAATCTATCGTAATAGTGATCTGTATTCTTCATATATTAAGGCTCCACCTAAATATTGGATAATAACATTTTTCTTCAAATGCAAATAGTTGAACCAAAAAGTTTATTGGTATTCACTATACCACAATGGTAAAAATTTTCCTAACACTACTGCGTGTAAGAAATAAAATAGATAACATATGTGTTAGACCTGTACTACTGAATTATCTGTATTGTGTGGAGAAGCAATTGAAATCCCCAATCTAACCAGTAGAAAGAAAGTACAACAAAATAAATGAAATATATTACATAATTATGTATTAGTCACATGTTAGTGAATCACCACAGCCACATTAAGCTAGAAATGAAACGAGTACGAACTTGAGAATTAAGGCAACCGTTGACATCAAAACGAATATCACAACAGTTGATTACACATGCAAAACAGCCGATTAAATCAATTGATAAAACACGATTCTATTGCATTTCAGTACAATTCAGAAACTGAGTGTAGCTTACACACAGTTTTGGCGAAAGTCTGAGTGAACTTTGCTCTCATTACTAATCATTAATTTCAAGAAGGAAGCATGTGGCATATATTGCCTGCATGTTTCCATTTTACATTGATTTTGTAGTGATTTTAAATTATGCAGGATTTGATGTTGTTGTTGTTGTCTTTTTTTTTTTTTTTTTTTTTTTTATTTAAGTTTAGGGCGCGTCGACAGCGAGGTCATTAGCGCCCTAACAATGACCAGCTAATACTTTTGCTAAAAGAATATTAAAATACCATCTGTATGGTCGACTGTACAAGGGTCGGCCATACGGACAGCAAATAAAAAAACATGGCTTTAAAAGGGCCACTAGGACCTGATAACCATAAAACACCTGGATGGCTGAAAAGTTGTCAAACCGGTTCACAAAATAATTAAAACACTACATGTCTCGCTGGCTGTATAGAGGCCAGAGAGACAGAAAATATAAAGATATTAAAATTATAAAAAATTAAAAACAATGCAAATGGATGTGTGGCTGTAAAGAGGCCACCCATACATCATAAAACTAGGCCAATCTGCATAAAATTTTAGGCAATAGAGTGGCCAATACACAAAATTTCAAAACACTGGCCACATTGCTGATCTTGTTATTAAAAATAAGAGACAGATCGTTGGCCAGGCCAACGGCTGCCCCTAAAACTAAAAACGTTATTGTAATTGCTTTAGGGTATGTTGACGGCAGGGCCAATAACGCCCTAAAAATTAACAGCTATTACTGTGGCTTATGAAAGTACTAAAATACTGCCTGCATGGTCGACTGTAAAGGGGTCGGCCATACAGACAGCAAATAAAATAAGTCATAAAATCAGACGTGGCTTTAAAGCAACCACAATGACTTAAAACCGTACAACACCTGTAAGGCTGTAAAGGGGCCAAACAGGTTCAAAAGAGGATAAAAAACACTACATGTCTTGCTGGCTGTGTATTGGCCAGACAGACAAGAATAATAACAATACAAAAAATAAAAACCATGCATATGGATTGGGTGGCTGTAAAGAGGCCACCCATCAGTCTTAAAATTAGACCGATCTGCCTAAAATTGGTTTCACCCGCCTCGGTTCGGGTGGGTCGTTGGTCATTGCCCGCTGAGGAACGGGATCAGGCTCATCCACCAGCATTGCAGTTTCCTCTGGTTCTGAAGAGTCTGACGTCTCCGACTCAGCGTCCTCCTCGACTACCTCCTTGCCCTTCTTCTTCCTCAACCTCTTTCCCTTTTTCTCCCTTTTACCAGGTGATCTGGGAGGGGACGAAGACGGAGATTTAACGAACTGAGTCGGGTCCGTCAGCCTAAACCTCGGACCCCGTGTCTTCAAGTCGCCTTCAGTAATGTTGGTAGCAGATGGTAGTGCTGCTACTGCTTTCACGGCACGTGGTGGTATTGGAGGTGCTGGTAATTTCACTGCTACTGCTGGTGGGTCCTGTTTCACTGCTGCTGGTGTGATCGAGGTCGCAGACGTGTTGCTACCGACGTCCGCGGTCTTAGGAGTTATGACCTTAGCGGGTTTTGCACCGCATTTACACTGACACGAGCACGTAGTGCTCGTGCCCATGTCTGCAACGAACGTCTGGGTAGCAACACTCTGCTTCCTGACGGGAGCTGAAGCCATCTTAGCAAAACTAGTTGTAAATACTGGGGCGGCAAGTAACTTGGCCTTCTTCTTAGCTTCCCCGTAAGGAATCCGCTCTTTCGTCTTCAGCTCCTGTATCTTGCGTTCATCAAGATACACTTGACACTCCCTGCTCCAGGCGGGGTGCGAACCGGAGCAGTTGACACAAGCCTGTGGAAGCGTACAACTGACACCCGGCTCGTGTGCGCCCTTCCCGCAGTTTCCACAGGTGGGGTTTCCCTTACATGACGCCGTCGTATGTCCGAACCGCTGACACTGGAAACAGCGCATCGGGTCCGGAACATACGGACGGACGTTAAGGTTTATATATCCGGCCTTGATAGTCTTGGGCAATACTGGAGTGTCAAACGTCAGGACGAAGGTGGCAGTCTTTTCAAGATTGCCATTTACCCTTCGTGTGATCTGACGTACCTCGATCACTTTTTGAGATTTCCATTCGGTAAGAAGCTCATCAGTCGCTAGGTCCATGATATCCCGGCAAGTGATAACGCCTTTGCTACTGTTTAAGGACTTATGGAGTTCGCATTTTACAGCGAACTCCCCGAGCTTCTTACAATTCAGCAGTTGAGTAGCTTGCTTACTGCTTACTGTTTCCAGCAACAGTGTCCCGTTCCTCAATTTTTTAACAGTGTTAAGGGTACCAAAAAGACCCTCTAGACCCTTTGAGATGTAGAAGGGTGACACTTTTTCAAAGGTTCCTTCAACTTTTTCCATAATTACAAAAGCGTTCTGTACTGAACAAACTTTTCTGTTACTGTCACTGTCAGATGCGGGGGGGCTATCAACCCTCACCCGTTTCTTTGTACTGGGTGTATTTATATTAGTCTTAATTTTGGTCCCACGAGTATTACCATTTTAAAACGAAATGCTAATACAACAGGGGTGCGCAGGTGCCCCTGAGGTTGCACGCTAGCGAGTGATTTCCCTCATCACTCATTCGCCTCCTCGGCACGTGTCTGACCTTGAGGTTGAGGGTTTTTTTTATAGAGGTTTGTTCCGTCCTCGCAATCCGGGCGATGAAGCCAAGATTCCCGTTCTCCTAGGCACACAACGTTCCACCGCCACGCCCTACGGTGGTCGTTGAAGCATGGTAGGAGCTTACGGTGTGGGAAACTTGCGGCGCTCACAAGTTTCCAGCTCGGGCACCGCGGGTTCGCCAAACCCGTACCTGGCACTTGTGTACCAGGCCCCTGCGGGGTTGTTGTTGTCATTTGGGCATTACGGCGCGAGAACGTCGAGGTTATTAGCATCCTGACTAATTCCTGGAGTGACAACGTGGCATAAAACTTGATTGCCGTCCATGTGGTCGAATGTAAATGGGTTGGCCACAAACACAGCAGTATAAAATACTGACTGAAATACCACCTGCATGGCCGACTGCCACACAGATGGCAAAATAAAATATAAAACTGGAACTATAGACGGAGATTGACCCTAAAAGATAAAAACACAAAAATTATCTGGTTGGCTATAAAAGGGCCAGCCAGGTATGAAATATCAAACATAAGAGTGTTAACAAAAATTCATAAGAAATAAGAACGGTTCTGGGATTGATGGTTGTAAGCGGCCATCAATACAATCTAAAACGTTGTTGTTGTTGTTATTTGGGTTTTAGGGCGCATCGACGACGAGGAGGTCATTAGCGCCCTAACAAAAACCAGGCGTGACAACGTGGCAAAATTGCCGTCTGTGTGGCCGACTGTAAAGGGGTCGGCCACAGAGACAGCACAATAAAATACTAACATACTAACTAAAATACCGTCTGCGTGGCCGACTGTAAAGAGATCGGCCAACATAAGATATAAAACAAGGCTAGGCAATAAAATATAAAAATACATACATTAACTGGTTGGCTGTAAAAGGGCCAACCAGTTTAAAAAACAAGTTAGCTGGCTGGCTGTAAAAGGGCCAGCCATATAAGCAGTGTCATAAGTAAAAACAGTACTTGGATTGGTGGTTGTAAGTGGCCACCAATCCAATCTAAAACCTAAGCCGGTCTGCCCAAACATTATGGGACATGACCGGCCAAGCTACAAAACTTTAAAACCTTAGCCACGTTGTCACTGTCATCTTTTAAAATAAGGGCCAATGTCTACCCTTAAATCTAAAAATATCACCCATTCAGTTAAAATGTGGCGCACTGTCAAAGGTATGCCACAAGCATCACATTCCGGAGGGTCCTCTTGGCAGAGAAGGAAACCACGAGTCACAGGATACTGCCCTATATGGAGGCGAGTAAGGAGAACCTCATCCCTCCTCACCTGCTGGAAAGAGCTGCTCCAAAGCTGAACAGTCGCTTTGACCCACCAGAGCTTATTATATTTGATTTCTAGCCACAGCCTATGCCTTACTTAAAAAAGAATTATCTTCCCCGCCGAGGCAAGGTCTGAATTTAGGAACAGAGGAAAGTCGGTTCTGACCTAGTTGCAGGCTATCTCGGCAACTTGATCGGCTGCCTCGTTCCGATTCCCAAATCGCCAGGTACCCAGCATAATAGAACCTACTCCGTTAGCCTATTAAGACCCATCTGTAAATACCAGGGTAAAATAGTAATGTTGGTTTAAAACATTGTTAAAAATCCTGGTGAAAACACTGTCCGCAGAAAACAATTTGTAGTTTCGCGACATTTCTATAAGCATTTTGGGCCTCCTTAAGGCCAGGAGCAAATTTACTCCCACTCTAGTGATAAAACGAGGGCACCTAAAACCCATATTCATTTAAAATAGTCCTTTTAAAGTGGATAAACGGCTTTACTTGCTCTTGGCCAATTGTTATATAGCCGTTCAAAGTTTTGCCAAATAAGTACATCGTTTACAGGATTGCCAGGAGTTGTGGCAATGTGCAGGTAGTGTTGCACCATGAGGAGGGGCCGGCGGAAGGAAAGTGGTGGCTCACCAGACGCAGCACAGATGCTGGCTGGATATCAGGCCGAGCTGAATTCAAACATAGTGGACATTATCTAAAACAGGCAGATAACTGTCCCATGCCGAACCATACTCAAAACGTGACCTTACAAAGACTATAAAATCGTAGGAGGCAGGAGCGATCAGCACCCCAAGACCAGCCACACATTTAAATAAATTTAAAGGTTTTGAGGCTCTGGCTTTCACATCTTTAAGATGTGGCAGCCAAGTTAGCCTACTGTCTAATACAAGGATCAGAAACCAGGCAGTATCAGTAAAACTTAAAACCGTGTTCCTCAAGGTAAGCAGATTCCGTAAAAGTTAAAATGGTGTTCCTCAAGGTCAAGTGGTGCTCTAGTAAGACTTCAACTACCTGTAAAAAGTACACATCGGGTTTTCTCGGCAGAGAAAAGAAAACCGGTGTGCACTGAACATTCATCTCTTCAGCGCAAGTTACAGCCGCCACTCAGCACTTCTCAGGCTGGAAGAAGTACAAAAAATTATAAAATTATCCACATATAAGGAGTACCATATGGGACTCCTTATTATGGCTGCAATGCTATTGATAGCAATGTCTAGAAGGGTCAAACTTAAAACTGACCCTTGACGAACACCATTCTCCTGAATAAAAAGATCAGAAACTTCACTACCGACTCGGTAATGGAAGCAACTACCAGATAAAAATGATTAAAAAAAAAAAAAAAACGGGGCAGCTTACTCCTAAAACCCCACTCGTCTAACTGTTTTAAAATAACATGCTGTCAGGTAGTATTGAAGGCTTTTCAATATCGAAGAAAACAACCACAAGGTGTTGGCTGTTGATAAACACATACTGTATTGCCGCCTCCAGCAGGATCAGGTTGTCTAACATGGAACGGATCTTCCTGAGTCCACACTGAAAGTGGCTCAGCAGATTACAGGACTCAAGACACCAGAAGAGGCGGTGTTTTACCATTATCTCCAGTTTCTTCCCCACGCAGCTTGTCAGATCAATACTACGAAAGCTACGTGGCAACAATTTGTCTTTCCAAGGTTTTAAAATAGGTATTAGTGTTGCTTCTTTCAATGAGTCGCTTAAGTGTCCTCCAGTCCAGATATCACTAAAAATATCTAGAAGGTACTATTTACCATCCCTACTAAGATGCATCAGCATCTGGTACTGGATCAGATGAGGCCCTGGAGCAGAGTCATTGGCGCTGTTTAAAGGTAGGGTTCCTAACGCGGCTGCAGCGTCCGACACCAACCCCAGGTAGCAAACAAAAACTGCATAGCAGTTGTCGCCTGTGGTCGGGGGTGTTTGGAACTCCGCAACAGGTCAGCCGTGCAGTCTGCTCTTAACCGTACATTAAGCGAGGCAAGATGTCTGATATTTCTGCTGCGATCATTGAAGTTCTGTTGGAAGAGGAATATGATGATCATGATGATGATGTTTTGTTATTGAATAGCACCAACAAAAGAAGAAAGCTCGCAATGCCATTGTACAAAAACAGATCAGAACTCATTAAAAACATTTTGAGTGACGAGGCAATATTTAGGAACTATTGTCGTTTAAATAAGAGACAGTTTAATTTTGTACTCAGTTTTATTTGTGACAAAATTAAACCACAATGTTTAAGATCTACTGTAAGTGCAGAAGAAAAATTACTCTTAACTTTAAGGTAAGTATACAAATTTGTTTCAGATTTTTGGCTACAGGCGAAAGCTACCAGTCTCTATCATTTGCTTATCGTATATCACGATCCTACTTATCATGTATTGTGAAACATGTGCTTAGGGTTCTAAGACTGAAACTGATGCCAATGTTGATGCCTTCTCCTACACAAAGTGATTTCAAACATGTCGAACAAGAATTTTGGCAGAAATGGAATATACCTAATTGTGTAGATGGTATAGATGGCAAACATCTTCGTGTAAGAGTGCCAAATAACACAGGTCCACTGTTTTTTAACTACAAAAACTACTTTTCAATTGTTTTGTTGACTATCGTGGATGCAAATTATAAATTCATAGCTGTTGATGTCAGCGCATATGGGAAAGAATCTGATAACGATAACGGCATATTTAAAAAAAATCAGCCATGAGGGAAAAAATAGCAACAAAAACATTTAATATCCCTCCACCAAAATGTTTTCCAGGCTCAACTGTGGTGTTACCTCATTTATTGATTGAAGACGAAGTGTTTGCTCTGAGTGAATATATGATGAAGTCCTTATCAAAAAGGGTGGCACAATTAGAGAGAGAAAAACAAATTTATAACTATAGATTATGTCGTGGACGACGAGTGACGGAAAATGCTTTTGGGCTAATAAGCCAAGTGTTTAGAGTTTATTAAACTCCCATTTCTGTTGTTCCAGATGTGGTTGATGATCTGATATTCTCAGCATGCTACTTACACAATTCATTTCGTGAAAGTTACCTTGAAGAAAAAATACTCCATTTTATAGTTACATTAATAATGAAGCTAGAAGCCACAAATATATGTTAGGCTTTTCTCGGTTTGGAGGAGTTTTAAATAGCCAAGGATTTGAGATCACGGACAAATTGAAAGATTTCTTATGGGTCAGTGATGTGGCAAGAGGAAGTAATTAATAATGTATCATAAAGAACGAAGTATAACAAATAATAAGTAAAATAAGAGGTGTGTACAAAAAGAAACTGAGCTAATTAAATAGCACGCAAACGGCTGCAGATAAAATTCTCTGACTTCCGTGCACACTAGTGACATCTCTCGGCAAGAGATTGCCTCTTGTCGCACTACGGTCGCTGCATTAGTTTACGAGTGACAGCCGGTTGAGTGAGGTCGTGCGCAGAGTACTCGTCGGATTTGTGAGAAAGTGAGAATGAAGGAATTGGAGGAGCAACACGTCTGTGTGAAATTTTGTGTTAAACTTGGGAAAACTTTTACTGAGACACTTCAAATGCGTAAACAAGCATACGGGGATGACTGCATGAGCCGAACACAGTGCTATAAATGGTTTAAGCACTTTAAGGAGGGCAGGAGTTCAGTTACTGACGATCCAAAATCTGGTCGACCCTCCACATCAACAGACGACCACCATGTTGAGAGGGTTCGCACTTCGATTCGTGGAAATCGCCGTTTTACTGTCCATGAGGTTGCTGATGTTGTTGTTGTTGTTGTTGTTGTTAGGGCTTTAGGGCACGTCAACATCTAGGTTATTAGCGCCCTAACTAAAACCTGGTTTAACAGCGTGATTTAATATCATTTTCGTAGCTGACTGTGACTTGGTCGGCCACGTAGGAGGTAAAGCAAACTAAAATATTAAAACAGCAACAAAAATACCGCCCGCATGGCTGACTGTAAAGGGGTCAGCCACACAAGGGGGGAAAAAAAAGCAAGACTAAAATACTGGAAGAAATCTCAAATGCTTGGCCGGCCACAAGGAGGTCGGACATACAGACAGCTAAAAAGGGTACTAAAACGATCGCTGCAAAATGGTCATAAAAAATTAAAGTAAAAAATAACTGGTTCACTGTAAAATAACCAGGTTAAATGATAAAGGAAACTCGCTGGCTAATTCCTTTAGGGTGCATCGATAGTGGGGTCATTAGCGCCCTATTACCAGCTACCTCTGTGGATTAAGAAAGTACTAAAATACTGTCTGCATGGTCGACTGTAAAGGGGTCGGCCATACAGACAGCAAATAAATAAGTCATAAGATCAGACGTGGCTTTAAAGCGACCACAATGACTTAAAACCGTACAACACCTGTAAGGCTGTAAAGGGGCCAAACAGGTTCAAAAGAGGATTAAAAAACACTACATGTCTTGCTGGCTGTATATTGGCCAGACAGACATGAATAATAACAATACAAAAAATAAAAACCATGCATATGTATTGGGTGACTGTAAAGAGGTCACCCATCAGTCTTAAAACTGGACCGATCTGCCTAAAATTGGTTTCACCCGCCTCGGTTCGGGTGGGTCTTCGATCATTGCCTGCTGAGGAACGGGATCAGGCTCGTCCACCAGCATTTCTATTTCTTCTGGCTCCGAAGAGTCAGACGACTCCGACTCAGTTGACTCCTGGCTGTTCTTCTTCTTCTTCTGCTTCTTCTTCGCCCCTTTCCCCTTCTTCTCCCTACTACTTGGTAGTCTGGGAGGGGACGAAGAGGGGGATTTCACAAAGTGAGTCGGGTCCGTCAGTCTAAACTTCGGGCCACGGATCTTCTGATTGCCTCCATTCTCACTTGTAGCAGTTGGCAATGCTACCACCGTGATAGCACGTGGTGGTATTGGAGGTGGCGTTGTTTTCGCTATCAGTGCTGGTGGATCCTTCTTCGCTGCTGCTGGTGTGGTCGAGGACGCAGACGTGTTGCTACCAACGTCCGCGGTCTTAGATGTTGTGATCTTAGCGGATTCTGCACCGCATTTGCACTGACATGAGCACGTTGTGCTAGTGCTCATGTCTGCAACTGACGTCTGGGTAGCAACACTCTGCTTCCTGACGGGAGCTGAAGCCATCTTAGCAAAAGTAGTTCCGAAAATTGGAGCGGCGAGCGACTTAGGCCTTCTTTTTAGCTTCCCCATAGGGAATCCGCTCTTTGGTCTTCAGCTCCTGTATCTTGCGCTCTTCAAGATACACTTGACACTCCCTACTCCAGGCAGGGTGCGACCCGGAGCAGTTGACGCACACCTGTGGGAGCGTGCAACTAACACCCGGCTCATGTGCGCCCTTCCCGCAATTACCACAGGTTGGTTTTCCTTTACATGACGCCGTCGTATGTCCGAACCGCTGACACTGGAAACAGCGCATCGGGTCCGGAACATACGGACGGACGTTCAAATTAATGTACCCTGCTTTGATGTTCTTTGGCAGTACTGGAGTGTCAAACGTCAGGACGAAGGTGGCAGTCTTTTCAATACTGCCATTTACCCTTCGAGTGATCTGACGTACCTCGACCACTTTCTGTTCCTTCCACTCCTCAACGAGTTCCTCGGTCCCTATGTCAACTAAGTCACGGCAGGTGACAACGCCTTTGCTGCTGTTAAGGGATTTGTGGAGTTCGCAGGTAACGGCGAACTCCCCGAGCTTCTCACAGTTCAGGAGTTGGGTAGCTTGCCTACTGGAAGTTGTTTCCAGCAGCAGCGTCCCGTTCCTCAGCTTTTTTATGGTATTTAGGGTCCCTACCAGACCCTCTAAACCCTTAGAAATATAAAAAGGTGAAACTTTTTCTAAAGATCCTTCCACTCGTTGCATAACTATAAAAGCATTCGCAAGCGAACAAACTTTTCTGTTACTAGTTACTTTCTGAAGAGGGGGGGCTATCAACCCTCACCCTCTTCTTAGAATTGGGTGTATTTTGATTATTCTGCGGCACACCCGTACTGCAGGGTTTTTTGTTTTTATTGTGAGGCTTAATTTTGATCCCACGAGTAAAAACAATATAGAAGAAATGCTAATACAACAGGGGTGCGCAGGTGCCCCTGAGGTTGCACGTTAGCGGGTGATTTTCCTCATCACTCATTCGCCTCCTCGGCACGTGTCTGACCTTGAGGTTGAGGGTTTTTTTTATAGAGGTTTGTTCCGTCCTCGCAATCCGGGCGATGAAGCCAAGATTCCCGTTCTCCCTAGGCACACAACGTTCCACCGCCACGCCTTACGGTGGTCGTTGAAGCATGGTAGGAGCTTACGGTGTGGGAAACTTGCGGCGCTCACAAGTTTCCAGCTCGGGCACCGCGGGTTCGCCAAACCCGTACCTGGCACTTGCGTACCAGGCCCCTGCGGGGGGTTGCTGATGAAGTTGTCGTAAGTGTAGGCTCTTGCAATCACATCCTGAGAGAAAAACTTGGAATGCATCATGTCAAGGCAAAACTGGTGCCGCGCTTGTTGACGGACGAGCAGAAGGAGAATCGAGCTAGGATCTCTAAGGAGTTGCTTGAAAAAGAAAAAATTAGGATGAAAACTTCCTCAAGAACATCATTACAGGCGATGAAACATGGGTTTATGGGTACGAAGAGGCAGTCTTCAGGATGGGTGGGGAAAGGATCTCCTCGACCAAAGAAGCGCGGATGAGTCGGTCAAACATCAAGGTGATGATGGTCATGTTTTTTGATTGGAAAGGAGTTGTGCACTATGAATTTGTACCACGTGATCAAGCTGTAAACAAGGAAGTCTATCAGAAAATTCTGACAAGATTGAGAGATGCTGTGCTTAGGAAAGGGCCTGAACTGTGGGAGACTCAGTCGTGGATGTTGCACCATGACAACGCATCTGCTAACGCATCGTTATTTGTCACGAATTATGTGTCAAAACATCGAACTCCCGTTGTGCCTCAGCCACCCTATTCTCCACTTGGCTTCTCTTCCGAAAACTGAAAAACACTTTCAAAATATTGTTTTGTTGTTGTTGTTGTTGTTGTTGTTGGTGCTTAAGGGCACGTCGACGATGGGGTCATTAGCGCCCAAACAATATCCGTCTAACCAATATGGCTTAAAATTTACAGCATTACAGTTAATATGGCCAACTGTATGGGGGTCGGCCACACAGACGGAAAATATAAAATACTAAAATTTTGGCTGTAAAGAAGCCATTAAAAATAAGAACTTCACAAACCAAGTTTGGTTGACTGTAAAGAGGCCAACCAGATATAAAATCTTACAACTAATAGTACAACAATAAAAGAAACTACTGTATGTACATGGTTGAGTGGCTGTAAAATGGCCACTCATCCCAATCAACATTGTTGTTTTTTGCGGCAATAGGGCACGTCAAACGCAAAGTCATTAGCGCCCTAACAATGACCACTTACTAATTTCGCTAAAAAATTACTAAAATACCAGCTGCATGGTCCACTGTACAGGGGTCGGCCATACAGACAGCAAATAAAATAAATGATAAAATCTGACATGACTTATAGGGGCCACCACGATTTGACAGTATAACACCTGGATGGCTCCAAAGGGGCCAGACAGGTTCACAAAAGGATTAAAACACTACATGTCTCCCTGGCTGTATAGTGGCCAGCAAGACATGAATTATAACAGTGGAAAAAAGATTAAAAACAATGCATGTGGATGAGTGGCTGTGAAGGGGCCCACCCATCTATCATCCAACCTGTTTAGTTTCACCCGCCCCCGTCCGGGTGGGTCTACGGTCGCTGTCTGCTGAGGAACGGGACTGGACTCGTCCACCAGCATTTCAGTTTCACCTCTTTGGACTTTCTTCTTCCTCACACTCTTTCCCTTGTTTTCCCTACTACCAGGTGACCTGGGAGGGGACAAAGGGGGGGATTTCACAAACTGAGTCGGGTCCATCTGCCTGAACTTCGGGCCCCGGACCTTCTGATCGCCTTCATTAGTATTGGTAGCAGAAGATGTTGCTACTCCTTTCACTGCACGTGGTGGATATGGAGGTGCAAAGACGTTATCTGGTAATGCTGGTGGAACCTTCACTATTGCTGCTGTTGTGGTCGAGGTCGCAGCCGTGCTGCTACCAAAGTCCGCAGTCTTAGATGTAAGAACCTTAGCGGATTTTGTAACGCATTTGCACCGACATGAGCACATGGTGCTAGTGCTCATGTCTGCAACTGACGTCTGGGTAGCAACACTCTGCTTCCTGACGGGAGCTGAAGCCATCTTAGCAAAACTAGTTCCAAAAATTGGAGCGGCGAGCGACTTGGCCTTCTTTTTAGCTTCCCCATAGGGAATCCGGTCTTTGGTCTTCAGCTCCTGTATCTTGCACTCTTCAAGATACACTTGACACTCCCTGCTCCAGGCGGGGTGCGAACCGGAGCAGTTGACACAAGCCTGTGGGAGCGTACAACTAACACCCGGCTCATGTGCGCCCTTCCCACAATTACCACATGTTGGTTTTCCTTTACATGACGTCGTCGTATGTCCGAACCGCTGACACTGGAAACAGCGCACCGTGTCCGCAACATACGAACGGACGTTGAAATTAATGTACCCCGCTTTTATGTTCTTTGGCAGTACTGGAGTGTCAAACGTCAGGACGAAGGTGGCAGTCTTTTCAAGACTGCCATTTACCCTCCGTGTTATCTGACGCACCTCGACCACTTTTGATCTTCCCACTCCTTAACGAATTCCTCGGTAGCTATTTCAATAATATCCCTACAGGTGACCACACCTTTGCTGCTGTTCAGGGATTTGTGGAGTTCGCATATAACAGCAAACTCCCCGAGCTTCTCACAGTTAAGGAGTTGGGTAGCTTGCCTACTGGAGGTTGCCTACTGGAGGTTGTTTCCAGCAGCAGCGTCCCATTCCTAAGCTTTTTTTACGGTATTCAGGGTCCCTACCAGACCCTCTAAGCCCTTAGGGTACGGGTAAACTGCAGCCGACTTCGGCCGATTTTTCACTCAGTCGAATACGGCCGATATCGGCCAATCAAACAAAAGTACGCACCAATATGGATTCCGGTTACACTATGACCTACCTACTCGGCAGAACTCCGTCAAACTCTACAGACTTCCGTCCCCGACCAAACAATTTTGTTTCATTCGGCCAAACGCAATCGTGTTTTGTTGTACTCTCCGTGTGCTTTGGCTAGATTTGCTTGTTTTCTCTACTTGTTTCTGCTGCAGCAATAAATTTCTTAATCGTCATGGATTTAGAGTTGCTTATTATGTTGGTACCTATAAGAAAGAAAACCATTGTGGGATACGTCTTCAAAGTCGTATCACAACAGGGATACTAGCAGAAAACTGCAGGAAATTGCGGATCTTATGGATCTTGAAAGTAAGTACCTAACCTGTCTGCAACAAAATTATTATTAGATACCGGTACGATATTTTGCATAATGTGAATATTTTTATTATCTTATACGTGGCATATGTTTTCTGGTACGCTGAATCAAATAATATATTTCCAAAAACCTACCTCTCATTCCTGGGAATGTAGGGTGATCAGACCAATGAATGAACACTTAAGAGTTTAAAATAACTTACAAAAATTGGCAAACCTTTTTAATTCGACTATATTCAAAATGCTGTATTTAGTTGTAAACATTTTTCTTTTGACAGTTTTTCTTGGATGGCTTCCCCATTCTCCAGAAATATCACTCCAAGAAAAGTTTTCATTCCAAATATCCTCTTGACTTTGAGCTTTGTGTGAAATGGGAGTTTTTAGGCCTGTGGAAGTGAGGAAATGTGTGGAAGTAGTCTGGAACGTCTTGAACTCAGAGTAGTAGGCTTAGTATGTGTTGTTGATAACAAAGTAGGTTCATTGCTAGGCTGGAGTTCACAATCATGATGGAAGTTGATAGTTTGATCACAAAAATCAGGCTGAACAGAATGAATTTATTCATCATGAACTGTAGGCTGGATAAAGATCAATTTCAAAAATTTTGGGACCTTTAGCAGGATTTTTTCAGTGTTATTCATTTCCATGTCATTCGATATATTCCCATGTGCCTCTCTGTATTTACAATAAAATAAATAGCTTTCTCTTGTGAAGATTTTGGTGCAATTTTCCTTAATTCTTTATGCCTATTTTGTATGCACTTATTAAAGTTAACTTTTCTCAACATCAGATGGAGAAATTCCACTTTTCTTAAGTGCATTCTGAATTTTCAGAATTATTACGGATTATCTTATTAAATTATAACAGCTGTCATTATGAAATGAGACTGTAACATTTTAAATTAAAATTTAAGTCACGCAAAATTAGAGAAAGAATATGTAACAAAATCATTAAAACTGAATTTTTATCACTTTTTAGGCACTCATCGAGAGAGTATAAAGGGTTCTTTGTCAACCAAAATATTAAAAGGAACTTACCTAGCACTAACAGGAAGCATACTGTACTGAAAATGTGCCCACCATTACTAATCCAACTGTTCTTGCTTATTTGCAATCTGCAAGAGCTTGACTATTTGTAGTAGCATAATTATGTCAGTCTGCCCTTTTACTATATGCATAAAAGGTGTATTTAGGTCATACAGTTGTTTGTATAAATATATATATGCTGGAAAAAAGCAAGAAAATAATTCTGATATACAGAAAGAAACGTATGTTCATTCACTGGTAGTTTGTTTAGCAGGGAAGTTCCACTGACCTTTATTGCTGTTCACTTATTGGTTACAGTCAACATTTTGTTTACTCAATAGATTTTACAAAATCAGGAGGATTAAATTCTACAACGAAGTGAGCTTACTCTTAAGAATTTTATTTCATTCAAAAATCCCAGAAATGGAACACCTATTCACTTATTTGTTTGAGGTACATTTGAGATGCAGTAAATGGTAACCCTACCTTACCTCTAAACAAAGCCATCCTGCTAAGATTAAAACTATTAAAAATATACCTTGATCTTTCTTACATATATCTGATGAACTTCATGAACACCAAGCAAAATGAAATTCTTTATAAATTAAGAGAAGCACTGTGGCTTAGTGCTGGATCCCCATTTCACATGAACAAAAACAATCAACCAATTTTCTATCAAAAGGAAATGTGACTTAAATATCTAATCATGTGCAACTTAGGTTAAAAAATCAACAACAGTATACCAGACATAATTTTATTTAAGAATATGGCAACAAAATTCAAGCTGTACATTTTACATTTCAAAATTCAACCACTCTTGGTCCATTGAAATACTGTTTAAACTCATCACGAATGTTGTAAGCTTCACGCCTTGCTCTGTTATAGCGCCTAGACCCTGCAGATGGTGCAGCTGTAGGCTCATGTTGTTCCAACCAATTCTCATCTACCCCTTCTTTTTCAATGATGATATTATGCAACAAGCATACAGCACTAACTATTTTGTCCATGTGATCAGGGTTCATTTGAAGCTCAGTCTTCAAGCATCTCCATTTTACAACAAGTAATCCAAATGCACACTCCACGGTTTTTCTGGCTCGACTATGCCTCTTGTTATAGGTTTCAACATCGTGTGGTACATTCGTGTTAGGGCTGAAACCGATATCGGGGTGGGGTATCGGCTTCTTCACCTAAACTCAAAGTCATCCAAAAAGTTGTTAAAGTTCGTAAAAGTTCTATAACCGTGTTAAACCATGTAGAATGCTAACTGCAAAATTGACCACAGTCGCCACTTACAGTTTAACCTCCTGTAAGAAAGGTCCTAAAATAGAAATGAAAGCCTGAATCCGGATAACTGAAATATATATATTCTCAAAATTTTTCACAGAATTTACAAAAGTCACAGTTAGCAATGGCAATCGGAGAAAATCATTAGCCGAAGATCACAGATCATGAAACAGAACAGACCGCACCACCCCAAATGAAACTGAAATCTGTTAAACAAACATGTCGGAAAATGTTAGCCGGTTACGTTGGTCATGCCGATTTTAGAAATGGCGCTGGTCGGCCATCATGTTTTTGAACTTCCCTTCTCATAAATCACCGCGCGCTTAAGCCGGTCTCTGTGAATTCGTCACACAGAGCTCTACATCTTAACCCGACAGAATAATTCAGCCAACTGCTGATAAAAATGGCAGACGGGTCCCTTTTATCAAACTGACCTACTGGCCGAGACAATAGTCTATCTGGAAAAATAACCTGTTAACCTGAGTGCTACTCGAAAATCACCGAATGAAGAGCGTAATCAGAAAAGTGTAGTAGTGTGTTAGGTTTTGCTTCTAGAGCTTCCAGACCAGTGAAAATGAATTTTGAAGTTTTAAAAGCACATTTGATTGCGTACTGTTCTACGTCATCATACGTCACAGGAAAATGCTTCTCCTCAAAACCTTAGAATTGCAAGTTAATATTATTTTCAACGTGTTCTCCGGCTCCTGCTGAGCTCAGAGGTGTAAAAATCTTTTAAATCGGTTAAGTCTATCAGAAGTTATGGAATTTCCAAATTTTACTGTTTTCCGTTGTGCAACCAAATATTCCGCTTTTTATTTAAAGCCGTTCGTGGCCTGAAACTAAATTTAGATTGAACCTTTATTTATTTTAAGTACTTTAGAAAAGTTTTTAGTTCGTGAAATATGTTAGTTCGTGAGTTATTGAATTTTAAAATTTCGTTTCTACGACTCCATTACCGGGTTGCCTGTTATTTACTTATATTTTCTGTTTATTGGTTGATGGTTATCAGAAACTTAAAGAATATTGACTGGCTGGTTATTCTACTTGTTTACATTTACTTTTAAAGCTCTGAAATTGTTTAAATGTGATGGAATTAAATATAGAAATAAATCCCATGTGGAAATGCTTTAACATCATATTTACTGCTTTAAATCGGTCTGGAACTGCAAGTTATTAGTGAATTTAATATCAAATGGTGAAATTCTAATTATTAAAGTGCTTTACAGTATTCAGTTCAGTGCAATATTAGTGTTATGGTTGTACAAACAACTTGTGTATTCTGCTTCAGGATTATTACGGATTATGCTCATTTTGGTAAGTTTATGGTTTTAATTTTATTAGAAACTTCTTATTTATGTTGGCTATGTGCGGTTTATTTACTTTTCTGAACTTAAAGTGTTGTTATTTCGATTTTAACGATGGTATCGGGTACTGAAGTTAACCTTAAACTTTGCCGGATTTTAACGGAATCTCGAAAATAGAGAGTATGGTAGCTTACAATTCGTGTTGGCTGTTGGATAAGGACGCATTAAATATTCCTTTAGAGGGTAACCTTGATCTCCAAGCTTCACATATGGAAGCATAGTATTGGAACCTGTGGGTTTTCTTGGTCCACGGAAAGGAAAAGTTCAATTTTTTGTATGTCGAAACAAATTAGATTCCTGAAAAACACCACTATCACTTTGCCTTCCATAAGCACCAACATCCACACTTACAAATCTATAGTTTGCATCAACCAGTCCCTGAAGAATCACGGAGAAGAAATTTTTGCAATTGTAGTATTTGGAACCAGTTAACGTAGGACATCTGATACGCACATGTTTTCCATCAATGGCAGCAACACAATTTTGGAAATTCCATAGTTCTTCATATTTCTCGGCATTCTTTTTTAGTATATCTTTTTTCAGGAAAGGGCATGTGTCTTCCAACAAAACACTCCCAAATTGCGTCACACGCATCATACACTATCTTGCCAATAGTGCAGTGAGCTATCCTATATGAAAATGCCAAAGATGTGTATGCTATACCAGTTGACAGAAATCTGAAAAAAAGTAAATAAAATAAATTAATATAACTACCAAATAATCCTTTATTTACTAGCCTAATAAATGAAAAAATATAACTGATGTAAATAATTATTTTGTTCTTGTGTCAATGAGGTAGTAAGTTACAATTCTTGTTCTTGATTTACAGGTAGTGCTGTTAAAGCAAAGTGGTCCAGCTTGCGAGATGTATTTCACAAGGAACACATTAAAAAAACGAACTAGCCAACTGGCAGCGAAGCCAGATATAACACCACGTGGAAGTTTTACGAGCCTCTTTCATTTCTTCATGATGTATTACAACCAAGAAAGATGAAAAGCAGCATTCAACCCTCACCTTATTTGGCCCAAAATACTGAATACACAGAAGAGGAAGTATTGGACGATACTTCACCCAAATGTTATGAAGAAGCCGATGTGGTTACTGTTGATATTGACGTACCCAATGACAATAGTAGCAGTTTGGGCAAAGAAATACATTCTCCGAAGGTGAAAGCGAAAAAAGCCAAAACTGACAGGATGACACAGTTTCTCGCATTGGAGGAAAGAAAACTACAGCAGATCAGACAGGCATCAGCGTCATCAGTCGAAAGTAAAGTATGAAGACTACCATTTTCTCATGAGCCTGTTGCCACATTTTTGTGCAGTCCCACTACAAAGAAAATTGGCAGTCAGGACAAAAATCCAGCAAATTCTGATGGAAGAGGAAAAGACATTGCCTTCTTCATCATCTTCCCCAGACAATGTGGTCCCATTGGATTTACGTTCATTTTTAGCCTCTTGGTCAAACCCAAATGAAGGAGACCGATTTGTAAATTTTACATTTAACTATTTGGAATAAAGCATATAAATTATGTCATATTATTTCTGCTCACACCTTATGAATTTTTGATTTCAGTTGGCAATAGATTATGCTGCATTGATCATTTATAAACACAGTAAAATTTTTAATAATATATTGTTATTTAATTTAAAATAGAGATATCCATTGCTCCATACAAAAATTCAACTTTTCTTCTGGTAATAAAGTAGAGACTTTTCCTTTTTTTTTTTTTTTTTTTTGGTCAAATGAAGTGTATCC
>CM061914.1:40864822-40883674 GCA_031002005.1 Vandiemenella viatica
AGCTGGTACCCACGACTTCGTTTGTGTTTGTAAAGAATTTGGATTGACAGCTACCGACATCTAACAACCATAGTGCACGATGGGAGACTCGATGCTATTACGGTTCACGGTTTACAAAAAGTGAAACAGAAACGATCAAGTTCCAAACAAAGTGTCTTATTGCTTTTCAAAATATTCTCCCTTAAGGGGTATACATTTTTGCATACGTTCAAACCAATTCTGGAAACATTTTTTCCACTGTGAATCTGATATTTCAGAAACATGGTTTTGAAAGTCTTCAACAGCTTCTTGAGGTGATGAAAATCGCTTTCCACGCATCTTTTGTTTGACAGTGGGGAACAAGAAAAAGTCATTATGCGATAAATCGGGTGAATACGGGCAATGAGACATTAATTCGATGTTTTTCTCCTTCAAATATTCAGTTGTTTGACTTGCTTTATGGGAGCTGGCATTTTCGTGATGAAAAGAATGATGCGACGTTTTTTGTTCTTTTTCCTTATTTCATCGAAGACCGTTGGCAAGCAAACTGTTGTATACCATTCGGCATTAACAGTTCTTCGATCCTCTAATGGAATGGTTACGACGTGTCCAGTACAACCGAAAAAAGAAGTGATCATTTTCTTGGAAGTGCTCCGTGAACGAACAACTTTAGTAGGATTGGGTTCATCGTCAAACACCCAAACAGTAGCCTGTTGTTTGCTTTCAGGTTCATACGAATATATCCAAGTTCCGTCTCCGGTAACAATGTTGTATACGGATTTTGAACGTCCTCGGTCAAATTTTGTTCAACATTTCCTGATACCAATCAACAAGATCTTTTTTCTGCGCTTCGGTCAAATTATGCGGAATCCATCTGGAACATATCTTTCTCACAGGGGCGCCGACTCTGTGGGTGCTCGTGGGCTCTGGCACCCATGAGAGGTAATCAGTGGGTGCCGACCACTCATGTACGTGGACATTGAAACTAATTAGTAATCGACGTCAAGTGAAACTTGTATTACCTTCGTCACGTGCCGCTTAGCGAGGCAAGACGTCTCGACGAGATTGCACTTGCTTACGATGTGAGTGTGCAAGACTGCGCGTCATGCCCAAGGATCATAAATAACACTATCTAGTCTGTGGTAAGTAAGATTTGTAAAGAGCGTGCACTCAAGCGAATCGAGCAATTCGACCCGTCACCCGTCCGTCACGCCTCCGCGGCTCGTAGGCTGTATCAGGCGTCTCACTCATTCCTAATCGAGCTGGTAAATAAAGCACGTGCATTGAGGGCACGCTGCGCTTTATGTTATCTTGTTTAATTCGGAAAATTATTAGCTTAGATAGACAAATTCGTCCTTCGAAATCGTAATATGCCAAAACCTGAAACCGAGGGCGTAACGGTTAGCGTTCTGGCCTCACATTCGGGCAATCCAGATTTGGGTTTTCCATGGTTTCCCAAATCACTCCAGGCAAATGCCGGGATACTCCCTTCAAAAGGCCATGGCCGAATCTCTTCTCATTCCTTGCCCCCCCCCCCCCAATCCTTTCCCGTCTCTAAATACCTGTTAAGAGACGTTAAGCAGTTAAAAAAAATACCTGAAGATCCATCCACTAGTAGCTCTTCTGACCTTAGTGCAGCTTAATAAATCGAACCGGAAGATATTATTTCTGCAAATTCAGTTGAACATAGGCAAAGGCGCAATTTGCAAAGTAAGTGGCAGACAATTATTCCATAGCTGTTATAATGATGAATATATAGGTAATGTGTTTTACCAAATCTGCAAATAAACCATGCTTTGTGGCTTTTCTACACCGGAAACATTATCTAGAGGAGATGAGTTCATTAAAGCATTCAATCAAGGTGGTTTTTCATCGTGAAATAAAGCTTTGAAAAGCCTGATGTTCACTGTTTTTCTGTACTGCATAAAGCCAACTTTCGAGGCATCATTGTACTCTGCCTGCTATCATAAAGTAAACTACTCGATATGAAAACAAATCGCTTTTTAGTGACCTGAGGCTTTGCCATGAGGGACCACGAAGACAAATATCTAAATTACATTCGATTGTTGAAACTATGATCACAAGTTATTCTCGAGTTAAGCACGTGACTCCATCACAAAAAAATATGGGTGGTTGTCACACGACATCACTGACGAAGCATGTACATTGTACATTTAAAATTGTACACTGTGCAACTTTGAGTTACGAAATACTGCATAAAATAATCAAAGTAATACACAATTTGGTCTTTTTTTTCAGTTATGGTTGGTAAAGCTAGTGATATTTCCAGTAATGAATAAGTCCCATTCTTCTTTTGTTACATGGACTCAAAGTGTAATAAACATAAAATTTTTCGGACTTTGTGAAACGGTATCAATAATACTCGACAAAATTTATTTGAAATTTTTAATGATGTGCAGTACGAAGAAGATTTGACATAATTATCAAGATGTGTAGGTGTCTATATGCAGATAGGGATTCTAATGATGGAGCACGTACTGGCCGTTAATTGTGGGTTAAAGCTATCGAAGTACAATCCATGTGCATTGCACCACTCACTCGTTAAACCTGGTTGTTCAATACAGTATGAAAGAAGTACATCCAATAAGAGATTTTTCAACGTGTTGTCTTCGTACATGGTTCACCAAAACACCAGGTTTGTTTCGAATCACTGCAGGCAGATCAACAAGATAACGTTGCCGTAAATCTTAATTATTATCATTAATTTTAATTGCGATGAAAATGACACTCTGGCGGCAATTCCCCTAGTATTCGAACTATTCATTTTTGTATATTTTTTAAAAAATTCTTTATAATTGGAGTGTTAACCTTGAAAACTATTCTAAATAATTATAGTGTGCTGTTATATTTTTTGAATGACACAAAAAGTTGTGACATTACAGTAGTCCTGCAATCCTTGATTAAGATATCGATAATCGATATCCAGCGAGAGGCTACTCTCTGAGCTAGGCTTGCAATCAGTCAAGTGTTAACCCGCGCGGCAGCAACGCGGGAAAAAACGGTATGGTTGCGTGTAAGTGGAGTGGTGTATTCTTGAAGACATTTCGTGTACATGGATACGTAAAACGCGCATCCGCGACGGGAAACTAATATTGGCGTAACGTCGCTATCGTGAGACACGCCAAACGGTGCGAAAATACGCCGGTACTTACTTAGTGAACTGTGAAAGTGTTATTGTGCATTGGTAACTGTTGTACAAACATTCAGCATACTTCTTATTGAAGGAGAGTATTTTGTGATTCAACTTTTCTCTCCTAAGAACTTGTAATCTTCGGAAAAGTAATAATTAATTCCAGTTGGTGGTCGGCATACGGATGTAAGATACAAACTGTTGGAATAAAAAGTTGTTCTACTTGTACTTCCGATGTGTGAGTGTACCTTTTTAATGGTTGATTCCTATGAACTTGTGAATATTCAATATTCCTAGTACGTTCGACAAACCGCTGGTGGCGACCAAGACAAAATAATAAACTATCGATGCCTCCATGAGGTAGGTCAAATCATAGTGTTGTGGTAACATCACTATCTGTAAAAACCAGTAAAAAGCGGAATAGTTTTACAAAGTCTGAAATATGATGCTAGCGTGAAAACAAAATGGTTTTTAAAAAGTCTTCAGTCATTTGAATCTCTTTTTAATATCAAATTCATGATAGAAATTCTCGATCGTTTTGAAGCTGTAAATGCAATTGTACAGAAGATTTCTCTGCATCCTGTAGATAACAACAAAACTGTGATAAATATTTTACTGTCCAAAAGAACTGACGAAAAATTTCAAAACCTTTGGAAATCGACTTTTGACCCAGTTTTTATATTGGATGATCAACAAATCAACATTAATAATTCAAAAAATGAGTAGGATACATAAAAATAGAGACGATTCGTCAAGTGAACCGCATCAATTTTTCCCGCCAGCTGACTAATAAAAAAAAAATGCTTTGACACATTCTAGTAACGTGGAATTATTTCTTACTGATCAAAATGATACAAGCGGCGGTTACGTGAAACAGATCAACAAAGATGACTATGACGTGGATCTTTGGTTTGGTCCTTCATCGCGCTTTTAGATATTTAACGAACAATAAATGCCAGACTGAATAATGTGAAAAAACTTATATTCTTATATATAAAAATGAATGTTTGTTTGTATGTTCGTCTTCTATGCTTTACTAAATCATTCATCCGATTACGATGAAACTTAAGTGAGTTATTGTGTGCATGCCTGCGAAGGTTTGTGAACACATATACTTTAAAATAAATAGAAAAGTACTGCCAATATAGTTTTCAGGAACCCAGCCCCTCTTCCCCTTTCCGCCCCATAATTTTTGTCAATGCTCTTTTATACAAATCCACAATTTTTATCCGATATCGACGGAACTTTTCATACGTTTACTTTAAAACAAACAGAAAAATACTGTATACATTTGATTTGCGAAAAACCCAACCTCTCTCCCCCTTTCCACCCCCTTAAATTTTTTCAAAGTTATTTACACATATCCACAGTTTTTATCCACTATTGACGGATAAAAGTTTATTAGTATTCATCATACAATTCTTCTTAAAACTATATACATTAAGTAGGTGCTAATACTTATCTCCAGCTAATAAATATTATGTTACACGCTGCTAATATAATGATTTCGTGAAAGAATGTAGGCCCTCTCCGCGAATTAGTTGCGTAAAATCCTCTCGAGATTTCCACCGGGATAGCGCGTCAGTAAAAATACAAGGCGACGTTTCGGAGTCTGCTTCTGGCTCCATCTTACGGCGAACTTTACGATAAATGATTTCATTTTTATTTCTATGATAGGTAACATTCTTTATTGTTTAATCTAGTATTTTTTTACCCGTCTGTTTTTTTTTCCCTCAATATTTTAATTACAGCTGTACCCGCGATTTCATTCACGAAAGCGATCCTTGCAGACACAAATCAAATGCAATGATAAATCTTTATTTCTATTAGGAATTCACAAATCATTGGTTACTTAATTATTACTATTATAAACTTGATAATCTATAAGTTTTGTTACTCAATCACGTTAAAAAAGCCAAACTCATTTTATAAAGTGTAGTGTGTTTTTTTGGTCTGGAACAGAATATAGAAAACGCAAACTCTTTTTTTTTTTTTCCTTACTCTGCCTTCCTGTTCGCTTATAACTTGACATCTACTGGGTGGATTTAGTAGCGATTTTCACTATTACATAAAAATAGTTGGTGCCGGCGACTTCTTTCATGTTTGTCAAAAATTTTGAAGGTTTTTATTTAATTTGCTTGGAACCCTGGGGATTTTACGGGATAAAATGTAGGTTACTCCCTTCCAAATAGGAAACCCGCCAATGAAAGTCGCGTCAAAACTAGTTCACACTCTTTGCCCGTTTTTTTATGTATCATCGAATGAGCACCCACGAGGCTTTCTAAGAGTCGGCGCCCCTGCTTTTTCACACCTAAATGTTCATGCAAAATCGATTTTATTGCAGTTTGCGATATCCTAAGAGACGCCGCTAACTGCCTGTAAGTCACATGCCGATCTTTTTTGATCATTCTGCGCACACAATCGATGTTTCTAGGAATGACAACCGATTTTGGCCGACCTTCTCGACACTCATCACTGACAGATGCACGACCATGACGAAATTCTGCGAACCAATTGTAAACAGTCTTCTCTGATGGTGCTTCATTACCAAAAGTTGCACGAAGCGATTCTATGTATTGTTGTTGAGTAAGGCCTTTTGAAAACATAAAAAGTCATCCAACGTAAGCCTTCACGGGTGATTTCCATTTTTGCTCGAACTTCTTCTTTTAAACGTTCACTATCAACAACTTACTCAGTCAATTTCTAAATTGCCACTGGCTTCACAATAAGAAACGTCATTGTTCACAAATACAGTGGTGCCTCAACTCATTAACGCCACCTATTGTTCGATTGTAAAAACTTAAAAGGCAACAATCGTACCTCATCTGCGCTATGTACTACCATGCTCATATTAATCCGAACGACCTGAATTGCACATTGCTACATTTCCTCCTGGTACTTATTCAACCCATTATACACATCTACCAAGACAGTACTATACCCGGTAGGTGGTACATTCACGTTACTATCCAAAATTGAGACTCACCTACCTCACAAAAAAATGACATATTTTAACATATTCGTTATACAAACGAAAATATGGAATATATTTCGTTAATAAAACAGTTGTGCAGACATTGAATGCACTTAATTTTAGGTTTTTGAAACACTCAAGAGAAATTACGTTTCCATACAGAACATAAAAAATTATCGTTTTCAAACAAAGAGTTAATTTTGAACAAACGTTAGGGTCAGAAGAAAGTAAGACATTATACCGATCATCTGTCACTTAAAATAACTAACTATTAATGATAAAATCAATATTTGCGTGTAAAGATAGTTTTAGGTGAGTGCGTTGACAAATAATGCAGCTTTTTGATGTTAGTTAATTTTGCGGTGTGCTATGAAGACATGTTGTTCTTTTACTACCACATTTAAACTTATTTTAGAAACATACGGAAAAACTTATAACTTAATTACTGTTGTCGGTGACATGATATGTCGTCAACGCAGTCTGAGTTGACAGTATTTTAGCGTCAAAAAACTTATTTTCACCTACCATTTATAACGAAAGCTGTTTAAGGCGAAATGAAAACTCTTTTTAAAACAAAAACAAAACAAGATGAGGGTTCAGTAGTTGAAGACACAATTTCGCATAGTGTTGTCACCTTTGTGGTTTTAGTGGTGTTTCATAAGCAGGCAAAGAAAAAAAACTAATACGGCTTTTCGCTGTAGCAATATTCTGTGGATGGTGCTGTTAAAACTCAAACGACAGGTGAAACGTTGATTTGATGTTCTTACAAAAAACGTAGTTGGCAAGTATCCAAGGACAGGCACTTAAAACATGTGGTAATTAATGAACTGCTGCGTTTGCTATCGGACACGAACGAAATAATTTATTTATTTCGCGATTTATACGCTTCTTACTACTTGAAGTTATTATAGTATACTAACTTTTCACTCCATTCTGATGTTATTACTACGGTGAACTCTTCCGACAGTAGTCCGTATAGAACCTGCACTGATTTAAGAGGTAAAATTGTTACCAGTCAACTGGTACCCAGAATACAACCAGAAGTATCACAAGTGCGAAAATTTTAGAAGCTCATACTAATCAATAACGAATGACAATGAACAATTGTATTTATATTTTATAATTGTTCTTTATGAGACATAAAGTTTGGAGGAATACACAGGAAGCTGGGAACAAGGAAACGTAATGCTGGTCAACACGTGTATAAGAGTTGTTGCCCCCTCTACTGAGGTCTTGGTAGGACTCATCAACCATCACTTATAGGCGTCACGGGCGCTGACCCGGAAGCATGGTGGCTAGCCCTCGGGTAGTTCGTGGAGCAGACGGTTTGAGTCCAGCCTCGGACATAAGTGATTTTTATGAACTGTAACGTTCTTCTTGTGTTTAATCTACTGTGGATCACCAAAATCACAACATACACCAACTGAGAAGCTAAAATAATGGAGAGGATGTATGTATCGATAAACTAATACAAATGGTTTATTAGTTTATTTTTTACCAATTCAGTCTTTAAATGTATTTTATGTTCTTGAAATGTTACATAAACGATTATTTACCAAGTACTGGAAAGGAATCCAGCCACGGTATTCAACTATGAACTAGTCCCCTGTTAGCCTGAAATTATTTCTTTAATCAACAAATTTGCTGTCATCACAGCTATAGCAGGATGGAGTTCAAAACTGTGAAGGCATAACAAAGTTTTTAATTGGTTAGGGCTTTACAACCAGCCGATTTCAAGGTCATTAGGGCCTGGAGAACGATGGGGAAAGGAACGCCAATTATCGCAGCCATGGTAATTTGGGAAACACGTCGCGGCATTCGCTTGGAGTAATTTCGGAAAACCGAAACCCGAACAACAGGTCCGGTGATCTAACATGCGACTTTCCTAATTCCATTCTCGAGCGTTAACCACTCTCCCAACTTGTTCGGTGACAAAACAACCCCAAAATTCCTTCCCAAAGAAGAAACGGTTATACGTGGATCTCACGTTTCATTAAGTCTGAGAAAAGATCTCGGGTAAGTTATCGAATTACTGAAGCTGTTGAGCCAAAAAAAATAGTGTCAAAATACTAAAATACAACAGTGATGAATGAGGGCAAATTTTACGTAAGGATATGAAATAACTTAATATTTCGAATATTGAAAATTATGTGTCAGCTAAAAAAAGACTCTGCGATCAAGGACGACACTGCAAACTGTTCCAAAATTTTATAGTTTAGCGCTGTTATTCTCTGCAGTTGGTTTGTAGAACAGCAGTTATAGTTGAAGGAGGAAATTGTAAGTTTACGCTGAGCATTTGACCACTCGGAACTTGCTTTCCATTTAAAACAGAGGGTCTGGCTGGGAGTAGTATTATAACGTCTATAAGCTGAGTAATGATAAAAATCTACATTATCACCTGTTTAAAAAAGTTTTCTCACTGAAAGAAGGTTATTATTTCACTTGTGTAATTGCTGCGGATGATTCTTTTCAAACACTTCTAGGGCTCAATTACAGTGTTATTTCGTTGTATGTGTACAAAGATTTCAGATACGTCATGATGATGTTTCGCATTGTGGTTGATAACTTCCCTGAGTTTAACAGAATTCATTATGCAAAGGCTATATTAAAACTGATTACAACCGTCTGCTTCTGTAAAAGTTTTTACTCGCTATAAAACTAAGTTTTGTGAATATAAACTTAGAATACGTGGCTACGAACGTGAAAGTAGGTATTTACATAATCTCCCAGTACGTGGCTTCTCACGAAACGTAATCCACTTCCGCAAGATTTTAACTCAAATGTCTTGTATTTAGGCAGCATTAGTCAAGCAAAATATTTACTGCAACTTGTTAGTTCCTTTCCTCCATTTTTCCATGTGTTTGATTAATTTAAAAAAAAAATCTTTATCCACATGTACGAAGTCACGGATACGAGCTAGTCCTAAATATACCCTGCCGGTTGGAAAAGATTTTCTCGCTAGCATATGCAAATAACCCTATCGTCAGCTATTGTTGTTCGTTTCCCCTTCACCGAGCGGGGCGGTGTAACAGTTAGCGTTATCGCCTCGCATTCGGGAGGACGGCGGTTCGAATTCCCGTCCGGGCATCCAGATTTGGGTTTTCCATGTTTTTTCCCAAATCACTCCAGGTAAATGCCGGGATGCTTCCTTCAAAAGGCCATGTCCGAATTCCTTCCCATTCCTTGCCCCCATCCCTGCCCTCCATCCTTTCCCGTCTCTAAAGACCTCGCTGTTAAGAGACGTAAAGCAGTTAAAAAAAAAGCCATCATGTGTAATAATATTTTTAAAAATTACATTGTAAAACACAAGAGAGTGAGCCAAGCAACCAATAACGCGAACTCACTCATATATGAAGCATTATTACGAATACAAATGAGCGGTCTGGTGGTTCTGTAGCTAAGAAGTCTGACTGGAGATCGAGAGGTCCCCGGTTCGAATACATGTCTCGGCTAGGCTTTTCAACGGCCTTAACCAGACTTTCACGTCTGGTTCAATTTGCTATGTAACGTGTTATGTGACGTACACCTGAGAGCTTCGGTGATTCAGATTCAACGTTAAACTGAAGGTACCTCGTAAATGGCTAGGATTGCCGGGTTATGTAAAGGCAGATACGACAAGGGTAGAATTCGCAGCCAATATATACCTTGTCACCAAGCATTACAACCTTACGGAATTATTATTATTACGAATACAAATATGAGTTTTTTCTTTTATATTGTATTCGGCAACAGTTCCTTTGATTATTTGTGCAATATATTGCTCTGTTTGATTTTCTTCCATTTCAGCAGCTGCCTGTATAACTCTTGCCCTTTTGGAACCTATAATTCCTTGTGCCGCGACACTAAAAAATAAACCAATGATTTCATTGGATTACTCCGTATGTCCCTGATAAATCTGGTCCATTCAGCCATTTCTAAAATCAGTGTAACATTTTTCTTTACTTTTACGTATGTAGATAGAAGTAAGACGTTTTAAAATATTTCACTGAGTTTTGTCTCTATCATGTGGTACTTGAGGATCAGTAAAATTTAACCTGCAAAATGCTTCTCCATGCCTACGATGATGAGGTGTCCATAGTACAGTTATCAACCCGCAAAGAATTTGAATGATTGTCGGCCCATGTTAACCCTACTTTTGCAATGGAATTTATAAATCAGATTAATTTCTTTTTTTAAATCTTGGGGTTGTAGCAAAATGACCAAATATGGGTCTATTCCGTACATTTTTGTATATAATATTTTGTATATTTTTATATATAAAAAGAATAAGAAAGGAATTATCGGAGAGGATGGTCAGTGTTTGTGGGACCTCCCAGCTAAGACGCGCCAAAGTGACGCGACAGGCCAGCGGCTGGCAGGGACAATGGACACCAGCTACCCTTCTCACGCAGTTGGTCAAGCGTATAATCCCTTGGCTCCGGGGAAACGGTACACTGAGGTGAATAAACTATCCAAGCCCCAGGTCTAGGGACGGGCAGTTTGGAGGTCACAGGTGACGAATAAGTCCGAGGCTATCCCGAGTTCACACGAATCGAGAAAGACAAGGTTCGCCTATCGTGACAGCCGAAGGGAGGAGCTTAAAAATGGCAGAACCAATCGAGAGAGACTTTCCTTTGCATTTTGTAATAATGGTGTATATTTTCTATGTAAACCACGAGCGACGAGAGGAGGCTTTTTCCGGCGGACGCTGGAGAGGACTTGGCTCCGAGCCTTCAGACTAGAAGGAGCGGATCTTCCGAAGCTATAGATCGCTCGGTCTTGGCATCGAACCTGAGGGTCGATAAGCGTGTCTTGTACAGTGAGGTCACTGGGCACGCATCCAGTACGATTGAACGCTATAGCCAAGGGGCTATAGTAATTCCGCCGTCGCGGGAAATACATCGCCGTCACGGTAACAATTCTACAGTGCAGTGTGGTACTTTTATTCGGTCATTGAGTACAGCCCTGTAACGACCACTGAATGATTAGGAGTTCTCGCACCCTCGCAAATATTAAGATAGCTGGGGCAGACTTTCTTAAAGCCACACTTGGTGGATAATTTAAATTATCCTGGCGCCCGGCATTTGAGATCGAATACAGTTAATGTCAATACTGTGTTTGATTTATGGTTCCCGATCATTGTGAAGGGAACTTTCATTTAAAAAATCAAGTGTGGCTTTCTTACTTGCCAATTAACATTGGGAGTTTGTTTCAAGATTAATTTAAAGGTGGTTGCGTTTTAATGCTTTGTTTATTTGTTAATATGTGTTGGCAATTGTAAGAAGAGGCTTTGCATAGTTCTTTTTATCATATTTCAATGTGTCAATGTTAACGATAAATAAGCCTCGCCTGTACGCCATGATGAGTACCCAATAAATTAGCAGCATAGGGTTTCTTTTAATTATAAAATGAAGTGAAAGGTTTTCACCCTTACCTCCCCAGGCATAACCGCCACAATTGGAGCCCAACGTTTGGCTTCGATTAAATTAATCAAGCGATTAAAATATCTTAATGACAGGGTTTTTAAAAGTACACACTGTTCTGGCTATTTTCAAATTTTTGTGTAGCTTGCATATTTTGGTGTTTTATACTAACGTTCAATTTGCTCATGTTTTCATGTTGTTTTGATTATTTGAACAATCCATTCATAATTTCTCAATGATGATGGGAGTTTGTTTTTCAAAACACTCCATTTGTAATGTGAAATTGATGTGTTTGTGCAGAGTGTTCTGTCCACGTGCACTTGGATGTGTTGTGTTCATGACGGCGTTGTTGATATTTGTTGTGTTCTGTTTTACAAAATCTGTGGTTGCAATTTTATTTTTTTATTGCATGTTTGTGAAGCAAAATTTGCCGAATTTTGTATTGAATCGCGGGTTTGATGTAAGATTTCCTATTTGTTTTTCGTGTTGAGCGGGGAATTTGTGTAGTTCTGTGATTTATTTCGTTTGTTTGCGGGAGTTTCATGTTTGCTATTGTAGATTCTGTTAATGAAGCTTAGATCTGGGATTGTTTTAATAGAAAACTTATCGGTAATTTCGGGAAGTAGTGAGATCATGAATGAATTAAATTCGGAGGCAATGCATCAACGAACTATGGCAGAAACTGAGACGAATGCAAATGTTGATTTAGCTTCTGAAGCGAGTTACAGCTCTCAATCCACAACAAGCATGGGGGAGACAGAAATGGAAAATTTTCCAAATATCTCTGATAGAGTCACAGAAAATGTCTCAGCTCCACCCAGTGCTAAAAACACCCACAATCCAGAAAACACTACACCAGTTCCACAAGAAAACATACTGCAATTGGGCAATATGATGGCGATGATGATGGCGCAAATGGCGCAATATCAGAAATCCAATGAGGATAGGCACAGTTGCAAGCGTCACAAAATCAAATGCAGTCACAGTTGTCAGAGAAAATCGATGCACTTGACAGGAAGAATGAGGTTACTCTCAGGATGGTGGAAGAACGATTATCCAGCTTTCAAGGGCAGATCTCGGAAGAGGTGAAGAGTTTTAAAGCGAGCATTAGGTCTGAAGTCAATAGTTTGTCCCAGACCACAGATAAATTAGCTAAAACTTGTGACTCGTTGAAAAATTCAAATGCAACGTGTCGACATTACGATGTCAGCAATATCGAGTTTAGAATTCCACGGTTTGGCTCACGCAAGAATATCAATCCAAAAGCATATATTTCTGAGGAGCTTAGTTGCCCGGATCATGTCGACGAAGTGTCGGTTCTTGGCGAGCAATTAAGGAGATAGGTTCAGAAATCGTGGAAGTCGAAAGTGGTGATTTCAGTCCTCCACAGAAATCTTCTCATATTGCGGTATTGCAGACTGGGAATGAGTCGGTGGTCAAGGTCATCACCCAACTTTTAGTTAATGAAATTGCCAGTCTGAATGCAAAAGTCTCTGAGATCAAGAGATACTGCTGTTTAGGTAGTCTTGGACCCACAGTCAAAAGAAAGCTGTCAGTGAAACAATGGACATTTGTAGGGCACGAAGCGAAAGATTCGCAGTACATGTCTCTCGTTAGAGCCAGGCAAAAATCCGCTAGTTTCCCAATACTTGAAGATAAGCGGAATCATTATGAGAATTCACGGCCGATCAACATCGCGTGGAGTTTTTCTATTCGTGATTTAGTATGGAACACAATTTCTTTATTCCTTGCGATCAGAACGGACGCAACTGTCAGCTGGACCCATTAGTGAATGGGGTCGCTCCACGAACAGAATACCTGTTCCAGGAATGCCATTAGCCAGCAGGCACGGACCACTGAAAGTCGGTAATATTGTAGGCCCGAGGTTTCACGTCGCCCAATGCTGTGTTGAATATGGAATAGACAAATATTCGCAAAACAAAATTGTCTTCCAGAAGAAAATTCATGAGTGCCTTAAAGTTGTCATGTAGGCTAGTCGTCTATCGTGCCAAAAACGATGACGAAAGGGCTAACTTTGAATTATCCGATTTCGGATCATTAAAGTTAGTTTGTACAGTACAGTATACATGCTTTATCTTAGATTCATTACTGCAGTGTAAATCATGCTTAAAAATACGCAGATGCCAGTTCCGCTACTTTAAACAATTTGTTTTGCTGGAAAAATTAAAAACGGAGAATTCAACGAAATTTCAAGTTAGCAAATTTGCGGTTATATTGAAAAGCTACTTACAATATTTCCATATTCGGAATTTTAAATGCTTGCTTTACATTTCCGAACTTCATATCTTGTCCACGTGAAATTTTTATAACCAAATTGACTTTCACGATGTTAAGTGGACGTGATAGGATAAAAGTCCTGAAATTTTAAATGATTTCCTGAGCCATAAAAATTGTACGCAGTCGCGGGTAAAATGAAACGCCGTTGTTGCTCCCAACCTCTTATCTTCGCAATCATAATTCATTTAACAGCGATACACATGTTGTGATATGTTTTCTAAGAATATTCTGTGACATAAACCAAAAGGTTTCAACGTTTTGTGATGAATCAGTTCGATGTAACGTTTATACCGCTAGGTTGTTACATGGCATTTTTCTGGGAAGAAGCGTACAGCGAGCGCAATGTCGCTTTGTCTGTAGTTGGTCGAAGATCTAGAGTTATCTCGCCAACATGTTTTTAGCTTTTTTTTGTGTGTCTATTAAGGTTGGCGTAAGTGCCGTGAATAATGCCGCCATAGAACACGAAATACTTGCTGGAAAGTTTTGAAAATTGTGTTGGTCATCACAGGAATAAGGAATTCTAAGTTGAATGATTACAGGAACACTGGGCAGTTTTCGCGACACTTTGCTGTTATTTTGTTAACGGTTGAGCGAGGTCAAAGTGGAGTAAGTTACAGTTGATTGCATTCGTAAAGGCTAAATGGAAAAATTTTGTTTACGGGATGAATTCAATAATTCAGGTAACTTTGCAAGTTAAGGTAATTATCTTTGATGCTAACTTCAGTTAAAAGGAATGTTGATTTTTATTTCAGTTGGTTTCATTTCGTTCATTAATCCGGCATTCATTGGCGGCAAAAAAGTTGACAAGTTCGGGCATGTAGCTCAAAAATAAGGTTTACTCGCCATTTGCAGTAATTGCAATTTTGACTTGTTTGTGAGACAACAACAGTAACTTCATGTGAATTTTTATATTATGTTTATCATGTTGTTTTCCTGTATGTTTCAGTCTGTGTACATATTTTCTTATTTCATCTATAACTACTTGTGTATAGATTTAAAAATGATTGGTTCTAGCTAAGGCTCTGCTTCAGGCTACATGTAAATCCTTTGTAAGAAAATGGCCGGAACAATTCCAATTCGCTGCGCGTGATATTTCCTTGCAGAATAATAACTTGATTTTAAATCACGAGCGGAAGGGATAGAGTGAAAACCAAAGATTCAAATATTGTTAAATTTAGATGATTATATCAGATCATTAAGTAAGAAGATAAGGCAATCAGCCGCAAAACAACGTAAATATTGAAATTATGGTTATTGTATTAAAATTATCGTATTAGACAATAATTTTAAAATTAACTGGGTGGCATATGTAGCAGAATGACCAAATATGGGTCATTCCGTACATTTTTGTATATAATATTTTGTATATTTTTATATATAAAACGAATAAGAAAGGAATTATCGGAGAGGATGGTCAGTATTTGTGGGACCTCCCAGCTAAAACGCGCCAAAGTGTCGCGACAGGCCAGCGGCTGGCAGGGACAATGGACACCAGCTACCCTTCTCACGCAGTTGGTCAAGAGTATAATCCCTTGGCTCCGGGGAAACGGTACACTGAGGTGAATAAACTATCCAAGCCCCAGGTCTAGGGACGGGCAGTTTGGAGGTCACAGGTGACGAATAAGTCCGAGGCTATCCCGAGTTCACACGAATCGAGAAAGACATGGTTCGCCTATCGTAACAGCCGAAGGGAGGAGCTTAAAAATGGCAGAACCAATCGAGAGAGACTTTCTTTTGCATTTTGTAATGATGGTGTATATTTTCTATGTAAACCACGAGCGACGAGAGGAGGCTTTTTCCGGCGGACGCTGGAGAGGACTTGGCTCCGAGCCTTCAGACTAGAAGGAGCGGATCTTCCGAAGCTATAGATCGCTCGGTCTTGGCATCGAACCTGAGGGTCGATAAGCGTGTCTTGTACAGTGAGGTCACTGGGCACGCATCCAGTACGATTGAACGCTATAGCCAAGGGGCTATAGTAATTCCGCCGTCGCGGGAAATACATCGCCGTCACGGTAACAATTCTACAAGTGCAGGGTGGTACTTTTATTCGGTCATTGAGTACAGCCCTGTAACGACCACTGAATGATTAGGAGTTCTCGCGCTCTCGCAAATATTGAGCTAGCTGGGGCAGACTTTCTTAAAGCCACACTTGGTGGATAATTTAAATTATCCTGGCGCCCGGCATTTGAGATCGAATACAGTTAATGTCAATACTGTGTTTGATTTATGGTTCCCGATCATTGTGAAGGGAACTTTCATTTAAACAAATCAAGTGTGTAGCTTTCTTGCTTGCCAATTAACATTGGGAGTTTGTTTCAAGATTAATTTAAAGGTGGTTGTGTTTTAATGCTTTGTTTATTTGTTAATATGTGTTGGCAATTGTAAGAAGAGGCTTTGCATAGTTCTTTTTATCATATTTCAATGTGTCAATGTTAACGATAAATAAGCCTCGCCTGTACGCCATTGTGAGTACCCAATAAATTAGCGGCCTAGGGTTTCTTTTAATTATAAAAAGAAGTAAAAGGTTTTCACCCTTACCTCCCCACGGCATAAACTGCCACAGGGTGCATTCACGATCTCTGATTTTTATTTTATTTATTTTTTTTGTACAAAATTGCCGAGGGACAACAACTTACTGCATATTTTGTAAGTGGCTTCGGTGTCATTCTTTTTAAAATATTTCTAAATGATGTTTTTTCCCACAAGTGACTTTTTGTATTTATTTTAATACATTATTTAATCCGAAAATGTGCGACAGGTCATCAAATATCATAATTACATTTTTCTACTATTAAGTCAGCTAACTAATGAATTTAATTTTGAGACTCACTGACTTATCTAGTTACCTTCAAAAATAAGAAAAATAATACTTTGCGAGCATCTATTAGTTTTATTACTATTACTCAATAATACTTTTTTGAGGCATATGCTGATATTTTATTGAATGCTCATATTAATATCTTTTTAATTTAATTCTGCAATCATCGACAAATTATTTATTGATTAATCAAATTACTATAGTCCTCGCATTTGTAATTTCACATCAGGAGCGAAAATTATAATGTATGACTACTTAGTACATAGTTATTTGCTAATCAGTTTATCGAATTATGATGTGATACTTCACCCTAAAATTCATTTCGGATGTTAAATTTGACATCACAAACGTTTTCTAACCTCTAAGGTATGTGGCGATAACTATAGCTGCTTGGACCCGTGCATCTTCTATAAATATGAGATTTTTAGTATACGGAGTGGCCCAAAAGAGTGTATACAGTTACATACACAGCATATTTAATCCCATAGGTGCTCAAAATGTCCACCTTCGGCATTGATGCATTCCTGCGACCTGTCCCCGACACTCTCACACACAGTGCGACAAAAATTCCGAGTAGAAAGAATTTCCTTAAACGCATCATCAATGAAATTCTTCAGCAGTACTACTGTGACGGTTTTTCTGAAAAAAAAACTTTATCCTTTACTACTCCCCAGAGGATGAAATCCGTTGGAGATAAGGCCGAGGAACGTGCTGGCCAGTCAATGCTCCCCCGTCGTCCAATCCAACGCTGCGGGAATGCCTCGTCTAGGCATATATGGATAGCAAGAGAACAATGCTTTGGGGCCCCATCCCGTCGAAAGAAAAATTCCGCGGAGTTGGGACGGTATTGCAGTTATGGCACCACAACATCGATAAACATGCCCAGATATTTGGAACAATTAAAAGTTTCATCGAAAAAGACAGGACCCACGATGCCACACCATACTGAGACGCCTAACTGATTCAATTGCATAGTCATAATGACATGTGGGTTTCCATCGGCCCAGTTCACACAGTAATGTTTGCTGACGTGACCAGAAAATTTATAACAGGCTTCATCTGTCCACACGATTTCCGAAAGCAGGTCTGGTTGTTCAGTCAGTTGATTGCGCATTATCTCAAAGAACTGTAGTCTGCGGAATGGATCGTCCTCAACAAGGCCATGCAACAGTCTGTGGCGGTACGGCTTAAAGTGCTGCATCAGACGTTGTAATGTTGTGCTCGGAATACCCAGTTCCTGAGACGTACGTCGCGTGGACTGCTTTTTACTGTTTAAGTATATAAGGACTACCTTCATCTCAATTTCCTTCGTCGACATCGTGCGCGGCCGTCCAGACTTCGGTGCATTGGCGACGGAACTCGTAGCCTCAAAGTTGTCTCTGATGCGGTAAATCGTAAGACGTGACAGCCCGGGCAAATGAAACTCCTCTTCCCACAACCTACACACGGTCGCGAGGCTGAAAGCGTAAGAAGGATCAACATGATCCCTGAATAAACTCTACAATGGCTGCACTCTCCAATATCTCAAGTCGCCAGTAGTGACTGCAGCCTTCGCCAGTCAAACATCACACCTAGAAGAAGAGGGCCTTAAGTAATCTCAGCACTGACTCTTCATCACCTGGACGTGGAGAAGGAAGAAATATGCATAGAAGATGCTCGTTGGAAGAAGAATCCTCGCGCAGTCGGTTCCAGGAGCAAGAAGACGCAGTGAAGTACATACCAAAAGCTACACATCTTGGCTGTAACGAACCCCGCGCAAGCAGGGCTCACTAATGCACGACCACGACAACTGTTCCAGGGAGAAATAGGCTCTCCGTGTCTTTCAGTGCATTATAACGGACGTCAATATGGCTGGGGATTGTCTTCGACCCCACGTCATGACAGAGTCGCCACCACGAGGTTCCCCGTGGACACATGCAAGGGTGGCTAAAGTCGTTTCTTCCGAGAGTCCGTAGCTTCCCTCCAACGGATGTGGTGGAGGGGAGTGGGGTGATTCTTAGAAGTCCCAATCCCGCGGCCGGGGTGGCTGCCGGGTGGTAAGGTAGTTGTGGCTTAGTTCCTGAGGGGACATGATCCTGCTCGGGTACCCCCGAGGACGGATCCTAGCGCTGATGAGGCGGTCTCTGCATTTTAATATTTCTAGTAGGTCTTAAGGATGCACCGTCGTTGCTCCTTGCCCAGATTTCCAGCCATCGTTTACCCTAGACAGAAAAGAAAGGGCATAATCAAT
>CM061914.1:40884674-40973289 GCA_031002005.1 Vandiemenella viatica
AAATTATCTTAATAATTTAATTCGCGAATTTACTTTAGAAGATGACAATGAGCTATTTCAAAACTTTACGATATCGATTTCGAACATTTGCTGTCATTAGTTGGACCTCATATTAAAATACACGATACGCCTATGCATGAGGCGATCCCACCTGAAGATAAAATTTATAATAACTTTAAGATTCCTAGCCTCAGGAAGTCCCTACACAAGCCTGCAGATATGTTCAAAGTATATAAACAAAGCATCATCCGTTTAGTACGGGTAGTCTGTGATGGCACTATTGAATCACTCCTAAATAATATGAAAGCTGGTACATATTTTTAATTTGTGTTCACAAATATAGATTTAAAGGTTTTTTATGTTTTTTTAATTATGGCATTGATTTCAAGTTATTAATAAAATTGGTAAAACAATTATATTGGCTCGCACAAAATCAATATGATTTTAGGCACTTAGGATCTGAAGTTCGTAACACCAAATTCAATCAAAATCCGTTTAGCTGTTAGAAATACTATTAAAAAAGACTTACCATTTCCCATTATAGAAGTTCTCTTCTGTTTTGATCGTTCTCGCCTGAATGACCCTAGCTGGCTTGTTATTTTTTTCTTCACATTATCAATACTAAAGTTTAATATCTCGCTGATTTCACGCCATGCACCTTATTTTTTAGTTCGATTATAATACTGGAGCTATTTCATAACACCCTCTTCGATTCATACGCATCAATTAGAGTTAAGCAAGTTTCATTGTCCCACGTGCTCACGCTCATTGTAGAAACCGCCAAATACCGTCCACACTGAGCGCCGAACAAACACTGGCTCGCCTTTGAGCATTCCAAAATACCGACAACCGATCGGCTCGCCACGAGCGCGCTCGCTGTCGTTCATTGCGAGCGTGTTCAGGCATCCACACTTGAGCCGCTCGCTTCACTGAATGGCTCATTCGCCTGAGCGTGCTCAAGTGGATACGAGGCCGTAGACGGTTCGACACCTCTTGTTGAGGCCTGGATTGGTGGCCCGCTTGCCATTGCGCAAGCTTCTAATTACCAGAAACCAACAATGTCTAAGACTCCAATGGGCATGTGAACTCCATCATTGGCGTGCTGAGTGGAAAAATGTAGTTTTTTTGGAAGAGTCTTGCTTCAACTTGTCCTACAGTGATTTTCGCGTACGTTTTAGATGCTTCCTTGGTGAACGCATTGTTGAACGGCACAGCAGACAAACGCCGAGAGCTGGGGGCAATTGGAGTAGCAACCGATCCATCAGGTAGGTTTTAGAGCCTGAGGCACTGCCCTTCCATCAGGCAGCTTCTAAAGGTCTCCGCCGTTCACTTGATTTGTGGCCTTTCCCCTTACAATTTAATTACTACAAAAAGAAAGGTATTTACTTTCTTTTTCCCCGGTTTTCGAATCTATCTAGGGCCTCTGTTGTTTCTCATATACATTAATGATTTGTGAGACATAATAAGGGGGATGAAATGATTATTTGCCAATGATGCTTTTATTTATCATGAAATCACAACCCAGGATGATTGCGCTTTGTTACAAGACGATATTATGAAAATAATTGCGTGGTGTAAAGATTGGCAGTTGGAGTTAAACGCTAAAAAGTGCCAATTCATGCATGTAAGTAAAAAGGTGACACCATTTAGCTTTGAATATACTGTTAATGGCACTGTCCTTATAACGGTAGATTTCGCTAAATACATAGGGGTAACAATTTGTAATAATTTTTCGTGGAATGAGCATATCGATTTTTTTTTTTTTTTTTTTGTAACAGTTTAAGAGCATATCGAGAATGTAATTGGGAAAGCAAATCGTATGCTTCGATTTCTAGGTCGTAATTTAAAACAATGCACTCCGACGTTAAATCGATTGCATACAAGTCACTAGTGCGGCCCCACTTAGAATATTGTTGCTGTGTATGGGGTCCCCATCGAAACGGATTAATGGAGGCATTAGAGATGGTTTAAAGAAGTGCCAACCGATTCATGACAGGTATATATAGTTGGAGGAAAAACGTAAGTGCGATGTTGAAGGAGTTAGGTTGGGAGAACCTGGAGCACCGAAGGCGTTGCTCTCGACAGAAGCTAATTGAAAAATTCTCGACTGACGTATTTCGGAATGACACTAAACAAATATTGCTACCAGCAACATTCATCCCAGAACCAATTCATTTCTGTACTCATTTTTTTTCACGAGCGATTAGGGAGTGGAATAGAAAGGATTTACATGGCGACTAAACATAAAATCCGACAGGAGTAGCTTTCGATAAAGTACTCCGGCCATCCTGATCTGGGTTTTCCATGGTTTCCCCAAATCGCTCCATGCGAATGCTGGGATGGTTCCTCGCAATAGCCCATGGGCGCCTCCTGCCATATCCCGTATATCCCTTCCAAACCATTAGTGTACGTTTCCACTGCAACCGAGTTCGGCCGAATTTTCACTCTGCCGAACTCTGCCGATCCAGTCTGCCGACTGAAAGTGGTCACACTGGCGCGGACTTCGACCGATTCAGTTGTAAACATATCGCGTTGCAAGATGGCTGAAACTGGCGTTCTAGAAATGTTGAGTGAGAATTCTCTATTGAGGTTTAATATCATGTTTGGTCGTGAAAAAAGTGAATGGGTGAACGAAATTTTTTCAGAGAGAGAGGCTGAGGGAGAGTTTCATACATTGTTCCCCAAATTATTGGAACAGCCAATTAAATTTCGTGAATACTTCAGAATGAACCCGGACACATTTTTTTATATTTTGGAAGGAATCCGACCTGCTATAGAAAAATATTCGAACTTCAGGAAATGTATTTCTCCGGAAGAAAGGCTTGCTGTGACACTGAGGTACTTACCTAAGCCGATTTTATTTAATGCAGGTGCACTTGTTCGATACCAAATTCTCTGTTCTCAAACCTAACAAATATACAAAACAATACATTCATTATCCAAAGATCCCAATAAGAGACTGGCTCTGTGGGATGTGGAAAGTTGTCAATTTATAGTTAAACAATTTCATTACAAAATACACATACCGGTACACCAGATGATGGACAGTCATAGCACACATTAATTATGACAACTACAAAAACTACTCGCAATTATTTTTTTATAGATACCTTAGAAATAAAATCTTTGAGAGAGCAGAAGGAGTTGTCAGTAAAAATTGTTTCAAATTTTTCCTGAATTTAATTTTGTTATCTGCTAGACATTTAATATCTACTGGGAGCTTATTGAAGATATGTATGCTTGAATATCGGTGACACTTTGTTTTCTATTCAGAAGATAAGAACTAAGCCATTTATTAAAAATGCCATCTCTACAATAATGCTTTAATTTCTGTATCAGAATTTCATGATCTACACAGTCACAAAAAATTCCCAAAGGTATTAGTTGTCATATATGCCTTCTAAAATATTGTCTGTTGAATGACTCTTCTGAAAACCAAATTGTGATTTAGTTAGAATATTATTATTTTGAAGGTGAATTTTCTTTGACATGAATATCATTACTTGTTTGATTGTTTTTCCCTACTTCTTTTTTAAGATTCCCCATATTGGCTTAATTTTATTTTCAGAGGCATGAATTTTACTTTTATAATACATATTTTTAAATTCTTTAATAACCTTTTTCAGTATTTTGGAGTACTACTCATAATGTGTTAACAACATGCTGACTATTCCCAGAGGCAATATATTATTTCCTTTTACAAATACATGATATTCTAATGCCCACAGTTATCCATGGCTTTTGTTCTTTGTGAGAAGCACATCTTTCAAGGGAAAGCAACTTTCGGAGTAATTTAATATGATGTTACTATAAATGCTGTATTTTTCATTCATACCTTGTGCACAGTAAATGTTTTCCCAGTTTGTAGTGTTCAGGCACTGTCTTCGAGATAGTTCCTACTGAAGTGTCGATAGTTAATAACTGGGTGCCATAGTCTGAGTCCACTGACAGATGGCTTGATTGTATAACTGAATGATTATCATCATAATTCTAGTGGCAAAATTTCATACCTGAGTTGAAGTGACTATAGAGTCCAGCATGACTTCACAGGCTATTTAAAAAATCTACATTAAAATCACTACAGAAGACTATGTTAGCTACTTTTCTGCTTAATAATGTTAATAACAGTTCAAATTGGTTCAGAAAAATACAGATGTATTTCTTCAAAGGTTCCCACTGGGATACACTCCATTTGATCAAAAAAAAAAAAGGAACAGTCTCTACTTTATTACCAGAAGAAAAGTTGAATTTTTGTATGGAGCAATGGATATCTTTATTTTAAATTAAATAACAATATATTATTAAAATTTTTACTGTGTTTATAAATGATCAATGCAGCATAATCTATTTCCAACTGAAATCGAAAATTCATAAGGTGTGAGCAGAAATAAAAACAATCATTTCTTATGACATAATTTATATGCTTTATTTAAAATAGTAAAATTTACAAATCAGTCTCCTTCATTTGGGTTTGACCAAGAGGCTAAAAATGAACGTAAATCCAATGGGACCACATTGTCTGGGGAAGATGATGAAGAAGGCAATGTCTTTTCCTCTTCCATCAGAACTTGCTGGATTTTTGTCCTGACTGCCAGTTTTCTTTGTCGTGGGACTGCACGAAAATGTGGCAACAGGCTCATGAGAAAATGGTAGTCTTCATCTTTACTTTCATCTGAGGACGCTGATGCCTGTCTGATCTGCTGCAGCTGTTGAAGCTTTCTTTCCTCCAATGCGAGAAACTGTGCCATCCTGTCAGTTTTGGCTTTTTTCACTTTCACCTTCGGAGAATGTATTTCTTTGCTACTATTGTCATTGGGTACGTCAATATCAACAGTAACCAAATCGGCTTCTTCATAACATGTGGGTGAAGTATCGTCCAATACTTCCTCTTCTATGTATTCAGTATTTTGGGCCAAATAAGGTGAGGGTTGAATGCTGCTTTTCATCTTTCTTGGCTGGAATACATCACGAAGAAATGAAAGAGGCTCATAAAACTTCCACGTGGTGTTATATCTGGCTTCGCTGCCAGTTGGCTGGTTCATTTTTTTAATGTGTTCCTTGCGAAAAACATCTCGCAAGCTGGACCACTTCGCTTTAACAGCACTACCTGTAAATCAAGAACAAGAATTGTAACTTACTACCTCATTGACACAAGAATAATTATTTACATCAGTTATATTTTTTCATTTATTAGGCTAGTAAATAAAGGATTATTTGGTAGTTATATTAATTTATTTTATTTACTTTTTTTCAGATTTCTGTCAACTGGTATAGCTTACAGATCTTTGGCATTTTCATATAGGATAGCTCACTGCACTATTGGCAAGATAGTGTACGATACGTGTGACGCAATTTGGGAGTGTTTTGTTGGAAGACACATGCCCTTTCCGACAAAAGATATACTAAAAAAGAATGCCGAGAAATTTGAAGAACTATGGAATTTCCCAAATTGTGTTGCTGCCATTGATGGAAAACATGTGCGTATCAGATGTCCTACGTTAACTGGTTCCAAATACTATAATTACAAAAATTTCTTCTCCGTGATTCTTCAGGGACTGGTTGATGCAAACTATAGATTTGTAAGTGTGGATGTTGGTGCTTACGGAAGGCAAAGTGATAGTGGTGTTTTTCAGGAATCTAATTTGTTTCGACATATCGAAAATGGAACTTTTCCTTTCCCTGGACCAAGAAAACCCACAGGTTCCAGTACTATGCTTCCATATGTCATTCTTGGAGATCAAGGTTACCCTCTCAAGGAATATTTAATGCGTCCTTATCCAACTGCCAACACGAATGTACCACACGATGTTGAAACCTATAACAAGAGGCATAGTCGAGCCAGAAAAACCGTGGAGTGTGCATTTGGATTACTTGTTGTAAAATGGAGATGCCTGAAGACTGAGCTGCAAATCAACCCTGATCACGTGGACAAAATAGTTAGTGCTGTATGCTTGTTGCACAATATCATCATTGACAAAGAGGGGGTAGATGATAATTGGTTGGAACAACATGAGCCTACAGCTGCACCATCTGCAGGATCTAGGCGCTATAACAGAGCAAGGCGTGAAGCATACAACATTCGTGATGAGTTTAAACATTATTTCAGTGGACCAGGAGTGGTTGAATTTTGAAATGTAAAATGTACAGCTTGAATTTTGTTGGCATATTCTTAAATAAAATTATGTCTGGTATACTGTTGTTGATTTTTTTTCCAACCCAAGTTGCACATGATTAGATATTTAAGTCACATTTCCTTTTGATAGAAAATTGGTTGATTGTTTTTGTTCATGTGGAATAGAGATCCAGCACTAAGCCACAGTGCTTCTCTTAATTTATAAAGAATTTCATATTGCTTGGTGTTCATGAAGTACATCGGATATATGTAAGAAAGATCAAGGTATATTTTTAATAGTTTTAATCTTAGCAGGATGGCTTTGTTTAGAGGTAAGGTATGGTTACCATTTACTGAATTTCAAATATACCTCAAACAAATAAATGAATAGGTGTTCCATTTCTGGGATTTTTGAATGAAATAAAAGTTCTTAAGAGTAAGCTCACTTCGTCGTAAAATTTAATCCTCCTGATTATGTAAAATCTATTGAGTAAACAAAATGTTGACTTTAACCAATAAGTGAACAGCAATAAAGGTCAGTGGAACTTCCCTGGTAAACAAACTACCAGTGAATGAACATACATTTCTTTCTGTATATCAGAATGATTTTCTTGCTTTTTTCCGGCATATATATATATATATGATATACAAACAACTGTATGACCTAAATACACCTTTTATGCATATAGTAAAAGGGCAGACTGACATAATTATGCTACTACAAATAGTCAAGCTCTTGCAGATTGCAAATAAGCAAGAACAGTTGGATTAGTAAGGGTGGGCACATTTTCAGTACAGTATGCTTCCTGTTAGTGCTGGGTAAGTTCCTTTTAATATTTTGGTTGACAAAGAACCCTTTATACTCTCTCGACGAGTGCCTAAAAAGTGATAAAAATTCAATTTTAATGATTTTGTAACATATTCTTTCTCTAATTTTGTGTGACTTAAATTTTAATTTAAAATGTTACAGTATCATTTCATCATGACAGCTGTTATAATTTAATAAGATAATCCGTAATAATTCTGAAAATTCAGAATGCACTTAAGAAATGTGGAATTTCTCCATCTGATGTTGAGAAAGTTAACTTTAATAAGTGCATACAAAATAGGCATAAAGAATTAAGGAAAACTGCACCAAAATCTTCACAAGAGAAAGCTATTTATTTTATTGTAAATACAGAGAGGCACATGGGAATATATCGAATGAAATGGAAATGAATAACATTGAAAAAAAAATCCTGCTAAAGGTCCCAAAATTTTTGAAATTGATCTTTATCCAGCCTACAGTTCATGATGACTAAATTCATTCTGTTCAGCCTGATTTTTGTGATCAAACTATAAACTTCCATCATGATAGTGAACTCCAGCCTAGCAATGAACCTACTTTGTTATCAACAACACATACTAAGCCTACTACTCTGAGTTCAAGAAGTTCCACACTACTTCCACACATTTCCTCACTTCCACAGGCCTGAAAACTCCCAACATTTCATACAAAGCTAAAAGTCAAGAGGATATTTGGAATAAAAACTTTTCTTGGGCTGATATTTCTGGAGAATGGGGAAGCCATCCAAGAAAAACAGTCAAAAGAAAAATGTTTACAACTAAATACAGCATTTTGAATATAGTCGAATTAAAAAGGTTTGCCAATTTTTGTAAACTATTTTAATTTTAAACTCTTAAGTGTTCATTCATTGGTCTGATTACCCTACATTCCAAGGAATGAGAGGTAGGTTTTTGGAAGTATAGTATATTATTCGATTCAGCGTACCAGAAAACATATGCCACGTATAAAAGAATAAAAATATTCACATTATGCAAAATATCGTATCGGTATCTAATAATAATTTTGTTGCAGACAGGTTAGGTACTTACTTTCAAGATCCATAAGATCCGCAATTTCCTGCCAGTTTTCTGCTAGTATCCCTGTTGTGATACGACTTTGAAGACGTATCCCACAATGGTTTTCTTTCTTGTACCAACACAATAAGCAACTCTAAATCCATGACGATTATGAAATTTATTGCTGCAGCAGAAACAAGTAGAGAAAACAACCAAATCTAGCCAAAGCACTTCGAGCACGCGGAGAGTACAACAAAACACGATTGCGTTCGGCCGAATGAAACAAAATTATTTGGTCGGGGGCGGAAGTCTGTAGAGTTTGGCGGAGTTCCGCCGAGTAGGTCGGTCATAGTGTAACCGGAATCCATATTGGTGCGTACTTTTGTTTGATTGGCCGATATCGGCCGTATTCGGCAGAGTGAAAAATCGGCCGAAGTCGGCTGCAGTGTATCCGTACCCTAAGACTGCTTCCCTGGCCTCCACGTTTGCCTGACATGTGGCCCATCGAACATGTCTGGCATATGAACGGTCAGCATCTTGTTAGTTCTGGTCTTCCTGCAACCACTGTCGATACTTAGTGGATGAGGCTATAAACCGCATAGCAGTGTATTCCCGAGCAGCATATCCAAGCTGCCTTTGATTCCGTGCCAAGACATATAAAAGCACTGATTGCAGCACATGGCTACTTTATACCGTACGGTATCACGGTCAAATCCATGCACATTTCTGTGACTCTAATCTTTTGTGTATTATCATGTCCCCAAGGGAGCGTCCATAAACTACGTAACTCGGTCTGGGGTAGAAAGCTACCCTGGGCTACGTGGGGGAGGGCGGGGTTTCCGACGCAGGCAACGTATCTTTTCGTTCATATTATTTGTCACAGTTAAAATAAGGTACAGAATACACAACAGTATGTGCATATTTATTTCCGCTATTTATTATCTTCTGTACGTAATTTTCGATACCCTGACAAGAGAAAACAGTACCTAATTTCTTCTGCAATCAATAGGGAAAGAAGCTACGTGCCACGGGGAGGGGGGGGGTTGAAGCAAAAGCCACGTCAGGCTACAGGGGGAGGAGGAGGGGCCCACAGGAGGCCAAAATGGAGCTACGTAGTTTATGGACGCTCCCTATATGTAGAATAAATTTGTTCGTAATCATGTCTCATTCGATTTCACAAACATTAGTGTAATATTCCGATCTATTATTTATTAATTTCATAACTCCAATCTTGATAAACAACAGCCAACTGGTGCGAGATTTAATCGCGTCGCGCCAGCTTTATACGAGGTTCACGAGGTTGATGTAACATATTTACGCTGTAAAATTTGTTCTTCTTCATTGTTAAAGCAGTGGTAGCTCGGAAATTGACCGAGTTTTTTGTTTACAATGAGCGTTAATGAAAAGGTTTTGTGAGAACGGTAATTACACATTAAAGAGTTTTTTTTTTTTTTTTTTTTTTGCGGGTTCTGTAAAGGCCTGTCTCAACAAAATTGCCTGGATTCACTGGAGTTCAAACACAGGCTTGTGTCAGTTTTACAGAGGAAATGCAAAATCCGTTTACAACATACTAATAGGCAAACAATCAACTGTTTGGGTGTTCCAAGATGAACCAAATCCAATAAAAGTGATTCGCTCTGTGGTTATACTGGACATATTGCGACCATTGCGATATAGTTTAGATGGGCGAAGAACAGTTAATGTTGAATGGTACACAACAATTTGTTTGCCAGAAGTCATCGATGCAATCAGGAAAAACAACGAAAAAGTCACATCATTCTCCATCATTCATCTCACACGGCACGTCAAACAAGGGATTATTTGAAGGAGAAAAAGCTGTTGAATCTTTCCTAAACCATGTTTTTGACTTATCACAATAAGAGTTGAAGAAAAGTTTCAAAAATCGATTGTTTTTTTTTAATTATTATTTCGGCTTTTAGCCTCGTCGACGGCTAAGGTTATTAGAGGCGGGATGGGACCGAGGACAAGGAACGGGAAAGAATTCGGCCATGGCCTTTTTGAAGGAAGCATCCCGGCATTCGAATAGAATGATTTGGGGAAACCATGGAAAACCCAAATCTGGATGCCCGGACGGGGATTCGAACCCTCGTCCTCCCGAATGCAAGGACAAAACGTTAACCGTTCACCCACCACGCTCGGTAATTGGTTCGAAAGCAAACAAAAGTGTATAAATCTTAAAGGCGAATATTTGAGAAACAATAAACCGATTTGTACCAAAATAAAAAAAGCATATTCGCCACACATTCGGCAGCGCGCCCGCAGGTTGCCTGGAGGATATGCAGGTAGAGTGAGGGAGTTGGCTCAACCAACACGCGGAAAGAAACACTGCTCAGCGCACAAAACAATACTAATTTGTGCACATGCGATTTGTATAGATTACAGTTCGTTTTGTAATTATTGTTGTATACGAAAAGTGAAGAAAAGGAATTGTAAGTGAGAAATCAAAAAGTAAGTGTGTTTCTTAATAATATTTCAATTATTACAAGTAGTTTGCTTTAAATAATGAAGTTTACTATATTTTACTTCTTTAATTTTTAATTTACAGGTTATTGTTGTTGATAGTTGAATTGGTAGTTAATAATTAGTTATAGGGTGGTCCTAAAGTAGGTATACAGTTACATATACAAAAGTTTTAAGATGGGTTTTGGAAGATATCCAAACTTTCACTTTGGTTTATGAATTCTGAATTTAAAAAATTAACAAAAATTTGTAACAATATATGTTTTATATTCCAAGTAAACAAACTGATTATTTTTATATTTTTCTAATATTACATAATTGATTATGCCCTTTCTTTTCTGTCTAGGGTAAACGATGGCTGGAAATCTGAGCGAGGAGCGATGACGGTGGATCCTTAAGACCTACTAGAAATATGAAATTGCAGAGACCGTGCGTAGGTTGGAGTTTGTATGATCAGCATTGCGCATCACACCTGGCCGCCTCATCAGCGCTAGGATCCGTCCATGGGGGTACCCGAGCAGGCTCATGGCCCCCATCAAGAACCAAGCCAGAACTACCTTGCTTCCAGGCAGCCACCCCCCCTCCCTCCCCTTGGGATTGGGACTTGAAAGAATCACCCCACTCCCCTCCACCACATTCGTTGGAAGGAAGCTGCCGACTCTCGGAAGAAACGACTTTAGCCACCCTTGCGGGTGTCCACGGGGAACCTCGTGGCGGCGACTCTGTCATGAGATAGGGTCGAAGACAATCCCCAGCCATATTGACGTCCGTTATAATGCACTGAAAGACACAGAGAGCCTATTTCTCCCTGGACCAGTTGGCGTGGTCATACATTACTGAGCCCTGCTTGCGCGGGGTTCGTTGCAGCCGAGATGTGTAGCTTTTGGTATGTGCTTCACTGCGTCTTCTTGCTCGTGGAGCCGACTGCGTGAGGATTCTTCTTCCAACGAGCATCTTCTATGCGTCTTTCTTGCTTCTACACGTCCAGGTGAGAAGAGTCATCGCTGAGATTACTTAAGGCCTTCTTCTTCTAGGTGTGATATTTGACTGGCGAAGGCTGCAGTCACTACTGGCGACTTGAGATATTGGAGAGTGCAGCCACTGTAGAGTTTATTCAGGGATCGTGTTGATCCTTCTTACACTTTCAGCCTCGCGACCGTGCGTAGGTTGTGGGAAGAGGAGTTTCATTTGCCCGGGCTGTCACGTCTTACGATTTACCACATCAGAGACAACTTTGAGGCTACGAGTTCCGTCGCCAATGCACCGAAGTCTGGACGGCCGCGCACGATGTCGACGAAGGAAATTGAGATGAAGGTAGTCCTTATATACTTAAACAGTAAAAAGCAGTCCACGCGACGTACGTCTCAGGAACTGGGTATTCCGAGCACAACATTACAATGTCTGATGCAGCACTTTAAGCCGTACCGCCACAGACTGTTGCATGGCCTTGTTGAGGACGATCCATTCTGCAGACTACAGTTCTTTGAGATAATGCGCAATCAACTGACTGAACAACTAGACCTGCTTTCGAAAATCATGTGGTCAGATGAAGCCTGTTATAAATTGTCTGGTCACGTCAGCAAACATTACTCTGTGAACTGGGCCGATGAAAACCCACATGTCATTATGACTATGCAATTGAATTAGCCAGGCGTCTCAGTGTGGTGTGACATCGTGGGTCCTGTCTTTTTCGATGAAACTTTTAATTATTCCAAATATCTGGGCATATTGATCGATGTTGTGATGCCATAACTGCAATACCGTCCCAACTCCGCGGAATTTTTCTTTCGACGGGACGGGGCCCCTCAGCATTATTCTTTCGCGATCCATAGATACCTAGACGAGGCATTCCCGCAGCGTTGGTTGGGCGACGGGGGAGCATTGACTGGCCAGCACGTTCCTCGGCCTTAACTCCAATGGATTTCTTCCTCTGGGGAGTAGTAAAGGATAAAGTTTTTTTTTCTTTCAGAAAACCCGTCACAGTAGTACTGCTGAAGAATTTCATTGATGATGCGTTTAAGGAAATTCGTTCTACTCGGAATTTTTGTCGCACTGTGTGTGAGAGTGTCGGGGACAGGTCGCAGGAATACATCAATTCCGAAGGTGGACATTTTGAGCACCTATGGGATTAAATATGCTGTTTATGTAACTGTATACACTCTTTTGGGCCACTCCGTATACTAAAAATCTCATATTTATAGAAGATTCACGGGTCCAAGCAGCTATAGTTATCGCCACTAACCATAGAGGTTAGAAAACGTTTGTGATGTCAAATTTAACATCCGAAATGAATTTTAGGGTGAAGTATCACATCATAATTCGATAAACTGATTAGCAAATAACTATGTACTAAGTAGTCATACATTATAATTTTCACTCCTGATGTGAAATTACAAATGCGAGGACTATAGTAATTTGATTAATCAATAAAAAATTTGTCGATGATTGCAGAATTAAATTAATTAGATATTAATATGAGCATTCAATAAAATATCAGCATATGCCTCAAAAAAGTATTTTTGAGTAATAGTAATAAAACTAATAGATGCTCGCAAAGTATTATTTTTCTTATTTTTGAAGGTAACTAGATAAGTCAGTGAGTCTCAAAATTAAATTCATTAGTTAGCTGACTTACTAGTATAAAAATGTAATTATGATATTTGTTGACCAGTCCCACATTTTCGGATTAAATAATGTATTAAAATGAATACAAAAAGTCACTTGTGGGAAAAAACATCATTTAGAAATATTTTAAAAAGAATGACACCGAAGCCGCTTACAAAATATGCAGTAAATTGTTGTCCCTCGGCAATTTTGTACAAAAAAATAAAATAAAAATCAGAGATCGTGAATGCACCCTGTGGCGGTTTATGCCGTGGGGAGGTAAGGGTGAAAACCTTTTACTTCTTTTTATAATTAAAAGAAACCCTAGGCTGCTAATTTATTGGGTACTCATAATGGCGTACAGGCGAGGCTTATTTATCGATAACATTGACACATTGAAATATGATAAAAAAGAACTATGCAAAGCCTCTTCTTACAATTGCCAATACATATTAACAATAAACAATGCATTAAAACGCAACCACCTTTAAATTAATCTTGAAACAAACTCCCAATGTTAATTGGCAAGCAAGAAAGCTACACACTTGATTTGTTTAAATGAAAGTTCCCTTCACAATGATCGGGATCCATAAATCAAACACAGTATAACATTAACTGTATTCGATCTCAAATGCCGGGTGCCAGGATAATTTAAATTATCCACCAAGTGTGGCTTTAAGAAAGTCTGCTCCAGCTAGCTCAATATTTGGGGATGCGAGAACTCCTAATCATTCAGTGGTCGTTACAGGGCTGTACTCAATGACCGAATAAAAGTACCACACTGCACTTGTTGAATTGTTACCGTGACGGCGATGTATTTCCCGTGACAGCGGAATTACTATAGCCCCTTGGCTATAGCGGACAATGCACCACGTCCGTGCAAGCGTACTGGATGCGTGCACAGTGACCTCACTGTACAAGACACGCTAATTGACCCTCAGGTTCGATGCCAAGACCGAGCGATCTCCAGCTTCAGAAGATCCGCTCCTTCTCGTCTGAAGGCTCGGAGCCAAGTCCTCTCCAGCGTCCGCCGGAAAAAGCCTCCTCTCGTCGCTCGTGGTTTACATAGAAAAAATACACCATCATTACAAAATGCAAAGGAAACTCTCGATTGGTTCTGCCATTTTGAAGCTCCTCCCTTCGGCTGTCACGATAGGCGAACCTTGTCTTTCTCGATTCGTGTGAACTCGGGATAGCCTCGGACTTATTCGTCACCTGTGACCTCCAAACTGCCCGTCCCTAGACCTGGGGCTTGGATAGTTTATTCACCTCAGTGTACCGTTTCCCCGGAGCCAAGGGATTATACGCTTGACCAACTGCGTGAGAAGGGTAGCTGGTGTCCATTGTCCCTGCCAGCCGCCTGCCTGTCGCGACACTTTGGCGCGACTTAGCTGGGAGGTCCCACAAACACTGACCATCCTCTCCGATAATTCCTTTCTTATTCTTTTTATATATAAAAATATACAAAATACTATATATAAAAATGTACGGAATGACCCATGTTTGGTCATTCTACTACAAACCAAGATTTAAAAAAAGAAATTAATCTGATTTATAAACTCCATTAAAAAAGTAGGGTTAACATGGGCCGACAATCATTCAAATTCTTTGCGGATTGATAAATGTACTATGGACACCTCATCATCGTAGGCATGGAGAAGCATTTTGCAGTTTTAATTTTACTGATCGTCAAGTACCACAAGATAGAGACCAAACTCAGTGAAATATTTTAAAACGTCTTACTTCCATCTACATACGTAAAAGTAAAGAAAAAAGTTACACTGATTTTAGAAATCGCTGAATGGACCAGATTTACCACGGACATACGGAGTATTCCAATAAAATCATTGGTTTATTTTTTAGTGTCGCGGCACAAGGAATTATAGGTTCCAAAAGGGCAAAAGTTATGCAGGCAGCTGCTGAAATGGAAGAAAATCAAACAGAGCAATATATTGCACCAAAAATCACTGGAACTGTTGCCGAATACAATATAAAAGAAAAAATTCATATTTGTATATGTAATAATAATAATTCCGTAAGGTTGTAATGCTTGGTGACAAGGTACATATTGGCTGCGCATTCTACCCTTGTCGTATCTGCCTTTACATAACCCGGCAATCCTAGCCATTTACGGGGTACCTTCAGTTTAACGTTGAATCTGAACCACCGAAACTCTCAGGTGTATGTCACGTAACACATTACACAGCAAATTGAACCAGACGTGAAAGTCTGCTTAAGGCCGTTGAAAAGCCTCGCCGAGGCAGGTATTCGAACCGGGGACCTCTCGATCTCCAGTCAGACTTTTTAGCCACTGAACCACCAGACCGCTCATTTGCTTCATATAGGAGTGAGTTCACGCTATTGGTTGCTTGGCTCACTCTCTTGTGTTTTACAATGTAATTTTTAAAAATATTATTACACCTGGTGGCAATAGTGAAAATGTGTCACTCGATATCTTAATAAATTTCAAGAATCTTATGATTTTCCCAAACACATTATGGAAGAAATGACTGAAGTTTTTTTTATTAAGAGATAATCGATATTTCTAGCAATTCTTCATCAGTTTCTTGAATTATAGAATTGATTGCCATGTTAAATTAAAAACTTGCTCAGAAGGATGAAGGTCCTGCAGAAATAACATTGCTCAAAAGCCGAAAGCCGCTTGCCTGTGTCTGTTAACTGGAGATTTGCTTATATGATAAATATTATACAGTTGTCGATTTACACTATAAAGGATCCACGGTTAAAAACTAAGTATTTGACTAGCAATGAAATTGTGGATACGAAGATTGAAATTTTCAGATTTCTACGTCAAGCTTGTGCAATTACAATAACAAATGGAACGCATCATATGGATGCGGATGTTGATTAACCTGGCCCATTCTGTTCAATATCAAATACTACTCCTGGAAATAATTCCCAAACAGACGATTTATGGAATACCTTTGACAAAGGACCTTTTGAAACTGAATTGAATTGCTGCTGAGGACTGCCGATATTTTTCAGTTTTGGAATGCCAATCAATATATTTACTTACGACCGATGACAACCAAATATTTATCAGCTCCTCCACCAGGGTTTCTAGTGAACTATTGTTCATTACTGTCGGTAAAATTTATGACGACAGAAGAGCTAATTTAAACGGCGAAAATGTCGAAAAACTTGTAACATCAGGCTGTGTGACATCGATTATTAAATCTTATTTTATTAAATACCGATCTACTTTTTGTTTGGATTGCAATTAGTATATTTTTCATTGATCTAGGTAAAAATTGTATACATAAAACTACGTTAAAAATATTGTGCTATTAATTGGACTTTAAATGATAATTTAATATCTGAGGATAATTTAGGCTGCAAGATATATTTGAAAAACTAGAATAATTTATGTTAGGTAAGAAGATTGAAACTTGATTTTATTGTTGTTAAAAATGAAAATATTACTGTGTTTAGGTTTAAATAATACAAAAATAACGTTTATTTCATTGATCAGAGCTAAAACTTTAATTAATAATTTAATCTACGAGACGAATAATTTTATTGTAATTACGGCTATTACTGTTAAATTTTGTTTTTTTTCTTTTTATTACTAATAAATAAAAATAATTGCACTTAATTTTGCTAAACTGTATTGCTCAAAACATGGTTTGGTACTACGTTACTGTTTTATTTCATTCTAAAGGATAACTTAAAAAAAAAAAAAAAAAAAAAAAAAAAAAAAAAAAAAAAAAAACTTGTGTTTATAATTTTAGTCAATTTATATCAACACTACAACGTATAAAACAAAATAACAGTTTAGAACTTGCATGTGCCGTACACTTTGAGTCAGTGTTCTAAGAATATAAATATTTTTTAATCTTCGGTGGAAGAACCAAACAATCGACTTCTGCCTTCGGTCGGACACTATAACAAACACTCCGTATAATCTATGAGACCGGAGAAATATTTCGGCGAGCATCATGTTTCAGTAATAATAACACGAGAAAAAAAATCAGGAAAATAAGGTGTAACATTGGTGTTTTGGGTCTTCATTTTGCCTCATGTTTTGAACCGTAGATAAAAGATAAATAGATAACTGTGCCAAAGAGAATGAAAACTTTATCAATATAAGCTCTCATTTAGACGCTTTGATTCTAAGCGGTAGATACGAAACTGGTTATAAAAATGATATCCTATATATTACAGCACTAACAACACCTAATCGATATGTTAAAGAGGATGGAGTCACTGTGTATCGCGTTTAGTTATGGATTTGTAGTAGCATAGCTCACAATAGAACTACTGAAAAGCCAGTCACCTGGAAGTGGAAGGGGAAGAGTAAGTTTTACATAGTTATTGGAAAAATTAATAGGTTGCTGTCTCACGCTGAATTAAATATTGTCGTATACGTTTTTAATCATGACTACACGACCCGTGCGAAAATTTCGCGAATAAAATGCGATGAATTTTGAGGTTGAATATAATTTCACCAAAGCTGAGTCATGACTCTTCATACTCCTACTTCATTTATCGATTTTGGTTAGAAATCCAGGGAGATAAATGGCTCGAAACACAAAAAAAAGGTATTTTAGAAATATTGACATTTTTGCCCTTTATGGGTCGAATTACGAAAAATTCCTTTCTTAAAATATAATTTTACCACGGTGGAGACCTTACTCTTTAATATGATACCTCATTTATCTATATCGGTTAGATATTAAGGTAGATAAATCGCTCGTGACACAAAAACGCATTACAAAAATATTTATACTTTTGCCCTTTAAGGGTCGAATTACGAAAAATTCCTTTCTTAAAATATAATGCTACGAAGGCGGAGAACTTAGTCTTTAATATGATAGATCATTAATCCATATCGGTTAGATATTAAGGGAGATAAATAGCTTGTGACACCAAAATGCGTTGTAGAACCATTTATACTTTTTCCCTTTAAGGATTGAATTCCAAAAACTTCTTTCTTAAAATATGATGTCACCAAAGCTGAGACATTATTCCTAATAATCTTACTTTATTTATCGATTTTGGTTAGATATCCAGGGTGATACGTGGCTCGAGACACAAAAAACGCATTTTAGAAAAATTGACATTTTTACCCTTTAAGGGTAAACTTAAGAAAAATTCCTAAATTAAAATATAATGTTACCACGACGGAGACATTGTTCTTTAATATGATACATCATTTATCTATATCGGTTAGATATTAAGGGAGATAAATCAATCGTGACATAAAAATGAATAGCAAAAATATTTATACTTTTGCCCTTTAAGGGTTGAATTCCGAAAAATTTCTGTCTTAATATATGACGTCACTAAAGCGCAGATCTTAATCTTTAAAATGATACTGCATCAAACGATTTCAGTTAGGTTTCCAGGGAGATAAATGACTCGTAACACAGAAAACAGCATTTTAGAAATATTGAAATTTTCGCCCTTTTAGGGTCGAATCCCGAAAACTTCATTTCTTAAAATATGATGGGACCAAAGTGAAGACCATAAGCTTTAAACTGATACCCCATTCATTGAATTCGGTCAAGTATGAAGGAATATACAGGCTTGTGACAAAAAAAAAACCTTATAGAAATAATATATATGATTATATCGCGATATATGACGTTACTAACATGTGATACAGTGAGTGTAATAATTCGCATGTGATTCAAACTTCTATTTTCTAGTGGCAATATCAGCGGTGTTTGTAGTTAGGTTGAATTGCAGTCTGGCTCGTAAAGACAACTGAAATTTCTTGTCACATCATAAGGAACGAAAAATTTAGTTTCTACTAGCAACTTCAGCTGGTTTTGAGAGCGTCATAATCATTAATGTAATGTTCGTAACGGGAGTACTGTCATTACCGTGGCGCCACAATCTGATGAATTCTTGTCGAACGCGACGAAACAAATCGAAAATAAATAATAATATTTTATATCTCGCTTGGTTTTCGAGCATTTTAAAATTCAGTTAGGGTACGAACACAAAGGACGCATGTAGCCTGCGTGCTGGTTGTCAGCGGAGAGAATGTTTCCTTGTTACCAAATGAGCACCTTCGACAGTTCGTATACAGTCGCAGAACCGGTAACTTCCTGGTTGGCTCACTGCACTGAAAGTATTTCATCATTTCCGCAAGTGTGTGTGTGTTAGTTTAACTTTGCTTGTGGTAGACAAAACTACGTCGTCTGGGCCGTAGTTAAAGTTGATAGCAATGGAAGGGTCTCAGTTCTACGACACAGTCCAAACAATAGGAACAGCACTACAAACGTGCTACGACTGTGAATCATCTTCAACCTCGATCTACAATTTCAATCCGCAATGCGAGTCGTTCAACATATCAGACCAGCTCCCCCTACTTCAGGTCTAGGACCACTTTCCACCACTATCATCGGCTACATCAACGGAAGATCAACAAATCAACCAGCGACAAGAAGCTGCAAAGAATCGCCCTCGCTCTCCACCATCACCAGAAACTTCCGCAAACTTCGACTCCTCCTTGAACAAGATCAGACAAGAAGAACGCAGTGATCAAGAACATTCAGAACCCATCAGAATGGAGTTGGCAGCAGACAACCCGACGCCAAAACCAACAACGGTATTACCAAGTGAGCATCTTGCGCTTCGTAGTGTGCAGACAAACTTCATGCGAGCTAGTAACAGATTTTGTGCCTCGGACAATGGCCCATACATTGTGATAATAGAAAACATAGGCGGGAATATTGGTAAATGGCACCCCATGGCTCTGGGAAAATTTTTATTTCAGAATCATACTCAGTTAAAAGTTCAAATAGTTAACATTGTGCATGCTGGTCGTAACAGAGTCAGAATAGAAAGTAAAACGGGGGAGTCAGCAAACAAACTTTTTGCTGTAGAATCCTTTAAAAGAATCGTCTTGGAGGCATATTATCCCAACTTATCTGACAACAAGACAGGGCGTAATTAGAAACGTGGACACTAGTTTAAGCCTTAAGGAAATTTCGGAATCTATTGAAACTCAGTACAAAGTGATCAACATCAAACGCTTCTCTAAAAAATACCTGAACAACGGGAAGACATCTCTCAGATATTTGCCAGTTTGCTTATTTTCCTTCAAATCCCAGGTTCTTCCTGAATATGTTTACCTCTACGGAATGCGATGCAAAGTCGAGTCTTACATCCCACCACTAATTCAGTGTTTCCAATGTTTATGTTACAATCACGTTAAAGCGCAATGCCGTAGCCAACAAAGATGTAGCAAGTGCGCAGGGCCTCATGACTACAAACTTTGCCCTTCTCAGGACAACCCATGCTGCATATTTTGCAACGGGTATCACCTTTCCACTGACAAAAATTGCCCAGAATATCAGAGACTTCGAGCGTAAAAAGCCAATAGAATATATGCCTGCCACCTCAACCAATACGGTGAAATGGCCCACAGTTACGCAAAAATCACTTCTGCCCTCCAAACCATAGACATCTCCAAACAGTGCAAGTAGCAATGGCCTTACGTTCTCCCGGTACGAATATCCGTTAAGGTAGAAACACACGTGGAGGCCGGGCCGTAGGGAAACAGTCCGCGAGCCGGCCGCAGGGATTTAATCGAAGTGGCGCTGCACACACACGGGGGGTTAAAATCCTCAAGGGTTTCTCAGTCTCAGAGTTGGTTTCACGATGGCAGCATCCGATGATGTGCACGCGTTGGCTGCTGTTACTATTTTCTTTATTGAATCTGTCACAGTGCTACCCTCTCTCTAAGTTGTCTAGTAAAACTTGAAGCAGCCTTTTTCTGTAGTTCCATATCTTCATAAAAGCTTCCTATCATATTTCAAAAATTTGCCTCGGTTAACCAGGCGGTTCGGATAAACGGAACTCGGATAATCGGTACTCGGATAACCGGACTTTTACTGTAATTGATTTATTCCCATTCGTAAATACATCAACAACACAAAATTAAGTTTAAATGACATAAAAACTAAATTAAAATAATATTAGTTTAAAATCATGTTGTCATTAATATAGTTGATCATGTGATGTAAACTCAAATGCAAATCAGATGACATCATTTGGATTATAATTTGATAGAACAATTGCTGCTGTGTCGTTGTTTTGAGGTAATTTATCAAAATCTGCTGGTGGTTTATAATTATCCTGCGGGTGTTGCTTGAAAAGGCTGAGACTATTCGATGAGGTTCCTGGATAAAAAAAATCCAGAACTGCTGCCTGCAGAATAGTACAGGCCAGAAGTAGGTAACCATTGCTCACTGTAAGACATTCCTAAACAGCCCATTTCGACTTGAAACAGGGTGTCATTAATTATTTTTTCTGCTATTAACATTTGATTCGTCGAAAGGCCACGTAATTTAATGGCAACGGTTTTGCTAACAACGTCAAAGTGATCTTCTTGCAGTCGGTTATTTTTTAATGTTCTTCAGCACATCACTTCGCAAACATTCATTTCCTGATGGCTTAATGTTGCTGATTTTTTTTACTATTGATTTCTTTTTTTTTTTTTTTTTTTTTGCTTTTGGTTCATTCTCCTTCAATATTTATGCCAGCTTGGCGTAGGTAACTTCTCGTTTGTTTGTGTCGTTGTATTCCTGGTACTTCAATTCCTATAGACAGGGCTCACTATCATACATATTTATAAACACGGAACATCACGAAACGGAACATTAGAAACAAAACAGAGAAACAAAATCGCAACACATGCAGGCACTCGCAAGAAATCCTCGAAGGCCGACTGACCGCAGGACACACGCTGCGATTCTCACCCTCCCTCCCAGCCTTCGAGGAAATAAGAATTGTTTTCGGTGAGGCCGTGGCCGCACTGGGGCGCGGCCACGGCCTCAAGGAAGTACCCACACACGTGCCGGGATCCCGCAAGGCCGTGACCATTCCGTCCAAATCCCGTGGGTTTCCCGCACGTCTGTGCTGGGCCGTAGCTAGAGTTGAATTTAAGGTAGGGCAGCGATGGTTACAGGTAGGGCGGAAGTTAAAATTTTACTTGATCTAATCTGGTGAATTGATTTTTGTCGTATTTGTGAGTGAGTGAGGTATTACTTAATAGTCGGGAGGAGTGATAGATAGATAAGAGAAAGAAAATCATTTATTCTGTGTAATCGTAGGCTTTCGCGGCCGGTACTCAGTTGATTCTTGGCTGTCCGAATGACGCCGCGTCATATTTCGTGTAGCCTATGTTTCGACCATCCTTCTGTGGTCTTCTTTCAGGGCAGAACTGCGTCTTCAATCATATATATATTTATTATCGTTTCATTCCTTCCCCTGGTGGGGGAAGTTGGGGTAGCAGCAGACAAATTGTGTTCTTCAGCCTAAAGATACATATTTTACAATTGATGAAAACATAAATATAAATGTTACAATGTGATATAACAATAGAATATTTTCAGTTTTTTACATAATCAGAATTCTGTTATTTTTAGTTTTTTTCAGCATTTCAAGCAGGTTTACAGATGATGGTTTTCAGATAATCGGTTAAAGTGTAGGGTATAAACTTGGATTGCTTCTCTTGGTTGGGTATTGGTGGTGGTCGGTCTATGTGTTGGGTTAGGATAAGGATGTTGAGGAAGTGGAGTGTGGGGGGTACTTGTTTGTAGAAAGTGGGGAGGTGATTGGGTTCGGTGATTAGGTTTAGAGTAATAGGATTGTTGTTATGGAGACTATTTATTACGTATTTTATGCGGAGGGATTCTAAGTGGATCAGTGTGTGGGGAAATTTTATTCAGGTGCTAATTAGGTGGGCGGGTGATGGTAGTCGGATATGGAAGGGGATTCGGAGTTCGTGTCGTTCTATAATTTAAGGTCTATTGTATAAGCGGTCGGGAGCGGATAACCAAGAGAGGTGACCATAGGTAAGGATGGGGCGAAGGAAGGCTTTGTAGGTGTTGTTGATAACGTTGCTGTGGAGTCCCCAGGAGTAGTTTAAGAAGGTTGAGTCAGATATTTGCTTTGGAGGTGATCGTTTTAAGGTGGAGTGTCTAGGTTAGATGTTGGTCGAGGGTGATGCCTAGGTATTTAACAGTGGGTTGTTGATGGATGGGATGATTGCATATGGTAATATTGAAGTCGGCGAGGCAGTATCTTCTGCTTGTCTTTCCAAAAATGATGGTTTGGATTTTGTTAGGATTTATGATTCACCTCCAGCGGTTGCACCATTGTACAAATTTGTCCAGTTCTTTCTTTATGGATTTTTGTGATTGTTGTAGTGATTTATACATGGCTAGGTAGGCGGTGTGATTGGCATATTTGAGGATGTATGTAGGTAGTGCGGGTATAGGTATGTCAGAAATGTATAAGATGTATACGAGTGGTGAGAGTACGTATCTTTGGGGGGACACCTGCGGTAGGGGAGAAGATGCGGGTCAAGAAGTTATTTATGGCTACAAACGAGGTACGGTGTGTGAGGAAGGAGGCTACCGTACGAATGTAGGTGATGGTTAAGGCGAAGGTTTGCAGTATAAAATGAGTCCGACGTGCCATACTCGGTCGAAAGCTTTTTCCATGTCTCACAGGAAGAGAATTGCGGATCGGTGGGTGTTGATGGGGGTGGTCAGGAGGTATACTAGTTTGAGGAGTTGATCTTGGGTGGATAGTTTTGGACGGAAGCCTCACTGGCCTGGGAATAGGATGAGTGTTAAGATATTTGTTGGTGGATTCTTTTTGATCGTATGGTTTCAAGTATTTTGCTAAAGACGGAGGTGAGGCTGATGGGCTGGTATGAGTTGGGATCTAATTTTGGCTTATTTGGTTTGGGAAACATGAGAATTTTTGAGGATTTCCATTTAGGAGGGTAGATGCCGAAGGATAGGGTATTTGTATACAGGTGGACTAGGAGTTGATGGAAGGAGCTGGGTGCTTCTTTGAGGTGTCTGTATGTGATGGAGTCAGGGCCAGGAGCTCTATTTTTCTTGGTGTGAAGGACAGATAGAATATCGTTAGTAGTGACGGGGGTGTTAAGCCCAGTGCGGCTGACGGTTTGGATGTAGTTGAAATCGGGTATGAGTGGCAGTAATGATGGGTCGGCACGCTGTTCGATTATGGCGGAGTCAGCGTAGTCAAATCGGGGGTCATTTGGTGTGGTATGGATGGTTTGGAGTTGTTCTGTGAAGAGATTTGGTTTTTGGGTGTTATCAGGTACAGGAAGGTTTTTGTGGAAGAGGGGGTAGGTGATGGCGGGTTTGAGACCAGGTATGCGTCGGAAGGTGGACCGGTATTGTGAGGAGTTCTGTATATACTTTCAGGTGTCCCTCCAAGTGCGTTGTTTGTTGGCGGTTATATAGTTACGGACTGTTCGTTTGAGCTGACGGTAGAGGATGGATCGTGGGTGCGTTGATAAGTGCGGAAGAGGCGGCGTGTGAGATGAAGGAGTTGGAGTGTTCATCTTGGTAGTGATGGTTTGTGAGGGGTGATACAAGTCAGGGGGATGTGAGCGTCAGTAGCATCTATGATGGTGTGTTGAAGGTATTTATTTGGTGGCTTGAAGTAGGCTGTCAGCGTCGGTGTTATTTGGATTGTCTGCGTCTATTTGGTCATCGATGAATTTTCTGTAGTTATTCAAGTAGGTATTGCGGTAGTTCTGAATGTATCATTGGGGTGAAGGATAGGGTGGGCGTGGAGTTTTAGGGGCATTGTGTTGGATGGAGAGCATGATTGGGAGGTGGTCGCTGCCAATGGGATTGAGAACATGATGGGTGGTACGGGTTACGATATTTGGGGAGGCTATAACTGTATCAGGGATTGTGTTTGATTCAGGGCGCGTGGGTGATGGGACGTAAATGATGTCACCTCTCATAGTTGCTAGGGTTTGATGGAGTTCTTGTTGGGTGCGATTATGGATATCGATGTCTGCCATGATGATATATGAGTTGTAGTGATTATCTATGTAGGATATGAAATTGATTTGGAGTGGAACGCGGGGTCGGAATATATGGTGAGAAAGGTAACGGTGAGGGATTTTAGGAATGCTGTGACGATGACATGTTCAGATGGATGATTGAGGGGTGGGTTTATTTGGGTGGGAAATGATTTTTATAGCCAATGACCACGCCTCCGCGCGCTACTTGAGAAGGGTTGTCGGATCTGGTGAGTTGATAAGGGGACATACGAATTTGATGATGTGGTTGGAGGAAGATTTCGTTTAACTTGAGGCATTGGGTATCATGTATGGTGAGGGTATGTAGGAGAAGGTTTTGTTGGTAGGAGTGAATGGATCTTGTTAAATAAAATGTAATGAAAAAGAGACATATTTGGGTTTTTCGGTGTGAGGTTGGGGGCTTATACGAGGGTTTCTAGTGCGAGGAATTGGAAGTGGGCGTTGTTGTGGGAATAGGTGACATTTTTGTGAATTCCAAAAACTGCTCGGGCTGCGATAGATATTTGATATTTGTGCGAGTGTGTGATCTCGCGAGAAGGGGTTTAGATATTTCGAAGTAATGATAATGAATCGTAGGATATCTTCTATGGTTTGTGGGCGGCGTATGGAGTTGGTGGGTGGTATGGGAGGGTCAATGGGTCGTAGGGGTACAGTGAGTTCAGGTTTGATGGTGGCTGGTTTGAATTTGCATTTGATGGAGTAGGTAGGGTGGTATTTACTGCATGTGTTGCAGGTTGGTGTTTTCTGCAGGTTAGGGCAGGTTTTTAGGAAGTGATTCTCTTTGTAGTGGGAACAAATAGAAGGGTTTTTACAGTTCTGCGTGAGGTGGTCGTTGTAAGCAGCGGGCACATCTAGTAGATTGGGGAGAGGGAGTTTTTGAAGGTTCCACTCTGTGTTTTTGGTGGAGGATCGCGGCCCCATTGCGTGGTCTGTTGTTGATGGATCTTATGTTAGGACTCTGATCATGTACGTTGTAGTGAACAGGGTCACTACATCAGTGTCAGTCCATAGTTTTTGTTGTGAACGGCTAGAGTGGCTGGATGAGACAGGGTATGCCACCTATTGACAGAATATTGAGGTGTGTTCTCTCTTTTCATGGCGAACGGTGGGGGTTGATAGTGGCTGAACACCTGATTGGCCGATGAAATGTCACGCGCCAAAAGGACAAAGGGTGCGCTGGTGGCCGGAGAAGGACACTTGCCCACAGGTGGCGGAACTAAGAAGAACGCTGTGTCACCTCTTGATGGTTGCAGAGCAGAAGCTTGGTTATGAAGTGTAAAGTTATGAGTCTAAATGTGTTTTAAGTGGGAAGTAGTGCAGTGGTTGAACCTATGGTTTAACAAAGTTTACGGTTGCTTGGCGCAGCGGTTGAATCTGTGGTTCGACAAAGGATACCGTGTTGGTGCACCTATGCACAACCTCACAAAGCACCAAGTGAGAAATTGATAAGGTGATTATATTTTTACGACTTAAAATGTTTATGGATCAAGACTCCAGTAAACGTTCCTGGGTGAAGCAATTCACAAGATAAGAACTTCTCATGCCTATTAAAATTGTTATTATTTGAGCTAGTAGGACAATTTGTATTGAGTATTAACAGCGTGTAAGCATAAGCATATAGTAGTCTCATGTAGGGTGGCGCCCATGGTATACAGTGTTGTTTTATTTTTGATCATCATGTAAAAGAAAATAATTGTCAATTCTTTATAATCAAAGGTATGTTTTATATGTTAAAATAAATGTTTGCTTTAATAACTAATTCTTTGTTCAGAGCGAATCTGTTCAGTTCCCTGCCAAGATGAAATGCTTAAAAGATATCAATACAAGAGATTTTTGATCTAAAATTAAAATATTAAATTTTCATAATTTTCGTTGCTATTTAAGCACAGAGACGGTCGGACCGTTACAACGTGGGCCCAAAGTTATTTCTGATTCTGAGGTACATGTAGGTATTCGTTTGAGTTTAGCTCTGTGACTACTTCTTCTTTGGTGATAGAAGGATCTACCGCGCGGATGACGGCTGTGAGTGTTGGGGGTCTCTTAGGTGGGGTTGGTTGTTTGGGGGGGGTGGGTGGTTAAGGTAGCATTGTCGCCAAAGGAAGTTAGGACAATTTTGTTTTTAATTAGCTTAAAGAAGTCTGTATTGTTGCTTTTGATAATGATTCCGTTTTTTGTGGGAATGAGTTGTTGGATTGATATTTTTGGTATGTGGCGCTTTATGAATTTGGTTAAGGTGTATTCAGGGAACATTACTTTCAGTATATATACGTGAATTGTCTGAGAAGTAGTAGGAGTTGATGGTGTGGTTTCTAGGACTTCACATGTGGTAAATGTAGTTTTTGTTGAGGAAGTTTGTGCAGACGGCGAGGTGCCGCATTTTGACTGGCATTGTTCCTGTCTGTTTAGCTAGTACGCCGTGAGGGTTTTTACACTATCTGTGGAATATGAGGGTGTATGCCTTCAGATGTCGTGGGGCTGATGATTGATGACGTGGTAGGAGTCATGGTGGTTGCAATTGTAGTTGAAGATGTGTCTATGGTGGAAAGGTGGCTGCTGGTAGTGACAGCGGGTGGAAGGATGGTAGGGTTTGTACCGGAAATGTTTACGGCGTTACCGTTACTGTTTTGTTGCTGAGTGTAGCCCACTAGGCAGGCAGATCGATGGAAGTCCATTTGTGAGCAGCGGCGAGAGCAGGCGTTGTTAGTCAGTAAGCAGGTGTAGACGGGTGGCAGGTAGGGCAGCAGCAGTCGGATGGCCGGTGTAGGCCGAAGCAGGCAGGGGAAAGCAGGCAGGCAGGGATAGTCTGAAAGCAGACAGGCAGGCAGGCGTAGTCCAATGGCAGGCAGGGCAGGTGTAGTCCCAAAGCAGGCAGGCAGGCGTAGTCCCAGAGCTGACAGACAGGCATAGTCCGAAGGCAGGCAGATAGGCGTAGTCCGACGACAGGCGTAGTCCGACGACAGGCGTAGTCCGACGACAGGCGTAGTCCGACGACAGGCGTAGTCTGAAGGTAGGCAGGCAGGCGTAATCCGAAAGTAGGCAGGAAGTAGGCATAGTCCGAAGGCAGGTAGGTGAGTTCCAGAAGCTGATAGTCGAAGTCCAGGGACAATCAGGTGATATCCAAAAATTAGCAGGCTAAGCACCAAACAGTTAAACCAATAAGAGAAGTCCAGTAGTAAGCGTAATCCGGTAGGCAGCAACAACTTGAAGAAAGCGAAGGAATCCAGGTTGAGCTGCTATGTGTTCCTCCTCTTCGGTCAGTGGGTAGTGTTGTTACATAGTGGAGGCCCGTGACCCGTCTAGAGTGTTCAGGCTACCCCGCCAATCAGAATATGCCAAATGTCATGTGTTTCGTTGGCCTGGTGGGGCGCGACGCGGTCTGGTCGGAGGTGACGCGTGACCAGCTCTGTCCGCACTAGCGAGAGCCAGGTGTCAGGTAATTCGTTTATGTTTTTTGGGCGTTTGGAAATTTCCAACGCCTCCCTGTCCCTCATTGGTCACCATTTATCTTCGCGCACTATAAGGATGGTGTTTTCGAAGTTTATGGCATGATTTGTTTCGGCTGCATGCCGTACAACGGTGGATTTATCGATGTTGTTGGATCTATAATTGCGGATGTGCTCACGCAGCCTGTCCCCTTCTCAGTAACTCAGCAATTAGTATGTCCAACATTTCAAAATAATCAAATTTAAATGGCTGAGCATCCTGGTCTTCTATATTTTGTCGGAAGGGCCATCATCAAGTAATGATCCATCCTATTTGATTTTCCTCTTGAGCCTCTTCTGGATCTGGGTTCCATTTTCAGAATTGTGACTTGTCATAGAATTACCTCCTTCCAAAATTTGATATATTTCATCTGATCTTCGTCAGTTTTTTTTTTTCATTTTGGACGCACTTTACGATTGTTATGGCGTCTTTCAATCCTGCGCTTTGGGTTAGTAAAGCTGCATCTATACTCTGAAGCATGAATAAGATTTTTTTGCCCACAACCATGGCCATTCGGAATTCCAAGTAGAGTATGACTTTTAATGCCAACACTCTTAGCGATATCATCACCATTAAATCGTCTTTTTTAATTTCATCTTATGTCGTCAAAATTGATGAATAATTATTGTTTACAACTTTTGTAACCGCCAAGTGTCCTCACCAATGCTGTTCGTGGAGCCAACCAATCCTTTTTCCACCATATGAGGTAGCTGTTTTGCCATGGTGAAAGAATTCATGTAACATGTTACATGATGCATTGATAAAAAAAATGACGAATGAAAGTATTTTCCGAGATTGTCCTGATGTCTATAAAATGCAAGAGGTGGTTGTAGCAGTGAACGTAAGGAACTTTTTGGCCAAATTTATATTCTGTTACGGTTGCTACTCCTGAAACTTTCCCAAACATTACACTTGCGCCATCATAGCATGCCAGAGAGGTCAAAGTTATTTTCCGTAAGCGTATTTAACGTTAATTTGGCGAAAGTGGCTGCATCAAGGTTTCCAATAGTTGTAACTGCCAGTAATGAGTCATTGACGAATCTATCCATAATGTAACGTATTGCTATTGCAATATATTCTCGGTTATTTTTATCTCTCGTCCCATCTTCCATTAGAGTAAACCAGTTCACGTCAGATTCCGCAATATCTTTAACAATGGAACTTCGTGCTGCTTGAACCATTGCTTGAATTATTTCATTTTGAATTTCGGATGAACGATATGTTGCAGTTTGTTTTATATGACTGGTAGCCTCCTTCAAATTCGAATGTTTCATGCATGTGTATTCAAACAAATTATGAAATAATACTTGTTCTTTTCTTCCTCCAAAATATAATTTCCACGCAAAGCCAATTCATTAACAACTAGAAATTCTATTACTTTAATAATAGACTTCATATAAGACCTATTTATTTTAACGACTTTCGAAGTATTAACGTTTCATCACTACCAGTTGTAGATATTCTATGTAATTTGTCTTGCCACATCGCCATGGCTTGTGTATGAGATATGGATTTTTAATCAGTGACATTCTTCCAGTTTCTGAATCCTGCGGAAGTGTATAAAGTCTGTTTGCTTCCATGAGGTAATACTTAATTGCTGGCAAGAGTAGCAAAAAGCAGATCTTTCTCGACTGAATCCTGCAACCATTTATATCACTTGAACCAGACCACTACAAAGGTCCTGTTATTTTCTTTTAGATGTACTGTACATCTAAATTAACTTGCTTTATCGGTTCTCCGATTCGTGCAATATCAGAGGGAATACTACAGCCAACATTACCAACATGTTTCACCAAACCTGTTTCCATAGGACTAGGAGTGGTAATTGTATTTTGTGCTTCCAACTGTTTTGAGGAATGAGGTACTTCTCGGTCAATTTCCTCAACTCTTCGCTTTTTGCTAAAGAAAGCCCGTAAACCCATCGCAAAATTAATTGGTATTCAGTTCACAACAATACATAAAAAATTGTCACTGCCTGAAACATTGTAACTATAGTACACTAACGAACATCATAGACAATATATACTTCAAATGGCATATATGATAGTGACGAACTGTAGTTAATTCGGAATTGTTTACATGTCTCTATGTTAGTAGTAAATTAATTTTTTCCCATCATTTTATACTATGAAGAAACAGTTTAGGTAAATAGCATATTAGCTTAGTTAATGGTATCTTTTAAGGTAGGGCATTGGAATTTTAAGGTAGGGCATCGCCTCACAATGCCCCCCCTTAGCTACGGCCCTGCGTCTGTGGCGGCCTATAAACATCTCGGGCTACAGACTGATAGCAAACTTACATGGAAAGGACACATCGATCAAATCTTAACCAAGTCAGAACACCACCTGAAGATCTTAAGACCGATATCACGCGTTTGCAATTCTTCTAATTATGTACAAAGCACTCATCCGACCATTCTTACCGAGCGTGGTGGTGTAACGGATAGCGTTCTGACCTCGCATTCGGGAGGACGGTGGTTCGAATCCCGTCCGGGTATCCCGATTTGGGTTTTCCATGGTTTCCCAAATCACTCCAGGCAAATGCCGGGATGCTTCCTTAAAAAGGCCATGGCCGAATTCCTTCCCATTCCTTGCCCCCATCCTTTCCCGTCTCCGAAGACCTCGCTGTTGAGAGACGAAAAGCAGTAAAAAAAAAAAAGACTATTCCTCGATTATGGAATAGAGATGTTCATTATTTGCAATACATGTATTTGAAATGCAAATGCAAAATACCCATTTTCATTTTGTATTTAAAATACTTTTATACAAAAAGAATTTTTTATTTTATATGAAATACTTTTTCAGGCATATTTTCTATTTGATAAATGCAAAATACTTTTCTTGGTTTTTCATTCCTACTGATGGTATTTCATATATCATGAATACGAGTGGTGTGGTAGCTCAATGGTTAAGGATCTTATTTTCAAAAGCTCATGGTCTAGTCCCAGTTTCAAATCCCAGTGAATATTGGAGTATTGAAGTGTTGTGTTTGATCATATGAGCTATGCAAAGTCATTCCGTGGTTCAGATTCCACGCTAAGATGAAGGTCCCAGAGGAAGGGAACTGGCCGTCCTACCTCTTACGTAACACAATGGCTTAGTTTGCCTCCTTTACGAGGATCCAGACAATCTCCTGGTTGTGGAATAATATAATATTATATCAAGAATATTGATTTACTAACACATTCAAACTATTGGCAACATTACCAAACTAAATTCAAATGACAACCTGGAATGTTACGCAAATAACATTGAATTTGACAATATTGACACATCTAATGATGCCACCGCTGACCTGCATGTTGTGATTTTTTCCTATATTATCATTTTTATGCGTGTTTTGTTTTGCTTGGTGGATGCAAATTATTACAATGTAAGTAAAACATCAAAAATAAGTTTTTATTTGCTATTGCACATCATACATAACACATCTCACTTGTTCCTAACTTAAAATTAAATTTTCACTTTATTCACCTCTGTTATGCGGTGTTAGGTTAATTCTAGCAGATTCGTCAGATTGCAATTTGTAAATTGTTTATTAAAAAATTTCACTAAGGAAAAAAAATTCTTTGTCTTGGGTTGCAGCAAAAACATTCAATTTATTTTATAGCATTGTTTAAAGATATCAAAAATGTCTGCAAGATATGTTCAAAATTCTTAAACGAAATATTAGTGTTACTACTAATTTTTTGAACCATATAATAAGAATTCAGTTTATTTGCTATTCTTGCTTTCTAGTACCAGTGGCAAAAATTATTGTGATCTGAGACACAAGTGCCCAGGACCGACGCTATGATTCTCGGCCCCCGGGTAGGATTTCTTAGCTGTGACGTAATAAGTTGGGGGCCCAGCATACATTTTCCCCTCTTATCCTGCCACTCCCCCTCCACACACATACACCTCCCCTAACCGGACCTGCAAGTGCCTCAGGTACCTACTTAGAAATATTTTTGTTTCTTTTCGATGTAGATGTGATGGTAGTAAGATAAGAAATAAAATGCCGCGACTTGACAAATAAATCCCAATTCAAATTTCGGAACAAGTATCTAAGTGTGGACATAGCTTTGTATATTTATTTTCGTAGCGAAGATAATGGTAAACTTTACGAGTTGTTTTAGAAAATCAAACCTCAATAAACAAACAAAAGGAATAATGTTGTTTACCAAAGTCAATTAATTTTGACAAGTTAGTTGTGAGCTTTGTAGTTGACACTCTGCCACCAATATGGACTGTAGAAAATTATTAATTTAGAGCTCTAATCGCAGATGTTATTCGGTAAATATCAAACCCATCAAAAATTATGTGCCATCACACTTGCAATAATAAAATTGCTCAAGAATTTATGGAATACAAATAAAACACAAAATTAGCTTTAAAAGCAATTTATTGTGTACACATGACAGATATTTGGCCTTCATCCAAGCTATCTGGGTATGACGGATTGTTGCATTGATCATAACATAGTTGAATGAAAAAGTGCTAAACTTTCTAGCTGTAGATTTAAAGGGTCTCGTACATTTGATAAAGTAACTGAGCTGATTGATTACATACGTAGTGAGTTTGATTTGAAATTATCAAAAATTATGAAGACATTTACTGATGATGAATCAAATATGTTCAAAGTCTTTAAAAAAATGCGGGAAATCTATTTTGAGAACATACACAGCATGTGATAGAGATTTAGCTAACATTGTAAATATTGAAGCTGTTGATGAGGTTTTACTACTGAATTTCCCAAACCATCAAAGTAATGAAAGATATACCAGCCGTACATTGCATTTAATTGCTTCAAGTGTTGCAGACAATACGTCAAATCAACTCATACAAGAAACTTAATGATAAGGTAATTTCAACCACATTGAAATCTGAGTTCAAGGTGTCTAAAAGCATGTGAAACAAACTTAGAGACTACTGGCAAATCCCCTAATTCTCTATGTCCAATGTGTGCTCTCCATTATAATTAATCTAGCTGGTACCCACGACTTCGTTTGTGTTTGTAAAGAATTTGGATTAACAGCTACCGACATCTAACAACCGTAGTGCACGATTGGAGACTCGATGCTATTACGAGAGTTGCCTTTTAAGTTTTTACAAAAAGTGGAACAGAAACGAACATGTTCCAAACAAAGTGTTATATTGCTCTTCAAAATATTCTCCTTTAAGGGCTATACATTTTTGCATACGTTCAAACCAATTCTGGAAACATTTTTTCCACTGTGAATCTGATATTTCAGAAACATGGTTTTGAAAGTCTTCAACAGCTTCTTGAGGAGATGAAAATCGCTGTCCACGCATATTTTGTTTGACAGTGGGGAACAAGAAAAAGTCATTAGGCGATAAATCGGGTGAATACGGGCAATGAGACATTAATTCGATGTTTTTCTCCTTCAAATATTCAGTTGTTTGACGTGCTTTATGGAGCTGGCATTGTCGTGATAAAGAAGAATGATGCGACGTTTTTTGTTCTTTTTCCTTATTTCATCGAAGACCGTTGGCAAGCAAACTATTGTCTACCATTCTGCACTAACAGTTCTTCGATCCTCTAATGCAGGGGTCGGCAACGCGCGGCCCGCGGGCCGCATGCGGCCCGTGACCTCTCTATTTGCGGCCCGTGTCCGTCTTATAAAAATCATGCTGAAAGCCCATATTATACAATAATAAGATACAAATGCATAAAACAGTGTACGCGATCTAACAGAGCAGCGAATTAACTACGCGAACAGAGCAGGACAAGTGCGAGCGGGAACGATTCCCCCACTCTCTCCTATGATTGAAACAGTAGGTCAGCGTTGACAATAATCTTCTCTTGATCGCCCGCCGTCCGTCATTGAGTGAAACAAGTTATTTCATGTGTGCACGCCGCCGCCGTGGCTCTGTACCTACGATTTAGTTATTGTTCTGTGACCTACGAGTACCTACTATTTTGTTTCCAGTTCGGTAGTGTGAGATATTGATAATTCATACAATTAGATGGCGAAATTAAGTGACATGTTTTCAACACGACTTTTATTCTTACAGCGAGTATTTGGCATTGTTGGTTATAAATTTTACTGATGGCTACAAAAAAAGAGGAAGTTAATTGAAGAAAATAGAGTGTTTAACGATGCATGGACAGATTTATACTTTTTTATTAATTGCAATGGAAAGCCACTATGCTTAATATGCCAAAAAACCCTTGCAATAAAAGAAAAATTAATATAACGTAAAACGTCACTATGATACCGAGCATAAAGCAAAATTTGCGTGACTATTTGGTGATTCCAGGAGAAACAAAATCAACTCACTCAAATCTTCGTTCAAGAACCAACGAAGTGTTTTTAAGGTGCAAATTCAAAGTAACTAGTCAAATATACGTGCGAGTTTAAGGGTGGAGGAAATACTTGCCAAGTCTGGGCGACCGTTTACCGACAGCGAATTAATAAAACAATGTGCCTTAGCTATGGCTGAAGAGGTATGCCCCGATCAAAATAATAAATTTGAAAATATAAGCTTATCTGCCAGAACTTGTATCCGGCGCAATGAAGATTTGGGCTCTAATTTATGCGAAAAACTTCGGGAAAAAGCACAACAATTTGAATGATTCTCCTTAGATGCTGATGGAAGTAGTTATGTGTCAGATACTGCCCAGCTTCTAATATTTGTTCGTGGAATTGATAAGTACTTCAACGTTTGTGAGGAACTATGTAGTTTGAAGGAAACGACTACGGGGGAAGATTTGTTTTGTCACTTAGAACAGGCAATGACGTCAATACAATTAGCGTGGGAAAAAATTGGTAAGTCTAACAACTGACGAAGGTAGAAAAATGAGTGGGCAAACAAGGGGCTGGTAGGTAGAATTAAAACAAAATTGGCAGAGATAGGATGTGAAATCCCGTTATTTTTTCATTGTATTATCCACCAAGAAGCGTTATGTTCCAAAGTCGTTTCATGGAGAAAAGTAATGGACATCGTGATATCCACTGTAAACTATATCAGAAATAATGGGTTGACACATCGTCAATTCCGAGAGTTTCTATCCGAAATGGAACCAGATCATCAAGATGGCCTTTATTATTCAGAAGTAAGATGGTTAAATAGAGGTGCAGTACTGAAAAGATTTTTCGATCTCATAAAAGAAATCAACACTTTTATGAATCAGAAAGGTAAATCTGTTCCAGAGTTAACAGACCCTCAATGGTTAACAGATCTTGGATTTTTGATAGATTTAACTCATGAATTAAATACGCTGAATGTCAAGCTTCAAGGGAAAAACAAACAAATATCTGATATGCATACAGACGTATAGGCGTTCCAAACAAAAACCGGTTCTTTATAAAAAATCTTGATGAAAAAAAATTAGATCATTTCCAGAGTTGTCTAAAGGCTGTCAAGGAAGGGAATTGATTTTAATGGGGATAGTGAGAAAATGAAAGACATTTTAATGGAGTTACAAGGTCAATTCAGTGACAGATCTGGTATTTCGAAAAGGTTTCGAACAAACTGAAGATTTTTGCTAACCCTTTCTCATGCGATGTACCTAGTAATTTACAAATGAATGTGATTTAACTTCAATCCAATGAGAGTCTACAAAACGCCTTTTACAAGATGAATGATTTGGTCAAATTTTATGCTTGCTTGCCGTCTGATTCTATCGAATTGAAAAAGTTTGCTCAGCATTTTATTTCAATTTTTGGAAGCACTTATTTATAAGAAAAAACTTTTTCAGTCGTCAATTATTTCAGAGATATGTTACGTATTTCAACTTCTAACATGAAAGCCGACATCCAAAAATAGCCAGTCAAATGCAACCTCAAACGTCACACTAAATTTAGTATGTAAGATCAATTTTGTAACTTTTCTTCATTTGTATCCTCATTTGTATTAATAAAATTTGAAAACTGAGTTTTCGCATTTTTACTGTGTATTTGCGGCCCCTCCTTTATTTTGTTTTGCCACCTTGTGGCCCTTGCCTGCTAAAAGGTTGCCGACCGCTGCTCTAATGGAATGGTTACGACGTGTCCAGTACAACCGAAGAAAGAAGTGATCATTTTCTTGGAAGTGCTCCGTGAACGAACAACCTTAGTGGGATTGAGTTCATCCTCTAACACCCAAACAGTAGACTGTGGTTTGCTTTCAGGATCATACGAATATATCCAAGTTCCGTCTCCTGTAACAATGTTGTATACGGATTGTGAACGTCCTCGGTCGAATTTTTTTCAACGTTTTCTGACAGCAATCAACAAGACCCTTTTTCTGCGTTTCGGTCAAATTATGCGGAATCCATCTTGAACATATCTTTCTCACACCTAAATGTTCATGCAAAATCGATTGTATTGCAGTCTGCGATATCCTAAGAGACGCCGCTAACTGTCTGTAAGTCACATGCTGATCTTCTTTGATCATTCTGCGCACAGAATCGATGTTTCTAGGAATGACAACCGATTTTGGCCGACCTTCTCGACATTCATCACTGACGGACGCACGACAATGACGAAATTCTGCGAACCAATTGTAAACAGTCTTCTCTGATGGTGCTTCATTACCAAAAGTTGCATGAAGCGATTCTATGCATTTTTGTTGAGTAAGGCCTTTTTGTAAGATCATAAAAAGTCATCCAACGTAAGCCTTCACGGGTGATTTCCATTTTTGCATTTTAAACGTTTACTATCAACAACTTACTCAGTCAATTTCTAAATTGCCAATGGCTTCACAATAAGAAACGTCATTGTTCACAAATACAGTGGTGCCACAATTCATTATCGCCACCTATTGTTCGACTGTAAAAACTTAAAAGGCAACCCTCGTATCTCATCTGCGCTATGTACTTCAGGCAGCAAAGTAGTATTTGCGGACACACATGTCTTTGGACGAAATACGAAAATATCCTTGATCGACCAATTCCAACTACAATTTCTCCCAAACTCCAAAAATTACCGAAATTCGGCCAGCGTTTTGATCGATGGGTGACTCTGTGTTACTACCCCACACAAACGCCAGTGATCTGCTATAGATAGTTTTCGCAAAAAAGTGATACGCCAAGACACATGCGTCTTTTTCAGAAATATGAAATTTCCGCAGGTCGACCACTTTCAACACCCGTTTCTCCCACAAACCCATAACTACCGACATCTAACAACCATAGTGCACGACAGGGGATAGGATTCTACTACCACATACAAACACCAATGGACTATGCTATGTAGTTGAGGCAGAAATGTAGTATTTACGGACACACATGTCTATCATCGAAACACGAAAATATCGTTGATCGGCCACTTTCAACCACCATATCTACCACAATACCACAGTTACTGAAATTCGGCCGACATTGTTATAGAAATGTGACTGTGTTACTACCACACACAAACGCCAGTGATATGCGATAGATAGTTATCGCTGAAAAGAGATACACCGAGGCATATGCGTCGTTGACGGATATATGAAATTGCCGCAGTTCGACCACTTTCAACAACAGTATCTCCCACACCCCTATAGCTACCGACATCTAACAACCATAGTGCACGACAGGAGATAGGATTCTACTACCACATACAAACACCAATGGTCTATGCTATTGAGCCGTGCTCGCCTCACATTGTTTATTTTCCCCACCCTCGATTGTCTTCTGATGCTGGTTCATACAGAGCCCGCGTGCTAGTTTCGCCCGTGAGAGCGCGCTGTGGCCCTGGTGGTGCCCTCTACCGGCTGATGGAGTTGATTTTCAGGGACACGAAACCGGGTAGTCAGTCGGTCGGCAGCAGCGGATTGGTTCGTTGGGTCTAATATTTTCCCCAATTGACTGCGACGTTAGAGGTCGGCTGGTATAAGCGAGGACTTGTAATTTGACCACGCGGCCTGGAAGTACCTCATGATGTGGATTTGTGACCCAACCGAGAACGTTCCTCACTCGCATTAATCGAGGGAATTCCTCCTGCGCTCTATGTTCATGAGCGGTTCTCCGCCGATTGGGGAGCACGGCAGCGGGCGGGGCTGGCGGTGGCTTCGAGGTGATAAATTACCTCTTTACTAGCACTGTCGGGTATTTGAGGTAGAATACCTGATGATCCCAATTACAAAGTGCGTCGCTTACTGCATTGTTGTTGATTGCGCTTAGTAATTTTGTTACGGGAATGGACAAAATTCCCCGATATGTGGTGCTAATCGTTCCCGCTACCTTATCAGTGTGTGTGGGTGGTAACGACTTATGCGCTGGCGTGTACACATTATATTGTGTCAGAACCTTTTGGTAAGAACTTGATTCTTAAGGTTATACTGAAGGACGCTAAGGTAAACTGATTCCCGTTTGTTTAAAATAATTGCTGTATTTTGCCTCCTGTGTACAAATTTGTGTTTGATACTAGCTGTAAATTTGTTATATGATGGTTAATTGGTAAGAGCCTGCCCTGTTATATTACGTTTCCAAGCACGTAAGGATTTTCTGTTTGCATGTTTAATACAAGTGGAAATATTGTGATTAGGGATAGTCTTATGGCTTAACAAGATTGTCATCGCATTAAAATATATTTGAATTGGTACAGGATTTATTAAGATCATAATCTGCAAGATCGAAGCTTTCTTATGTATTATATTGTAGTATATTATTTGTGATATTCTGTATAAGGTTAGTCGTTGACCATGATTCTTGTAATAAAATGTTTGAACAAGGTTTCCACTTTATAACCATGCTCCCACATGCTTCCCACTGAGTCCTTAGTTGCAACCACACATACCAGCTATGTAGTTGTGGCAGAAACGTAACATATGCGGATACACATGTCTTTCGTCGAAATATGAAAAAATCCTTGATCTGCTATTTGCAACCACCATATCTCCCACACCACCACAGTTACTGAAATTCGGCCAACGTTGTGATCAAAAGGTGACTCTGTGTTAACTCCACACACAAACGCCAGTGATCTGCGATAGACAGTTTTTGCTGGAAATTGATACACCATGACACATGCGTCTTCGGCAGAAATATGAAATTGCCGCAGGTCGACCAATTTCAACCCCCATATCTCGCACACCCCCATAGCTACCGAAATCTAACAACCGTAGTGCATGACAGGGAATACGATTTTACAACCACACACAAACACCAATGGTATATGCTATGTAGTTTTTTCAGAAAAGTGCCATATGCGGAGACACATGTCTTTCGTCGAAATACTGGAATATCCTTGATCGGCCACTTTCAAACACAATGTCTCGAACACTACCTCAGTTACTGAAATTCGGCCGATGTTGTGAGTGAAAGGCCAGTGATCTGCGATACATAGTTTTCGCTGAAAACTGAAACACCATGACACATGCGTCTTTGGCAGAAATAAGAAATTTCCGCGGGTCGACCACTTTCAACCCCCATATCTCCCTCAAGCCCATAGCTACCGACATCTAACAACCATAGTGCACGACAGGAGACACGATTATACTACCACACACAAACACCAATGGTCTGTGCTATGTAGTTGTCGCAAGAAAAAGAAGTATAAGGAGACACAATCGAAATATGAAAACGCCCTGCATTGGCCAACTTTAATTATCTTTTCTCCCACATCCCCACAGCTATCGGCATTCGGCCAACGTTTTGCACGATAAAAAACTCTATGCTACTTTCACACACGGGAGGTGGTGGCGGAAAAGTGAAATATAGGAAAACACACTTCTATTTTTATATATATATGAGATTTCTCATAGACTAATCATGAACGGTGACTTTTATGAACAGGTAGTAATGTTAAAATCAATTAATGTAGTGAAACAAATAGCATACATAATAAGAGGAAAAAAAGTATTTTGTTTTAATAAAAGTATTTTTAAAATACCTATTTTGTATTTAAATACCAACATTTCAGACCATTTTATACTTTGTATTTGAAATAGAAAAACAAGAAAGTAATTGCATTTTGTATTTAAATGATTTTTTAAAATGTATTTTGTACATCTCTGTTATGGAAGTCACCCAAGTATATACTCCGAAAATTAGACAACCTGCAATATAGAGCCAGTAGAATATGCTTAGGAATGATGAGATCCATGCCAACTAACGCTTTGCTAGTAGAGGCAAAGGAAATGCCTTTGGACATTCGCCGTCAGCTTCTAGCATCGGTTTACTTAATCAGGCGACAGCAATTACAAACCACCCTGTAATGAAAAAGGCCATAAATTATACAACAGTGAGGGAGAAAAGAGATATGCCCACCATTTTAAGAACTCCCTTGTTGATCCTAAGCTATGACAAAACAGAACTTATAACACCTTTAATTATCCAGAACAAACGGCTGCCACTCTTTACAAGGCACTATGAGTTTTTAAGATTCAGACCCAATATACACTGTCTACCAAACTGGATTATGAAAAGTGGGAAAATATAATCCTTAGCGGAGGTATTCTTATCTCAAACGTGGCCGAATTACATCCACAGCTCGAAATCCTCTGATGTAGTTGGATAGGCCTACTTTGGATCTGAACCGAAAGTATCAATGCAAGTCAGTCTACTACCAAAACCTTCGATATACACAGCCGATGCCCTTTCAATCCTAACAGATTCGAAAAGCGTAGCCTTAAAACTAGACAACTCAAATAGACATAGTGACCTGAATATGATTTTAGTAGACATTACTCAACTGCTGCATTCGGCCTATGTTGAAGGGAAAGATGTACATCTAGTATGAATCAAGGGTCATTCGTCAATTCAACACAATGAAGCAGTCAACCTATTAGCAAAAGATAGCTTATCACACGGGGAGAGACAATTCATTCAATTGCCACACACTGACTTTGTACCTATTATCAAGAAATAATATTTTAGGGACTGGTCAGAATCATGGTTTACAACCCAATCGGTCAGAGGAAGGCACTTTGCGTCAATTCAACCCAATATTCGACCCAAACCCTGGTTTGCAACTTACAGAATGAGCAGAAGGCACATATAATCCATAATCCGCATAAGACTGGGCCATGGAAGTTTCCCAATCCATCTATATAGAATAGGAGTGCTCCAATCACCCTTCTGTAAGGAAGATGACAAAGAAGTAGCATACCTAAATCGTATCATCCTAGCTTGCTATCAGTACAAGAACCCCCAAAACAAACTTTACAAAACTCTAGTAAAACTAAATATACCGCTTCCAACTTCCGTAACCTCCCTCTTGATGTCGCCAAGACAAGAGGTTGTAGGCTAACTGTCTCTATGACGGCTAGCTGTCGAATACTGATTTTAAATTATTCAGTCACTTATAGAACACATACATGCTCATTAATTAAATAAAAGGTTCTTTTGCCGCGGTCGCCATGGTTTAGGTATTATTCTATCGCCGGGTTAATGAAATTAAAATAGTTCCACAGCTTATGGGCAACTTACACACACAAAACTTTATTCTAGTTATTAAATTCTGCTACTACAGCCCGACGGAAAGTACCACCACCAAATTAATAACTAAGATAAGGAATCGAACTTCTCCAAAGATCACAAGTTCGTGGGATACAAGAGTTTCAAATACCAAAAAAATCCTCCACACTCATTAACGTTCTTTTAACACCATGCAGTCACTTTAAAAAAACTTTCTATTTCAAATCATAAGTTCCCTTTGTTACACGTCTACGTAATACACTTTTCCAAGTCCGCCACACTTTCAACTGTTAGACCGAAAATGTTACTCCGTGTGACCTTCTCTGACGGAGGTCTAAGACAGACTCCTTGCTACTCAAAGATGATATATTATTAACAGATGGCGCTTGTTATGTTACAAGGTGTATAGGGCACTTGCACGATTTCTACATGAGGCCAATCTAAAATTTTGAACTGTCGACCTAAACAGGAGATATCACCTGATGACAGATATAGACACCATAAATCAGGCAAAAGCTTACTAAGGAAAAATTTAATAACTACATTAAAATAATGCCTACCATGATAGACTCACGTTTTAAATCATAAAGTAAAGGATGAAAAATTGTACACACACTTATTCATTATAAAAGTCCGAATGTAAAACTACAAATACTTAATTTAAATGATTGTACAAAACAATCCAATGTAAAACTTTTAATATTATTGTTAAATACCATCCCCATTTCATTGGTTATTACCTATATATAAAATGTATTTCAATTTATAGGTAATGTCGAAACAAAAGCTACATGAAGGTTATAATAAATGTAAATTGTACTATGTCTGAACTAAATAACACTTCAAAGCCATTCAATATTTTCAATAGAACTGTCAATTATGTATTTATTTTACCTTCGTACCCGAATACCGTGTTTAACACCACTGTTGAAAATATATTGTCTTTTAACTCAAGTAAAATTACTTCTTTAACACACATTTAACTTTCACAAAAATAAATAAACAATTATCGATTACTTATCTTACTGTTGCTTTTACAATATATTATTCTATTCAAAATATAAAACATTTATATTGTTCCTTCTTCATTGCCCTCGAGATTATTTTGTCGAATATCGATTGTCGATACATAATTTATAATCTATATATTAATACGCTAAGCGAAAACTTATGATACATTTTTACGAATATTGTGCGCACGGAGAAGTGTGATATTTGGCATAGTTAAAGATTATATGGAGCAGAAGTGAAGGAAGCTAAAATCTATATATAATATGAGTTACAAATACATTAAACTAATTAACTCGCCTACGTAGTTCGCTCAGATGGCGTCAGTTGTGGACGTTGCTTCACCTCACCACTGGCAGATAGCGCAGCTAGCGGCCTTTTAGCTGATAGATGGCGTACTTTGTGGTCTTTGGTGAAACAAAACACTTGAGACTAATCTCTGAACTTATATAGAAGCAAGAAGCAACATTTCGAGGGCTGGTAGATAGCGCAACTTGCGGCCAGAATATTTGGCAAACAGAGGAACTTAAAGAAATACAGAAAGCTAAAATTATATATAATATAATTTACAAACCTATATATTTAAATGCTAAGCGAAAATTTCGGATCCATTTTTAAGAATAAGTGCCGTGCACAAACGGAGGAACTTAAAGAAATGCATCGCGCACTGAAAAGTGTAAGATTTGGAATAGTTAATGTTTATATGGAGAAGAAGTGCAGAAAGCTAAAATATTTTCCAATGTCTGTGATCTTAGTCAGCAGTAAAGAAAAGAATATAATAAGCACAGTTAATACATGTTACAAATAAATTATTAGCGAACGTGTGTGTGTGCGTGAAATAGAATCGGAGCCAACGTTCTTACGTGAATTCCCTGCATTGAGACACTCGGTGGTCTTTGGTTAAACGAAAGACTCGGATAAAGTAGAGATTAATCTTTGAAGTTATAAAAGGAATACTTCGAAAAGGAATGTAGCGATTTTTCCAGATACTATATGGTAATTTGATTTTTTTAAATGTTAAGCTTTGGTTAAGTGTCTTTTGATTTTTTAATTTCACTAATTTCATTAGAGAGAGAGAGAAGAAATAAGGAAAATTAATTGCGGGAAATTCAAAATGGTAATAGACCAAATTTAAATAGCAAACACACAAAATGACGAAATTATTTTGATAGATACATTTAAATGCGCACTGAATGTCACTCCACGAAATGTTTACAGTTTCGAATTTACAATGCAGGTTTCGCAATGAAATACATTTCGATTCAGAAATCACTTCCGGTGAAAGGACTGCATTTACTTCATGTTTCATAAAGCTAAAACAGTTTTCTGTCAAAATGAATATTTTAAATTCAAATGAACCATCGATAAATACATTTCATCATTTGCTATGGTTAGATTAGAAGCTGAAATTTAGCGTACAATGCAGAGATTTACTAGATTATTACTCTTTCATGAAAGAATCTAACCAACTTAATGAATTACGGTCGAAATTCGACCGCTGGGCGATCACTAGTTATGTATCAATCCCCCAGGATTGGATCGTCTTATTAATTTTCAGATTCTCAACTTTTTTAGTAATCAGCACGAAATTTACATAATTACATAAAGTGATAAAAACCGTGACAATTAGGTCAACTCCTTTCTCGATGGGTAAAATATGTATAAATTGTTTGTTCCAGTTGAGGCAACAATCTTCAGAAATCACAAAATCCTGTTGAGACTATATTAATAGACCCGCAACACGTATGTTACAGTTGTCAAACAGGGTTAGATGATGCGCAAAATGACGGCGCAGCCGAATACCAATCTTAAAAACTTGAAACACTGGAGCATAATGAACTTAAAAAACGGGATATTCCAGCAATAATAATGCGGCAATCCCGCGTACGAGGGCCGGTACACATTTGGCTTTCAAATGCTTAAAGATGTATGAAGAATAACAGTGCAGACGACTTTGAGTAAATAGTGCTCGAGAGTTTAGTTCGTTCGCTTACTTGGACGTAGCCATAATGCAATGCAATGAATCTATGATCACAATGCCTGTTGTCAGTTCGGGTTGAAAAAAGGTCGTACGGATAACGGTGAGCTCTATGGTATTATATCCATCGTTTGCACATCCTGTAACACATCTGTTTGATCAATTTAACGTATGTGCAGCGGGTAGAAGCTACTACAGGTTTTTGTTATTTCTGAGGACAGTTGCCTCAATTCAAGAAAACAATTTATGCAGAGTTCGCCTATCGTGGAGGGTACTGACTAATTTTCATGGTTATACCACTGGTTTAAAAATTATTTAATTTTCGTGGTTCACTAATTTTTTTACTGTTTTTAATCAATTGGCTATTTGACTATTTTTTGAAAATGGCTTTAAATAGTTTATTAATACACGTTATTTACCGGTACTATTTATTTTTTGACTAAAGTGCTTATTTTACGTAAAATTCAAAGTTAAAATTAAGAGTATTTGAAAGCCTGGCGTGGGCCAACGACACTCGTGACGTCACGTGCCAGCAAGCGCTCACTCTAGGTAAGTAATGTTTGGTTTGTTTCTCTGAATTTGTGTGTAAATTATTGGAAATATTGGTTTATAAATAGTGTGTAGCAGGGCCGCATTTAGGCTCTGTGGGCCCCTAGGCTATACATGTGGTGCGGGCCCCCTGCCGGCAGTGGCTGGATTCTTAAATTTCGTAATATTCGAAATTCGACCTAAAAATTTTTTTGGCGACCTTTTTTTTTTTAGCTCTACTACCTGCCCAGGCGAGGGTTGTGTGTGGTGAGGGGCCCCCCATTGTGGTGCGGGCCCCCTTTGTGGTGCGGGCCCCTAGGCTACAGCCTATGTAGCCTATGCTTAAATGCGGCCCTGGTGTGTAGTACATCAATCTACAACCAAAACAAAACAAAAAACTCTCAAAATAAACATGAGTGTTCCCGCATTAACTGAAACAGGAAAAAAGTCGCTGCAACTTGCTCATAGAAACCCAGACGACATTGCGATTAAGTCACATATCAATTACTGTAAATATAATTTGCACCATAATTTCTTTGAGATAATGTAAGTACGCTGTTTAAGGCGAGCATCAGTAAAGTTAGGGTTCTTATGTTCGATCCTCGCTTTGGAATATGTTTTGTTATTTGTCAGCGTTTTCTTTAGATACTATTTACTTTTGGTAGCGCCCAATACTCTTTTTCTAAAATCCACCAAAACATTAATTTTTTTCCGAATGTTTCACAAATTTTTGGATAGCAAAAGAAACATAAATAAAAAGATACTTCAAAACTGAAACTGGACGTTACTTGCACACCGATAAAAAGTTTTAAAAAATTTAAAATTACTTGTTCATTAAAAGTATATACCACTTAAATAGATGCATTTATGTCAGAAAGGCAATGTTATTGTTATAATAAATCCTATTATTCACCGCTGAGTACTTGGGTTTTGTTGCAATGATGATGTATCTCTGGTATGTCTCTAATTTAAAAGCAGGAGATTATATTTTTATAAATGTTTTCATGTATGACAGCAATTTATGTTTCAAACGTTTGAATGACGTTATATGACTTTTACTAAAAACTTGATTCTGTAAAGCAACAAACGGAAAACAGAAACACACAAATGTACACACACAAAAAAATATTATCCTAATCAAGGTTCGAATCTAGGATCTATCCTATAGCACTCTTTAACTATGCAGCTGGACATCATCACATCGTTACTTTTCTTCTCGGTAATAGTGAACACTTAAACTTCACAGTTTCTACGTGGGTGAAGTGAAAGCGATCGGTAAATAAATAAACAACAAATTCAGTTTCGTTTGAAAAAATATTATTCTATAATTATGTATATGTAGTTAGAAAATATTGTCCATAACATCCAGTTAGTCGTGCTTACCTTATACTACACTTGCATTTGTCTCGTAAATATCTTCTAAAACAACTAACTTAATTTAAAATTTTAGTCATTCTTATGAAGGATTTCTGTTAATCTCTAGCTTTCAGTTTAAATATAAATGATTGTCGAATTGAAGTTATTACATTCTCAAGCTCCATAGACTAAAAGTCAGTGGTTGTTTCTATAGCTAGTCCAACAAAAAAAATTTGGTATTTTTCCGCTGTAGGCCTCTACAAATTGTTCTTCATTTTATATTCAACACAAAATCTCATTAGTAACAAGAGATAACCAGCAACAAATAGTTGAAAACTTGGATAGCGGGAAACACTCCATACGCAGCGGCAGCGCCTACAGGCAAGTGACGTCACTAAAGCGATCTCCAATCCCAGAGCGTTTCCTGTCACGTGAATAGTGGCAAGAAAAATTGGATTTTTATTTTCTTTTTTAATTTAAAACAATTCATATTTCTTTTCAAATTTGACAACAATAGCTTCCTTAACCTTTAATCTACGCGAATGACTACTATTTGTAATATATTTTGAATATTGTCAAATAGCCTATTTTACGTACTTTTTCCTATAGTTACACGATTTGGACACTAACTCTCAACATGCACAGGACTCTGGATATTGTGGCGATTGATTGGAGCCTCATTATTACTGTAGGAGGCGCAGTCCCGTTCCATCAGTATGCAGTTGTAACAACTGTTTCTACAGGAAGTATGTACTCTTTCATACCCACTGTGTCTTGTCGAATGTGTTGTACACTGATCACCTAGAACAGTAGTCGGCAACCTTTTAGCAGGCAAGGGCCACAAGGTGGCAAAACAAAGTAAAGGCGGGGCCGAATTTACGCAGTAAAGATGCAAAAACTCAATTTCAAATTTTATTAATACAAAGAGTATACAAATGAAGAAAAGTTACAAAATTGATCTTACACACTAAATTAAGTGTGACCTTTGAGATCGCATTTGACTGGCTAATTTTTGTATGTCAGCTTTCATGTTAGAAGTTGAAATGCTCAATTGTGAGACGAGAAGCGTAATTATTTCTTCGATAATTCACGATTGGAAAAGCTTTCTCGCATAAATAATTGCTTCCAAAAATTTAAATAAACTGCTGGGCAAACTTTTTCATTTCGACAAAATCAGACTGCAAGCTACCATAAAATTTGACCAAATCATTCATCTCGTAAAATGCGTTTTTTAGACTCTCATTGGATTTAAGTTCAATCACATTCATTTGTAAATTACTGGATACATCCTCAACATCGCATGAAAAAGGGTTAGCAAAAATCTCTAGTTCGTTCGAAATCTTCTCGATATTACCAAATCTGTCACCGAATTGACCTTGTAACTCCATTAAAATGATTTTCATTTTCTCACTATCCCAATTAAAATCAATGCCAGTTTCCTCGACAGCCTTTAAACAATTCGGGAAGTGATCTAACTTTTTCATCAATATGTTTTATGAAGAACCGGTTTTTAGTTTGGAACGCCTTTACGTATGTATGCATATCAGATATTAGTTTGATTTTCCCTTGAAGCTTGACATTCAGCGTGTTTAATTCAGGAGTTAATTCGGTCAAATATTCAAGTATACTAACCATTGAGGGACTGTTAGCTGTGGAACAGATTTACCTTTCTGATTCATAAAAGTGTTGATTTAATTTCTGAGATCGAAAAATCTTTTCAGTACTGCACCTCTACTTAACCATCTTACCATCTTGAGGATCCGCTTCCATATCGGATAGAAACTTTCGGAATTGACGACGTTTCAACCCATTATTTCTGATGTAGTTTACAGTGGATATCACGATGTCCATTACTTTTCTCCATGAAACGACTTTGGAATATAACGCTTCTTGTTGGATAATGCAATCAAAAATAACGGGATTTCACATCCTATCTCTAATTCAACCCGCCAGGCCCTTGTTTTGCCCACTAATGTTTCTACCTTCGTCAATTGTTAGACTTATCTATTTTTCCCAAGCTAATTGCATTAACGTCAGTGCCTGTTCTAAGTGAGAAAACAAATCTTCCACTGTAGTCGTTCCCTTCAAGCTACATAACTGTAAAAGTTCGTCACTATAGTACTTATCAATTCCACGAACAAATATTAGGAGCTGGGCAGTATCTGACACATCAATACTTTCATCGGTAACTGAGGAGAACCATTAAAATTGTTGTGCTTTTTCCCAAGTTTTTCCCATAAATTAGCGCCCAAATCTTCAGTGCGCCGGGTACAAGTTCTGGCAGATAAGCTTATATTTTCAAATTTCTTTTTTTGATCTGGGCATACCTCTTCAGCCACAGCTAACGCATATTGTTTTATTAATTCGCTGTCGGTAAACGGTCGCCCAGACTTGGCTAGTATTTCCACCACCCTTAAACTCGAACGTATATTTCACTCGTTACTTGGAATTTGGACCTTAAAAACACTTTGTTGGTTCTTGAATGGAGATTTGAGTGAGTTGATTTTATTTTTCCGGGAATCACCAACTAGGCATGCAAATTTTGCTTCATGCTCGGTATCATATTGACGTTTGACGTTATATTATTTTTGTTTAGCAAGGGCTTTTGGCATAATAAGCATAGTGGCTTTCCATTGCAATTAATACAAAGGCATAAATCTGTCCATGCATCGTTTAACACGCTATTTTCTTCAAACTTCTTCTTCTTTTTAGCCATAAGTAAAACATAACCAACAATGCTTAATACACGCTGTAAGCAGTACCGGATTAACCACGTAGAAGGAGGTGGCAAATACTACGGGCCTTGCGCCTTCTAGGCAGGGGCGTAGCTACTATGGGGCTAGGCGGTGCAGTGCACCGGGGCCCTCACGCTCAGGGGGCCCCTAAGCGCACCTCTAGGGGCCCTCAAGCGCTCTACCGTCGTCTAAGGGGCCCCTGAGAACACAGCAGCCCCTCACTGAGGGCCCTCGCTGCTCAGGGGAGGCCCCAACCACTGCTCAGGGGCCCCCATCCTCAGTTCAGGGTGCCCCTACCAGCACACAAAGCAAAAAAAAGGTCTCCCGTCTGGCCTGAGGGCACAAAATATTTTTTTTGCACCGGGGCCCTTGTTGACCTAGCTACGCCACTGCTTCTAGGGGGCCTCGCGCCTCCTAGGGGGGGCCCGCACCTAGGCTATATGGGCGACTTCCCAGACTGGACAGATTGGTAAAAAAGAACAGGCGGCGAACTGTGGCGGAACTAACATCAGACTTTAATGTGCGTCTGAACACGCAATGCACCGAACACTCCTAACGATGGGCCACCGCAACCTACAACTCATGCATGTGTCAATGCTAACACTATGCACTATGGCATCGGTGTCCACGACTGAAATAGGCACTTGACCATAGTCACTGGACTTTGGCGCAGTGGCAGAGCGCTGCATGGTTTGGTGATTCCCGATACCTTCTTCATCATGCAGATGGGATGGTCAAATCCGTCGTTTTCCAGAGGAACAGCTTCGTAACACCTGTACTGCGAGACGGAGACAATCTGGCGGTGGCTCAATCATGCTCTGGAGAACATTTATATTTTAAATGCGAAAGTAACTCTCTCTCTCTCTCTCTCTCTCTCTCTGTCCGTATGTTTCTTTTTTTTTTTTCAGTTTAACGTCCCTTTTTAACAACGTGGTCTTTAGAGACGGGAAAGGATGGGGGCAAGGAATGGGAAGGAATTCGGCCATGGCCTTTTGAAGGAAGCATCCCGGCATTCACCTGGAGTGATTTGGGGAAACCATGGAAAACCCAAATCTGGATGCCCGGACGGGGATTCGAACCGCCGTCCTCCTGAATGCGAGGCCAGAACGCTATCCGTTACACCACCACGCTCGGTCGTATGTTTCTTATGTTTCCAGGGCTAAACGGTTAATCCAGTCGTGCTGAGATTTTACTAGGAGATGCTATTTGCTATTAGGAAGCACATAGGATACTTTTTCTGTATAAATTAAACACATTATAATTTAATTTTGAAAATTAATGAATGAACGGCGACAGACAGAACCAAAGGATGTTTAAGTCTCTGTAGTATGTTTCTGTATAGCAGTCTAGTAGCTCAGTGGCAGTTCGGTGCTAGCAGCGGTCGTGCGCGGACTTGCAAAAGGGCAGCTGCCGCAGACTTCTGAGTTTATATTGCTACAGTGTATCAAGTAATAGTTTAAAGAGTTTTGTAAGAAATTGAAGAAATAAAGACATCAGGCAAGACAACAGCCGAAGATATAGAAGAGGTAAGGAATGGTGCAAACGACATTAACAAGAAAGAATACAGTGAAAGTTGCGTTTGACCGAGAATATGTGAGACCAACGGCATTTGAAATTAACGAGTGGCTAAACGACACGGTCAAACAAATTGACAGAGAAAGAGTAGGGATTCAGTTGGAATCATTTTTGTAAAAATAGCAAACAAAACATATTGTGGTAAATGAATTGAGTTGAACTCTGGTAATTTGAAAATCTATCACTGAAATGGAGCATTACAGTATCCAGTGCAGGAATGTGAATTAGATATGTGAGAACACTGACACTTCCTTTTGAAGTAACCAGTAAATAAATACTACACTGCTAATTCACAATAAATTACTAAGAAATTAAAAATAAATTAAAATCAAAGACTAAATTGAATGAAAGAGATTGCAACAATTCTTTTATATTTCTTAAAACACAAGTACATAATAGTTATTGTCCTAAAGATTGTTGTTGATCATCATAGAGGTGTATGAATAACAGTGGGGAAACAAAGCAAAAAAAACAATATAACTGTAAAATCACTTCATTAGTGGAATCAAGAGAACGAATAGCACTGCGACGCCCTCCAATATCAGCGGCAAAGGAGCTGTACTGGCAACGGAGGCACTATGGAAGAAAGTCTGTATTTAAACCGTATCCTTGAGTACAAACAAACTGTAATACATGAGACTATAGATTGAAAATAATAAAATACATTGAGTATGTAGTTTTTGTATAGATTATATTTAAAATTAATTCATGGAAAAGCGATTATACTTACGACCGGGTCTTGTTCATTAAGCATGACGTTAAGTTGTCCTGAAAACTGGTTTACTCGTATGACCTACTGGTGGGTGGTAACACAAGAAGTACAAAGAGAAAGCGACAAAGGCGCTTCAATGGCAATGTACCGGGATATGTCACCGCTCTGTAAGGAAGAACGGCTGAATGTAACTACTATACTTTTGTACGAAGAAACTGTGTTACATGAGACTATACACTGATAATTAAAAAACCATTGAGTCTATAGTTTATGTATGGAATTTGTTTAAAATTAATTCATTGAAAAAGCGGTTATACTTACGACCGGGTCGTGTTCATTTAGCAGGATGTGTTGTTGTCCTGAAATCTGGTTGACCTCGTATGGCCTACTGGTGGGTGGTAACACAAGAAGTACAAAGAGAAACCGACAAAGGCGCTTCAATGGCAATGTACCGCCGGATATCACCGCTCTGTAAGGAAGAACGTATGAATGTAATAACTACTATACTTTTGTACGAAGAAACTGTGTTACATGAGACTATACACTGATAATCAAAAAACCATTGAGTCTATAGTTTATGTATGGAATTTGTTTAAAATTAATTCATTGAAAAGCGGTTATACTTACGACCGGGTCGTGTTCATTTAGCAGGATGTGTTGTTGTCCTGAAATCTGGTTGACCTCGTATGGCCTACTGGTGGGTGGTAACATAAGAAGTACAAAGAGAAAGCGACAAAGGCGCTTCAATGGCAATGTACCGGGATATGTCACCGCTCTGTAAGGAAGAACGGCTGAATGTAACTACTATACTTTTGTACGAAGAAACTGTGTTACATGAGACTATACACTGATAATTAAAAAACCATTGAGTCTATAGTTTATGTATGGAATTAGTTTAAAATTAATTCATTGAAAAGCAGTTATACTTACGACCGGGTCATGTTCATTTAGCAGGATGTGTTGTTGTCCTGAAATCTGGTTGACCTCGTATGGCCTACTGGTGGGTGGTAACACAAGAAGTACAAAGAGAAACCGACAAAGGCGCTTCAATGGCAATGTACCGCTGGATATCACCGCTCTGTAAGGAAGAACGTATGAATGTAATAACTACTATACTTTTGTACGAAGAAACTGTGTTACATGAGACTATACACTGATAATTAAAAAAACCATTGAGTCTATAGTTTATGTATGGAATTTGTTTAAATTTAATTCATTGAAAAGCGGTTATACTTACGACCGGGTCGTGTTCATTTAGCAGGATGTGTTGTTGTCCTGAAATCTGGTTGACCTCGTATGGCCTACTGGTGGGTGGTAACACAAGAAGTACAAAGAGAAAGCGACAAAGGCGCTTCAATGGCAATGTACCGCCGGATATCACCGCTCTGTAAGGAAGAACGTATGAATGTAATAACTACTATACTTTTGTACGAAGAAACTGTGTTACATGAGACTATACACTGATAATTAAAAAACCATTGAGTCTATAGTTTATGTATGGAATTAGTTTAAAATTAATTCATTGAAAAGCAGTTATACTTACGACCGGGTCGTGTTCATTTAGCAGGATGTGTTGTTGTCCTGAAATCTGGTTGACCTCGTATGGCCTACTGGTGGGTGGTAACACAAGAAGTACAAAGAGAAACCGACAAAGGCGCTTCAATGGCAATGTACCGCCGGATATCACCGCTCTGTAAGGAAGAACGTATGAATGTAATAACTACTATACTTTTGTACGAAGAAACTGTGTTACATGAGACTATACACTGATAATTAAAAAACCATTGAGTCTATAGTTTATGTATGGAATTTGTTTGAAATTAATTCATTGAAAAGCGGTTATACTTACGACCGGGTCGTGTTCATTTAGCAGGATGTGTTGTTGTCCTGAAATCTGGATGACCTCGTATGGCCTACTGGTGGGTGGTAACACAAGAAGTACAAAGAGAAAGCGACAAAGGTGCTTCAATGGCAATGTACCGCCGGATATCACCGCTCTGTAAGGAAGAACGTATGAATGTAATAACTACTATACTTTTGTACGAAGAAACTGTGTTACATGAGACTATACACTGATTATTAAAAAACCATTGAGTCTATAGTTTATGTATGGAATTTGTTTAAAATTAATTCATTGAAAAGCGGTTATACTTACGACCGGGTCGTGTTCATTTAGCAGGATGTGTTGTTGTCCTGAAATCTGGTTGACCTCGTATGGCCTACTGGTGGGTTGTAACACAAGAAGTACAAAGAGAAAGCGACAAAGGCGCTTCAATGGCAATGTACCGCCGGATATCACCGCTCTGTAAGGAAGAACGTATGAATGTAATAACTACTATACTTTTGTACGAGGAAACTGTGTTACATGAGACTATACACTGATAATTAAAAACCATTGAGTCTATAGTTTATGTATGGAATTTGTTAAAAATTAATTCATTGAAAAGCGGTTATACTTACGACCGGGTCGTGTTCATTTAGCAGGATGTGTTGTTGTACTGAAATCTGGTTGACCTCGTATGGCCTACTGGTGGGTGGTAACACAAGAAGTACAAAGAGAAAGCGACAAAGGCGCTTCAATGGCAATGTACCACCGGATATCACCGCTCTGCAAGGAAGAACGTATGAATGTAATAACTACTATACTTTTGTACGAAGAAACTGTGTTACATGAGACTATACACTGATAATTAAAAAACCATTGAGTCTATAGTTTATGTATGGAATTTGTTTAAAATTAATTCATTGAAAAGCGGTTATACTTACGACCGGGTCGTGTTCATTTAGCAGCATTTGTTGTTGTCCTGAAATCTGGTTGACCTCGTATGGCCTACTGGTGGGTTGTAACACAAGAAGTACAAAGAAAAAGCGACAAAGGCGCTTCAATGGCAATGTACCGCCGGATATCACCGCTCTGTAAGGAAGAACGTATGAATGTAATAACTACTATACTTTTGTACGAAGAAACTGTGTTACATGAGACTATACACTGATAATTAAAAAACCATTGAGTCTATAGTTTATGTATGGAATTTGTTTAAAATTAATTCATTGAAAAGCGGTTATACTTACGACCGGGTCGTGTTCATTTAGCAGGATGTGTTGTTGTCCTGAAATCTGGTTGACCTCGTATCGCCTACTGGTGGGTTGTAACACAAGAAGTACAAAGAGAAAGCGACAAAGGCGCTTCAATGGCAATGTACCGCCGGATATCACCGCTCTGTAAGGAAGAACGTATGAATGTAATAACTACTATACTTTTGTACGAAGAAACTGTGTTACATGAGACTATACACTGATAATTAAAAAACCATTGAGTCTATAGTTTATGTATGGAATTTGTTTAAAATTAATTCATTGAAAAGCGGTTATACTTACGACCGGGTCGTGTTCATTTAGCAGCATTTGTTGTTGTCCTGAAATCTGGTTGACCTCGTATGGCCTACTGGTGGGTTGTAACACAAGAAGTACAAAGAAAAAGCGACAAAGGCGCTTCAATGGCAATGTACCGCCGGATATCACCGCTCTGTAAGGAAGAACGTATGAATGTAATAACTACTATACTTTTGTACGAAGAAACTGTGTTACATGAGACTATACACTGATAATTAAAAACCATTGAGTCTATAGTTTATGTATGGAATTTGTTTAAAATTAATTCATTGAAAAGCGGTTATACTTACGACCGGGTCCTGTTCATTTAGCAGGATGTGTTGTTGTCCTGAAATCTGGTTGACCTCGTATGGCCTACTGGTGGGTGGTAACACAAGAAGTACAAAGAGAAAGCGACAAAGGCACTTCAATGGCAACGTACCGCCGGATATCACCGCTCTGTAAGGAAGAACGGCTGAATGTAACTACTATACTTTTGTACGAAGAAACTGTGTTACATGAGACTATACACTGATAATTAAAAAACCATTGAGTCTATAGTTTATGTATGGAATTTGTTTAAAATTAATTCATTGAAAAGCGGTTATACTTACGACCGGGTCGTGTTCATTTAGCAGGATGTGTTGTTGTCCTGACATCTGGTTGACCTCGTATGGCCTACTGGTGGGTGGTAACACAAGAAGTACAAAGAGAAAGCGACAAAGCCGCTTCAATGGCAATGTACCGCCGGATATCACCGCTCTGTAAGGAAGAACGTATGAATGTAATAACTACTATACTTTTGTACGAAGAAACTGTGTTACATGACACTATACACTGATAATTAAAAAACCATTGAGTCTATAGTTTATGTATGGAATTTGTTTAAAATTAATTCATTGAAAAGCGGTTGTACTTACCACCGGGTCGTGTTCATTTAGCAGGATGTGTTGTTGTCCTGAAATCTGGTTGACCTCGTATGGCCTACTGGTGGGTGGTAACACAAGAAGTACAAAGAGAAAGCGACAAAGGCGCTTCAATGGCAATGTACCGCCGTATATCACCGCTCTGTAAGGAAGAACGTATGAATGTAACTACTATACTTTTGTACGAAGAAACTGTGTTACATGAGACTATACACTGATAATTTTAAAACCATTGAGTCTATAGTTTATGTATGGAATTTGTTTAAATTTAATTCATTGAAAAGTGGTTATACTTACGACTGGGTCGTGTTCATTTAGCAGGATGTGTTGTTGACATGAAATCTGGTTGACCTCGTATGGCCTACTGGTGGGTGGTAACACAAGAAGTACAAAGAGAAAGCGACAATGGTGCTTCAATGGCAATGTACCGCAGGATATCACCGCTCTGTAAGGAAGAACGGCTGAATGTAGCTACTATACTTTTGTACGAAGAAACTGTGTTACATGAGACTATACACTGATAATTAAAAAACCATTGAGTCTATAGTTTATGTATGGAATTTGTTTAAAATTAATTCATTGAAAAGCGGTTATACTTACGACCGGGTCGTGTTCATTTAGCAGGATGTGTTGTTGTCCCGAAAACTGGTTGACCTCGTATGGCCTACTGGTGGGTGGTAACACAAGAAGTACAAAGAGAAAGCGTCAAAGGCGCTTCAATGGCAATGTACCGGGATATCACCGCTCTGTAAGGAAGAACGGCTGAATGTAACTACTATACTTTTGTACGAAGAAACTGTGTTACATGAGACTATACACTGATAATTAAAAAACCATTGAGTCTAGAGTTTATGTATGGAATTTGTTTAAAATTAATTCATTGAAAAGCGGTTATACTTACGACCGGGTCGTGTTCATTTAGCAGGATGTGTTGTTGTCCTGAAATCAGGTTGACCTCGTATGGCCTACTGGTGGGTGGTAACACAAGAAGTACAAAGAGAAAGCGACAAAGGCGCTTCAATGGCAATGAACTGCCGGATATCACCGCTCTGTAAGGAAGAACGGCTGAAGATAACCAACATGTTTGGTCCCCTTGGTTTTTACTCTACCACTTGTGTAAAACCTACTTCCCCTATAAAGGTATTTACAAATCTCTGATCCCTTGTGCTATTTATCTTGTTTCCCACCCAGTTGACGCCTGGTAAATTTAAATTCCCTGCCATTATAACCATTCTATGCTCACCTCTTAACAGTGAATGTGAATTTAGTTTATCACCAAGACTCTCATCTTCATCAATTATTCTTCCACTACGGTAAGCAGCCAATATCCTGATTTTTTCTTTTTTATCACCCCTAGTAGGGTATGATCATTTACTATGAACACCAGAGTACTATTGTATCTGCGGTACACAACTTTCAGAGAAAATCTGTCTAGTACTCTTTCTTTTACACCTAAGACCTAAGAAGGTGGTCATAGTAGCCGACTCCTTGAGCGTCATCAGGAGCATAGCAGAACCAAAGTGGAATTATAGGATGGCGCCACTACTAATAGAAATACTAAATGAAATGCACATAAGCAACAACATTGGCATCACAACAAGTTTAGTATGGGTTCCCTATCATAACAGGATTAAGTTCAATGAAATCGCAGACACACTAGCCAAGGAAGCCATCTCATATGGACAAAGAAAAGAACTATTACTACCCCCATCAGCATATGCACAAGATATTAAACAGCGAGCAAGAAATAGATGGCAAACTGATTGGAACAATACGAGTCATCACAAAGGATCCTTCTACGGACACATCCAATCATATATTCCTTCCAAACCCTGGTTCTACAGCTGGAAAATCAACAGACGCCACTTAATTAATATAATCAGAAGCAGATTCCACCACGGCAACTTTCCCAGCCACTTGAACCGGATAGGACTAAGAGATAGCCCCAGATGTGACTGTGCCGACCGAGCAATAGGGGACATCAACCACCTGTTATTCTCCTGCAAAAAATACACCAACATCCAAAACAAAATACTGAAGGAACTCACAAGGTGCAAATCCCCTTCCCAACTAATTTAGCCATCCTACTCTCTTCCAACAACCACTCAATATTCAGAACCATAATGTCCTTTTTTAAAGAAGGAAATATTCAAACAAAAGACAAAGCGGACCAGCCAATCCTAGACCAACAGTCATAAACTAAGTAGATACACTAACCCTTCAAAAATACTCCACATTATCTAGAACATACACACTAAAGCATATATGGGCAACCCCCGGCCCCCGGGCCGGATCCGGCCCTCCACCAGCTTCAATCCGGCCCGCGAGAGATTCAGAAAATTCAAATACAGATCATACCTTTCCAAAGAAAAATATCCACACCTGAGAATTTTCGCACGAAAAATAATTTGCACATTCGGAAGCACGTATAAATGTGAGCAGTTTTCTTCATTCATGAAAATTAATAAAAATAAGCATCGATACCCGGCTTACAGATGTTAATTTAGAAAACACTTTGCGCCTATGTACTAATGACATTGATCCCAATATCGATCAACTTGTTTCTCAGCTTCAAACTCAAGTCTCTCATTAATTTTCATTTGATTTTTCTATATGTTTTTGTTAATTTGCTTTTTGTATGTTTGATAGTGCTACTCTAAAATGTATCAATTTTTATCGCCTCTTTATTCACTACTACCTACTTATTTCTTACCTACGGCCCGCGACCTAATTAACTGCCTTTATTACGCCCTCAGCTAAGCAAAGTTTGCCCACACATGCACTAAAGCAACACCCAATGAGAATAGTTACAAATACAAGTAGGCAACATTATTCACACCAAAGGATCCAAATAGATAAGGCAATCACAGGAACTATTTCATGAATATTCAATTGTGGTGGAAAGATACAAAAAGCGGTCCCTGGGCTTTTGGCGACGACTCACACGGTGCAATTGAAAAGGCAATAACGTGATATATTTTATAAAGAAATTGTAACCCATCTCTCATGGGACTTATGAACCATTGTAAAATAAAGGATAAGAAATTGTAATTTAACTGAAACATTAAACATAAACCAATGTAAAATTAAATGTAAAGAACCTGGCAGTACGGCCGACCAGGCCGAAAGCCAACACAAATAAATAAATAATGAAAAAAATTACTTGTGGTTAATGTATCTCTATTAAGTTTGGAAATTCTATCACTTTATTCATTATACTTCTACAGTTCACCAATAACACCCTTATTTTTGGTTTTATGGTATTTTCAGCATTATCCTTTGTCTTTCCAGTTGTAACCAATTCAGTTATTATTTCAATAACTGCAGCTGATTACTGCTCCCCTGTATGGCTCAATAGCACACGTTGAAGGAAGATTGAGACTGAGCTATGTAAATACCTGTCTGATGAAATAACTAAAAATTCTTCAATACCAGACAGACATGCTATCACATATTTAATCAAGGAAACCATATAAAAGTGCCTCGCATTTTCAAGAAAAGAAAATATTTCAACCGCGAAAATTATTAGGGCATAAGCTTACTACATGTGGCGTAAAAAGAAAAGCCTTCTGCAAAATATTCTGAAAAAGAGTAAATAAAATAGCAGAAGCTGTTACAACGTGTAAGAGCCATCAGACACAGCACTTTACCAAATGTTATTTTAAGTTAGGTTTTCCCAGTAAGGTATGTCACATCATCACCAAGGACGGGGAGAAGCTATGGAGGAGCCATGATGAAAGGAACTAATGCGTTGGTGGCACTTTAAATTAATTATATTTGCAATGAATTGTCGGTATAAATGTATCAAGAAATTTGTATGTGAATTTAAATTGTGTAGTTCAAATAAAAGTTGAATATATGTTGTGTATAGAACGGAAAGAGAAAGGTTATTTTACATAAAGGTAATGACGATTAGAATAAGTAGCGTTACTAGGTCTTTGATAATTAATATCTGAGTAGTGTTAATTTTTTTAAGACTAAGTAATGGTCAAACTTAGTATCGAGAGAAAAGGATTCAAGCAGTTATATTGTTAATAAAGACAGATAAGGTAATAGTAACGGTAGGCAGATGTAGGAACGTTACATATGCTGCCGTGTGGCAATACGTGACTAATGATTAAAAACCACATTAAACGAAGTCGCATAGTTAACTAATTAAATACTAGATGAAAAGAGCGAAAATGTCGCGAATTGGATGAATATTAAAGCTGCTGGTTTGTAATAAGATGAAAGAAGACTCGTCTCATTTATAGCAATTTTTTATTGTTTCGTGTAATAGGTACATAAAAGTCAACGCCAGTGAAGTAGTTTATTAATATCTCTATGATATGTGCCACCTGGAAACGTTCTGGGGATACAGGCAGATATCAGCTAGATTATATCATGGTCAAACAGCGATTCAGGAAACAAGTTCTAGACTGTAAAGCGTACCCAGGAGCAGACATAGACTCTGATCATAATTTGATAATAATGAAATGCAGGCTGAAATTCAAGCAAATAAGGAAGCAGTATAAGCAGAACAGTCTGGAAGTGAATAAACTGAAACAATCTAGCACAAGAAAAAAATTTGCAGAAATGGTAGACTTAGGTCTAAGAAGTAACTCTGAAAGGAGATCAACCGAGGACGAATGGAATGCATTAAAGAAGGAAATAATGAAAGCTGGCAAAGAAACATTAGGCTTTAGGGAACAAGCTGCCCGAAAACCTTGGATCACAGAAGAAATTTTGGAGCTGATCGATCAGAGGAGAAGGTACAAAAATGCTCAGGATGAAACGGGAAGAGAGCAGTACAGGCAATTTAGAAATCAATAAATAAATAAATAGTCTATCCCCGTTAATATTCAACTTGTATGAAGAAGAAGCAATGAAGAAAGTCAAATAAAAATTTCCATGTGGCATAAGTTTTCAGGGAGAAAAAATCAGTATGCTACGATTTGCTGCCGACATTGTCTTGTTAGCAGAGAGCGCTGAGGATACTGAGAAGTTACTGAATGGTATGAACAAAATACTGAAGGAAGATTTTGGACTGAATATAAATCAAAGCAAGACAAAAGTGATGAAGTGTAGCAGAAATAATACCAATACTAGTGGATTAAATATAAAAATAGGATCGGATGCAATAGGAGAGGTAAGTGAATTCTGTTACTTGGGAAGTAAAATTGCAATCGATGGCCGAAGCAGGAATGATGTAAAAAGCAGAATAGCACTACCAAAAAGAGCCTTCATGAAAAAGAGAAACCTTTTAGTTTCAAATATTGATGTAGGAATTAGAAAGAACTTTTTAAAACTCTTTGTGTGGAGCACAGCACTTTATGGTAGCGAAACATGGACTTTAGGAATACTGGAAATAAAGAAAATTGAAGCATTTGAAATGTGGTGCTACAGAAGAATGCTGAAAATCAAGTGGACAGACAAAGTAAGAAATGAACGAGTTTTGGAAATGATAGGTGAGAAAAGAAGTTTGTGGAAGAAGCTTACCGATAGAAGAGACAGGCTGGTAGGTCATATTTTGATACATGCAGGATTGGTTAATTTGTTAGTGGAGGGAACAGTCGAAGGTAAGAACTGTAGAGGAAGACAGCGATTGGAATATATGAAGCAGATAATTGAGGACGTGGGCTGTAAGGGGTATGTAGAAATGAAGAGGTTAGCACAGGATAGTAAAAAGAGCCTTCATGAAAAAGAGACACCTTTTAGTTTCAAATATTGATCTAGGAATTAGAAAGAACTTTTTAAAACTCTTTGTGTCGAGCACAGCACTTTATGGTAGCGAAACATGGACTTTAGGAATACCGGAAATAAAGAAAATTGAAGCATTTGAAATGTGGTGCTACAGAAGAATGCTGAAAATCAAGTGGACAGACAAAGTAAGAAATGAACGAGTTTTGGAAATGATGGGTGAGAAAAGAAGTTTGTGGAAGAAGCTTACAGGAAGAAGAGACAGGCTGGTAGGTCATATTTTGAGACATGCTGGATTGGTTAATTTGTTAGTGGAGGGAACAGTCGAAGGTAAGAACTGCAGAGGAAGTCAGAGATTAGAATATATCAAGCAATTGTATATGATTACTATACGTTTCAAAACAAGTATCTTTGTCAATTTCAGTTGTCATTTGTATAATTAATTTTGCATTTACATAAGAATTTTCATTCCCTGGAGCATTATTTGGGACAGGATTAATTCCCAAACTAAAAGAAGGGACAATACCTACTTTATGTCCTTCATTTATTTTACTTAAAACATTACTTTTTTCAATTGCTTGATCATATTCAAAATATTGATCATAAATACTCAAAGATCCAAGATGAACATTTTCAACAGACATTTTACCATTAGCATCATCAACAGTATACATTCTGCACACTCTAGGAACATTACCTGTGTGCCATTGATCTTTTTTTACTGCAAAACCATGAGCTCTACTAATAGTTTTAATAGGAGAAATTTTTGGAATATATTCATATTCAAATATTTCACCATTATCTACAGCACGACTAGCAATTCCTTGGGAATATACACTACTTAAAAATGGGATACCATAAGCTGAACCAGTTGCCCAAATGTTACCACCTGCACCAACAGTATTACTTGGTAAAATCCAAGAATCATAATTAGGCCAATTTCTTGGTAAAGTTGTTGAAGTTGGATACTCAATACAATTTGCTGTTCCCCATAATATTTTTCCCGGATCAGCTCGTTTAGAAACACCACTTGTTTGCATTGGATTAGCAGTGTCACTACTTATTTGAACAGTTTCATGAGCTAAAGCAAGATTGCCACCTTTGTTATATATTAAAAACGGAACATGAGTTATACTAGCTGATCCTGATAAAGTATTTAAAGTACTAAAAGAAGCTTCTAAACCAACAACTTGTAACCATATTTTAAGTTTTCCAACAAAACAAAATTGTGGCAATGATTGATACTGCGCAGGCGTGGGCTGAAAGGGGTATGTAGAAATGAAGAGGTTAGCAAAGGATAGTAAGGGATGGAGGATTGCATCAAACCAGTCGAAAGACTGACGAAAGCAAAAAAAAAAAAAAAAAAAAAGATATATGCTACTGCTATCTAGCGGCTTGAATCTGAAATGTCTCAAACGCGCGACTTTCACAGTTTCACAGTTATTGCTTTTGTCCTTCAAGGGTCAAATTCCGAAAAAAGTAAATGCAAGTATTTATTAATGAAATGTATTTTATTTTTAATAGTCGTAATAAATATAACTTTTCCTCTAAAAAATCGATAACATAAAATTCTATATGTTTAATTGCAAAGAAAAAAATGAAAAAATAGATGTTTAAATAAAATTAGCTCTGTCAGAAGTTCTTTCATCAGTCTTCTTTGCTTTAAAAAACTTCTTTGGAAACAATACTAGCAGCTGAAACGTAATCATCGTTGACTTTTTGACGGTATGTGTCTTTACCTCAAATGAATCAACAAACTCGTAAAAAAGCCACGGACGTGTGTTCTGATAAATACTATATTGCCCCTTTGAAGCGTCTGACCTGCTTTATTACTGTTAATGACGAAGGTTACTTCTATTGTGAATTGTTTCCTTATCATTTGGAAAGGCACGGCTGATCAGAAGATATTAGATTAATGCGAGGTATGAGCAGTGGCGTAGCTAGGTCAACAAGGGCCCCGGTGCAAAAAATTTATTTTGGGCCCTCAGGCCAGACGGGCGACCTTTTTTTTTACTTTGTGTGCTGGTAGGGGCCCCCTGAACTGAGGATGGGGGCCCTTGAATTGTTCTTTAGCTGTGTTCTCAGGGGTGCGCTTAGGGGGCCCTTGAGGTATGCTTGGGGGCCCCCTGAGCGTGAGGGCCCCGGTGCACTGCACTGCCTAGCCCCATAGTAGCTACGCCCCTGGGTATGAGCATAGTTATATCGGAGTGAATGAATTTAGCACTGATGATGTATTCCTCTAATTGAATCACCAATAATCCTTCACCATTAATTAATCACGATTTCTATTTAACATAATAATAGCATTTTTTTTTTTTTCAAAAGAAATTTATGAGGTGGTAAACGAGGCGATTTCGGAAATTGCTATTTGGATGAAATTTAATACGTAGAAAAAGTTTTGCTTTCCAAAAAAAAGGAGCAATTCTCGGAAACGGATCAAAATTTATCTCGTAGAAGTTTCAGATACCAGTAAACCTACTGATGTTATTTAAGCTTCTCTTTAATAAGAATAACGAACTATTCACTTGAAAATGCCTATGAAGCCTTAAAGAAAAACTTTACTTAAAATCTTGGATATGGAACAGAAATCGAAAGATGCCGAGAGATCGGTCACCTAGGTACTTGACGTACTAAACTAAGAGAAAATCACGCTATTGTAGAATTGTTTCAAATGTCGCGGTCTTAACTCGAAATATCTAAAATACAAACATGATTTGTATTGGATTCCGAAAGCTTCCGCCGTAACTGTGTGCCGATTTACTAAATCGACGCGCCTCCACCCGGAGAAACAAAATAATAATTTGTATTTGAGCCTAAGTTTCAATTTGGGCAGTTCTATCATTACCGTGGCACCAAAATCTGAGAATGAATTCTTGTAGAACTCGACGAAACAAATCGAAAATAAAGAATAAACTTTTTTGATATCTCACTTGGTTTTTGAGATATAGCATGGTAAAAATCAGTCATAGGTATAATTCCTTCTGCATTTGGTGTTTTTTCTTCTTGTCCAGGCCGGATCTCACCCTAACCTCCTCACTTTTGAGTTACAATATCTCTAGAACTAAGTGAGATATCAAAAAACTTTATTCTTTATTTTCCATTTGTGTCGTCGAGTCACATACGAATTCATCATCAAATTTGGCTATATCGAAATGTTTCTTCTGGTACAGGCCGCATTTCAACCTAATTACGTCAATTTTGAGATACTATATCTCGAGAACTAAGGGAGATATCAAAAAACATTATTCTTTACTTTCAGTTTGTCTCGTCGATTTCTATAAGAATCAATCATCAGATTGTGGCGCCACGGAAATGATAGAATCCCCTCAATCTGTTTGAAGTTTGGAAAAATTATATCTACTTGAAACGGAGTGCGAGCATCCATCGCAGAAACAATTGCTTCGAAAGATTCTCGTCCTTTAATGAGACTAACCAACAATTGTAATGTAATCCTTGGTCATCGTGGCCAACATGGCCAGGGAATTTACTACAGTTTACGGATTATGAACGTTATTTAATAGCTTAGCAATTCTGAATAAATGAATTGCCAGAGTACTCTTTTAAGTAACATATCTGATGTCTGATCTCCACTTTAAATAACCTAATAAAATAATAATAATAAAATACTTAAAGAAAATACACGATAATGTATAAACTGTGGTTATAAAATTTAGCCTAGATCGGTATGACGATTGGAATTCGTTGCTACAGTAAAGGCAATTAATAATTAAACTTTCTTAAAGTTTTTCTGTTACTTCCATTAGTGACTAGTTACAGAACAGTTCCGTATTTTTTCAGCTGTAAAGTTTTATCATTTTTATTTTATTTTATTTTTTAAATGAAATGTTACGAAAAGTAAAATTAATGAATATATTTTGGCAATTAATGTCATTGCAGTTGCTTATTCATTAAGGTCATGGAACAACGAAAAGCGAAGAGTTGACCTTCACCATGCACTCAACTGAAGCCGAGAGGACAGAATTGGAGGGGGGGGGGGAATTCACCATATTGGATTTCCAAAGAAAACGGGGAATATGCACATATATCTCAAGGGGAATATATAGTGACCGTGGCGCCGCAGTTTGATGATAGATTATTATGTATCTCGACGAGACAAATCAAAAATGAAGAATAATTTTCTTGATATCCTGATTAGTTCTGGATATAAACTGTTTCAAAGGTAAGGTTTTTTAATTGAAATGCAGCAGAAAAATTTCACAAAAGTCAGATTTGATGATGGATTCTTATATAATACAACGAGACAAATGGAATGTACAGAATAAAAAGTTTCGATATCTCGCTTAGTTCCCGATATATATTGTCTCCATATTGAGGTGGTTAGGTTGAGATGCGGCCTGGATCAAAAAATAATGTAGCAAAGCCACGATAAACTACACGCTGAACATGCAGAGTGGATGTTTTATTTTTTACTACCGCTTGAGGTTAGGTTAAAACGCAGCATGGCCCAGAATAAAAACGTCTGCAACGGCACAAGGAACTATACCTATAACTAATCAATATTTCGAAAACTAAGGGAAATATATTTAAAAAAAAAAAATACTCTTGATTTTCGTTTTGTCTAGTTACATGAGAATCAAGCATCAAATTTCAGTCTCAATTTAATGATAGTGTTGCCCACTTCAACGCATTATTCATTGCGAACTATAGTTTGAGCAACAACAACATTGCCAACATCTGGATTCCTAGTTCCCGTCGCATAAATTATCACAGTTAATTTGATTATTACCTGCAGTATCAACTACAATTGAACTGACGCACGCGCAGTAATAGATTCACCGAAGGTCAAGTTAGGTTCATATGAAGGTCCCCGCCGAGACAGCGATTCGAACCAGGGACCTTTCGATCTCCAGCCAGCCAGCCAGCCAGCCTTAACCACTGAGCTACCAGACAAACAGTAACGTAACTGAACGTGAGGGTACGTAGTACTGAGAGTTCTTAGTTGATACTGAATTTTTATGCACGGTGGTGAGGAATTCTGAAGTATGTATAAAAGATAGTAATAATATAATTTTGATTAATAACAGTAAAGGTTTTTGTATGATGCTGATGCTGAGAGTAGTGGTTCACGAGAAGTAACTTACCACTTTACGAAATGATAATGGTGATAAATTGAAAAATCATATATATATGTGTGTGTGTTTCCCTTATTTCAAGTTTCAGCCACCACTACCTGTCGTAGAAAACTGGTGTTTGTTGTGTGTGGTAATAGCTTGGAGTTTTCTATCGTGTGCAACGTTGACCAAATGCCTATAGCTGTGGGAGTGTTGGAGATACAAAGGTAGTCGATGTAGGGCATTTTCATATTTCGACCATCGACTTGTGTGACCCCATACTTCTCTTTCCTGCCACAACTACATACCGCAGACCATTGGTTTTTGTGAGCGGTGATAGTATCAAGTCTTCCATTGTGCACTGTGGTGGTGACATGTTAGTAGCTATGGGAGGGTTGGAGATATGGAGTTTGAAAGCGGTCGACCTGGCGCACTTTCGCATTTCGACCAAAGACTTAAGGTTTCCTAGGTATCACGTTTTAGCCAAAAAATGTCAAGCACAGATCACTGCTGTTTGTATGTGGTAGCAGCATACATTCACCGATCGTGCACAATATTGGCCAAATTTGTATAACTGTTGGGGTGTGGGACATACCTGTAAAGTGGTTGAAAGTTGTCGATGAAGAACATTTTCATATTTCTCCCCAACACATGTTTGTCTGTATATTTCCCTTTGCTGTCACAACTACATTGCGCAGATCACTGGTGTTTGTGTGTGATAGTAGCATAAAGTACCTCATCATGCGTTATGGTGGTAATGACTGTCGGTAGCTATAGGGGTGTGGGAGGTATGGTGGTTGAAATTGGTTTACCTGGTGCATTTTCATATTTCAACCAAAGCCGTATTAGTTTTTAGTCAAAACTATTAAACGCAGATCATTGGGGTTTATGTGTGGTAGTAGTACACCTTCACCGATCGTGCACAACGTTGGCCGAATTTCGATAACTATTGGCGTGTGGTAGATACAGTGGTTGAGAGTGGTCGATCAAGGATATTTTCGTATTTTGACAAAAGACATATGTGTCCGCATGTTTCACTTTGCTGCCACAACTACATAGCATAGATCATTGTTGTTTTTGTTTGGTCTCTCACCATGCACTATGGTGGCTAGATGGATAGCTATGGATGTGGAAGCTATGGTGGTTGATAGTTGTCGATCTGGGACACTTTTATATTTTGACCAAAGTTGTATGTATTCCTATGTATCACTTCGAGCGCAGATCACTGGTGTTTGTGTTTGGTGGTAGAACGAAGTCACCGATCATGTACACCGTTCGCCGAATGCCGATAGCTGTAGGAGTGTCGAAGATACAGAGGTTGATAATGGTCGATCAAGGATATTTTCGAATTTCGACCAAAGACATGTATGACCGTATATGTCACCTTGCTGCCTCAACTACAAAGCGCAGAACACTGGTGACTGTGTGTGGTGATGGCTTCAAATCTGCAATCATGCACTATGGTGTCTGTAGCAATGAGGGTGTGGGAGATACAGTGGTTGAAAGTGGTCGAGGTAGCGCGTTTTCCTATTTGTACCTATATTTCACATTGCAGCCAGATCTACCATGCACAGACCACGGGCGTTTGTGAACGGTAGTAGGCTGCAGTCTTTCATCGTGCAGTATGGTGGTTCTGTAGTGCACTATGGTGATGGAATGTTGGTAGCAGTGGGGGTGTGGTAGATATGATGGTTGAAAGTGGAGTACCTGATAAAAAAAATAGACATGTGTGTCCCTATATTTCAATCCACATCCCAAAACTCCCAAGTGCAGTCCACAAGTGATTGTGTTTTGTAATACCCTCAAGTATCCCACCGTGCGCCATGGGGGTGTCATGTCGGTAGCTATCGGGATGTGGGTGATATAGTGGTTGAAATTGGTCGATGGAGGGCAATTTCATATTTCAACCAAAGACATGTGTCCCTATATTTCAATTCTGTAGCCATAAATATCCTGCGCAGATCACTGATGTTTGTGTGTGGTATTTCCCATCGTGCACTTTGGTGGTTACATGTCGGTAGCTGTCAATCGAAATTCTTTACAATCACGAACAAAGTCGTGGGCCTCAGCTAGTGCACATTGTAAAAGCAAAGCAAGATTGGATATTATTGTGAGATTGATTGTTCTGATATATGTAATGTGTGTATGGATGTTTGGGGAAAATGTTAATTACCAATTATGACAGTGAAATTAATTCAACTAATGTGACATTTATTTCTAAATTTCACAAAAATATTTACGCAAATAAGAGTAGTAGCTTTAATACAGACTTTGTAACTTTAAATCAGAAACAGTATTTAATCTTCAGTAGGTAGAAATATCGTTCTTCAAAGATACAACAAAGTGACGCGTGCACACACTGCAATCCGGTTGTTTCATCACGAAAATGTATTCAACCTAATGTTAATATTGTGTTTGAGTTAGTTAAGAGTAATGAAGAGGTAATGCCACAAAAATAATTCTTGTAAACATGGAGTCAAGGCTCGTTGGTATTTACTGATAGAAATGTATGAGATCTTGTTCTGAGGCAAGTCTTCACTCTACATACTGCAATGTGTATTCACTACACATCCTGAAACAAAATGGCTTCTCTCGATGTTATGGTCTATTGATTTAAAAATAATTATCTATAATTTTTTCTATTTTCTTCTGGCTTTACACCTCGTCGACGTCTGGGCATTAGAGGCCGCAAATGATTGAGGGCAAGGAACTGCAAGAAATCCAGCCATGGGGTTTTCAGGGAACCATGCAGTATTTAACCTGCAGTGATTTTGGGTAACCGTGGATAAACCACCACGCTAAGTTATAGCCTAATAACTTTTACTGTAACGAAATTCATAATATGTATGATTTACACTAAGACTAACAAACCGCAAACAGATGCAAAAGAAATCTTGACTTTTATGTATTTATAAGACTGATAAAATAATACAGTTAACATAGGAAGAAGTTTTACAATACATACATAATGGCCAGTTCTCCTAATTTTTTGTTTTATTTTTGTCATTCTGTTGTAAAAGTGAAGTAAATAGACACTGCAGAGCGCAGACTTGGCTTAAAATAAGATCTCTTAACACTCGCGAAACCTGGCACAATTTTTACAAAAATTATTTCATGGTATTTAAATTGCCTACTTTTTTTAAAAAAAAAAATCCTTGGTGGCTGTGTTTATGGCGTTTGGTTGGAGATAGAAAGGTCCGTGATTTGAATCCTGTCCTCACCTGGGAATTTCATAGATTCTTAATCTGGAACAGTTTGATATGCGTGTGTGTAAAGTATGCCAGAATTTTTCTCATGGTTCTTTTTCAATAACAAACTTTCCAGTTCGCGGAACACCGTAGGACCAGCGGCTTAGGCCAGATCTTTACCATGTGGGAGAATTGCGCAGCTTTTAAGAGTCCTTGTCAACTCACAAGATTATTATTATTTACTTCTTTTTGTAGATTGGCACCTTATTCTGAGTCGTATTTCTTTTATAATTCTAATTTTTGCACGCTGGCAACTGTTCTTTATCTGCATTTCAATATTCCGGCTAACAGTGCATTCCTAAAAGTGAATTCTTCCCTCGACAACATGCAAGCTTATTTAAACCAGTTGACTCGCTTACGATTCGTTCTGTCAGAGCGAGTCTATGCCTGCGTTTCTGACATTACTTCCATCACCCAAATTGAGTATAGGAAAAAAAAGTAAAAATTACTATGTTAGCTAAGCTTGCTGATCACTACACATAACAGAAATCTCAGGCATATAGGGCATCCAGACCATAGCAAATAACGTACAAATATTTCCCGAAACATTTCACGTTCGGAGTTGCTTGAAATAAATATCCATATGCTGCTATGTGTTCTGTATCATGTTTTGTCTAAGCCACATCTCTCTATATATTAATAATGTATGTGGGACGTGTGTATATATATATTTGTACGCTCTTTATATAAATGCACAGTTTTTATCCTATACCCACGAAACTTTGTACACTAATGCTTGAAGTAAAGAGAAAAATAGTGTTTACATTTGATTTATCAAATCCCGATCCTTCACTTCCTTTTTCCCCCTTAAACAAACCTTACAGGTCATTCTTTTCAGTTTGTTGTAAATATCTCTCAAACGTTAGGGAAGTCGACCAAAGTGCGTAATGATATTATGAAAGCCCTTAACATTTTCTGTCGAACGGCTTCGGACCGATTCCCATCGGACTAGTGCTAACTGAAAAATTTGAAACTTATTTTTTTTATATATAGGTTTGGTGATACACAAACCCACAAATGATCTCGATGAAACTTGGAACACTTATGCATTTAAACAAGAGGGAAAATACTGACTAAATTTGGCTGAGAAAAACCCAACACACTTTCCCCTGTGTTATCCTGGTTAAATAAAATTTATTCGTAAAATATGTTTGGCAATGAGCACAGAACAGAATCCATGAGGGATACAGTGGGTGAAAGAGCAACACAGTCCCACAAAACACCACTTTAACAGCATCCTTGAAACTTTACAAAGAAGACCTCTTTCACGAAATGCTGCTGTACGGGAAGGTATCGAATTATTCGGTAAAATAAAAAAAATATGAAAATTTTCAATCCCTTCCACTAATGTTGTTTCTGGCAGGCTGCACCAGTTTTGTATCAAACCTGTAGTTATTGCAACAACTTCGTATTTATGGGATTTATTCAAAGGCATTTGCACCCCTCGCCGTTTAAAAAAATAAAAACCGAACAGGCTGATCCAAAAATTTTAGTTTTTTTTTCCTTCTGGAATTGAGTGAGATAATTCCAGATACAAGTTGAATATACAGAAGTTGAGGAATAACATGCTCAATCACTACTAAAACTTAACTCAATCTATTTGAAGGTTTTCTACATATCCTCAGCTAATTGATATTTATCTTCTCCCACTCCCAAATGTGGTATAAGGTCAAATATCAGATCGTAGCCCCTTTTAATCGTAAAACTTGAAAGTAATCTATAAAGCACTTTTGTTTAATGTCTTATGCAAAATAAAAAGATGTGAATTCTCGATAACTTTCATCAATACAGGTTTTTATTCGCAGATTTTAATTGAGACACTCTCAGTGAGGAAATCATAAAGGCTCGTACACACTAAGGAAATCACGGCCACCGAATACCGATGAACCTCTTCGTTGGCAGAGGTTTGCTTGTAGTGTACGGGTGGCAAATCAGAGCCGACGAAATGGTTGGTCTTGGTTCAGCTTCGCGCTACCGGCGGTAACGTCAAAGGGTTGGCGTTCAGTTGGCGTTCGGTTTTCCCTTGCCCCTTCCCCCCTCCACCCACCCCATTCCCACCCCCTACTCCCCTCCGGTGTAGGCGCCGAACCAATGTTGGTTCGTTATTTTGCTAGCGGGTGTGAGTTTCATCAGTTTGTTATTTACCTTTCCGAACGGTGTGTGTTTACTGATTACTTGTTATCAGTTGAAAATCACTGGAGTTAGGAGTGGAATAACGGTACTGAAATATGACCGGTTGATTTGTATCGTAAACGGGAATGTTTAATGAACTCTACGAACTGTGACTTTAAAGATAATTAAATGAGATTTTGATAATTAATGTGCAAGAAGTAAAGAAGAAAATAGAATCTTTGTTCACATCTTTTCGCCTTGAACGACAAAGAGAAGAAAGCAAATGTAAAAATGGTAGGGGCTGTCACCCGACAGCACAGCGTCTACATCTTGAGGGTCCCATGTCAGCCCACCCATACCACCGGGAAACACTTGAAAACATTGGTTCTATTACTATTATTTACGATAAAAATGTGTGGGATGACCCACTTTCGTCATTCCGTTATGATACTCGAAATATTTCTTGAGTTTCGTTGTTCGTTTTGTTCATAGTGTCTTTTTTTGGTTGCAAGAATTTCTTTTTCGCCATGTCTTTGGTGGTTTGTTTTTAGGTTTTAGATTGTATGTATCTCCACATCTGTGACTTCTTGAGACAAGTATTCAACTCATCGATTGGCGGAATAACAGTTTCTGATGGAAGTCTTCAGAGGATATCACAGTTGCTCTGCTCATGAACCGACTGTTTGCCGTGATGTCGCGTCCACTCCATCGCCTCCAGGGCGCCTGTGTGAGCCATTGTGCACTCATTCTACCCCAGGTTGCATTTTTTCAAAGCTTCGGCTTGCCTTGATTTTTTGCTAATATTACAAATAGGATTTTCCTTGAAATGAAGAACCGGTTACAGTTAAATGCGCTGTCCGTACTCCAACTAACAAGTGGATGGGCTCCTGGATTAGGCTTATATGAGAACTATTTCACCACGCCGTCGCATTTCAGAGCATAGAATTTTGACGAGGATCGTTTCTTCAGTCACACTTAGCGCTTTTAATAAAAACATTCCTACCTATTGGCTGTTTATGAGACATGTAATAATGTTAAAAGCCTATATTAAGTTATTTAGCTGTGTATACCGAGTGTTACAAAAAAATGTATACACACTTTTAAAGGTCATAGAGAGTTCGTTTTCACGCTTGAGAGGATGAAATTTGGTACAAACGTAGTGTGATGTTTGCTCAATAGGTGGCAGCAAGCTGGGGCCGTGACGCGGGCAGCTGTGCTTAACTGATATCAACATGGCGGAAGTACGGTTGAACTTTGAAGAGCGTAAGCAATTGTTGAAGTGGTACTGGAAATTTGAGAATGTGGCTGCTGTCCAGAGGACAGTGGAGACGTGAGTTTGGTACAGATCCACCTACACGGTTAACAATTACCCGTATACGTGACAAATTAGAGCTGCATGGAACAGTGTGTGATGTACACAAAGGCCGATCAGGGCGACCTCGCACAGCTACGAGTGACGAGTCCTCGGCTGCGGTGCTGGAACGCTTTCAGCAGTCGCCACAAAAATCTAAAAGGCAATGTGCGCGTGAGAGTGGTGTAAGTCATGTCAGCGTGCTACGCATTCTGAAGAAAGGCAAGTTTAAAGTGTACATTCCCAGACTGGTGCAACAGTTAAACGACGACGACTCAGATTGTAGGTTACAATTTTGTGAATGGTTTCGGGACATGGTTAACAATGTTCCGGGATTTGTGGGGAATGTGGTTTGTTCAGATGAAGCACAGTTCAAGCTCAATGGAACTGTCAACAGACACAATTGTGTGTACTGGGCTGACAATAATCCCCACATCACAGTGGAAACGGCTGTAAATTTGCCTGGTGTAAATGTGTGGTGCGGATTGACTCGTAGGGGACTCATTGGTCCTTTCCGTTATGAAGGTACTTTAACCAGTGAACTTTATCTGAGAATGTTTAACGATTCAATTTTACCTGCCATTCATGAACTGTACGGTAATGAGAGGATTTATTATCAACAAGATGGCGCCCCTGCGCACTACCATAGTGATGTAAGAGCATACCTTGATCTACATTTTCCAGAGAATTGGATAGGACGCAGGGGTCCAATCGAGTTTCCTGCGCGTTCTCCATATCTAACATCGTTGGACTTTTACTTATGGGGATCAGTGAAAGACCAGGTGTACAGAAGAAAACCAGATAACCTGAATGAACTTTGGGATGAGATTAGAACAGTGTGCGCAGATATCCCACTGGAAACTTTAGCGGTAGTTACCGAATCAGTCGCAACCCGTGTTCAGAAATGTATTGATGCAGAAGGCCATTACTTTGAACACTTAACATAAACATTTACCCCAGAAAGTGTATTGGAAACTTCAAACAGACTTATAATCTTACTTTCAGGCTAATAAACATTTTGTATGAAAACGTTTCCATATTTTTTTTTTCTCCTGAAGTGTGTATACATTTTTCTGTAACACTCTGTATGTGTGGAGTTCGGTAACATTATTTTCTCTCCTAACGTCTCTATAAAACATTTCAAGGCCACGAAGATTAATTTGCTCATTCCAGAGTTGACGGAGTGTCTTCACTGCGTTTAAAATACATTTGTCAGGCGGATTCTTGGTTAAAAATTTCAGCTCAATTTTTAATGCTGATAAGCTCTGAGTGCGTCCAGGCGCGTATACACTCTCAAAGCCAACAAACGACAACCAATGTATTGGGACAAACGTTAATCGCCAATGCATTGGCGTTCGGCCTCTCCTCCAAGGGATTCGACAATGTGGAATCAGAGTTCTGAAAACTTGCCGTAGTTGCTAAAATTTTATATTATAAATTAACAAGTGATGTTTTAATTACAATTTAACAAGCCGACACTATGAAGGAAGGAGAGGATTTATTGATTGTCACATGTGCAGCATTTATTTTACTGCAAGAAGCTGATCAGGAAAAAAAGAAAACAATACGCTAGTGAAAGATCTCTCTTTTCAAAGTCAGGGAGGAGTGTGGTGGCGAAATAATGTTAACAAAAGTAGAATTTTATAATATAAATTGGTAAGTATGATTAATCGTGCAAGAAGCCTATACTACTAAAAGGAAACAATGATGATTTGTACACTTTATTAAGAAATGTTAAAAACCCTTGAATATTTTGATCAAATTTATATTGCTATGCCTTATTGCCACTAAAACGAAATGCAGTTCATGTATTAATATGCGTGAGATTGAAGTATTGTTCTTCTGGCGGCAAGTTTATCGTAGTACATGGTTAGGTTGAAATTCAACCTGGACCCGGATGGAAACGGAAACCTTTTGCTACAGCGCAAAAGGCACGAGGAGTTACATTGAATTTTATTTTATAACAATTCTGTTTAGACCGAGCGTGGTGGTTTAACGGCTAGCGTTCTGGCTTCGCATTTGGGAGGATGGTGGTTCGAATACCCGTCCGGGCATCCAGATTTGAGTTTTCCATGGTTTCCCCAAATCACTCCAGGTGAATGCCGGGATGCTTCCTTCAAAAGGCCATGGCCGAATTCCTTCCCATTCCTTGCCCCCCATCATTTCCCGTCTCTAAAGACCTAGTTGTTATAGGAGACGTTAAGCAGTTAAAAAAAAATCTATTTAGTTAAGCAATTGCTAAGGCATGAATTGTCAGAACAATGAAAGAAAATTATCAGTGTTTTTATTTCTGTAGAAATCATTACATGCTTTGAGTGAAAAAAGTTCCAAATTAATCGCGATATTTGTAACCTAAATCGCTATTATATATTACGTGGCGTAGCGTAAGTTGTTAAGATTTATTTTTAGGATCCTTCGTTTTAACGGGGTCATTATATCAGCCGATGTAAGCAGTCTCAGCCGTTAAAATATCGATCTTCATCACAGGTATTAAGAAAGAAAAGTGTAAGAATCTGTAAAGATTTGGGATCAAATTTATATCGCGATGCATGATGACACTGACATGCGATACAGGAAATGTATTAATTCGCACGTGATTGAAGCTTTGCGTTTCTAGTAGCAATATTATTGAAATTTGTGGCTATGCAGAAATGCAACCTGGACCAAGTTAACAACTGAAGCTTTTTGCTACAGCACAAAGGACGATAAATTACAATGATCTTTATTTTATAACAATTCTATTTAGTTAAACAACTGCTGAGAAATAAATTACCATAACACTCCGTTAAACCCGTCATTTCTGATGGGCTTTGGGGCTCGTATTTGAATAAAACAATGATATAAGTAACACAGTTAAATTAACATAAAAAGAAGAAGAAAATCATCAAAGGTACGTTTGCAGAGGTTTTTGAGCTAGCATATTCTAGATGGCTGCTGCCTGTCGGGCATATCCAAATGCGTTGGAGGCCACTTTGTGGCTGCGTGCTTGGGGTTGGGCAGCCTTGATCTAACACTCAGCTTTATCCAAACTCAAACTGATCTTCACTTTTTCTACCATGGGGTACATTGACAAAGTTAATAATTTTTATGTATGTGATATGAGACATATCGTGCGATTGTTCTCATCTTGATCGCTTATGCTTTTTGTGGGAATGTGGCGATGACACTTTCACAAAAAAAATCCTTACTAATTCTTTCTGCCTCCTGACTCTTCCGTGTTTGACAATTATTTTCTTCAATCCTCTAGATATGTGACGGAACGTCATCAGTTCCTGCTGTCTTATTAAGGTTCACATCTTTCAAAAAATGTCCTTAAAACAAGATCCCCTACATATCAATACTCTATCGACATTTTTCTAGCACACTATTGTTCAGGCAATCCTCGTCTTACAGTTTTTCCGTATTACTTTTATTTAGCAGCTTCTAAACTTAAAGGAAGTTTAATGTCTATATATATATTCTTTATTCCTCCATAATTCTGACTGATTAGTCTGTAAGTTGCATCTATTTTTCCTGCAAAAATTTTCTTCTCTGTTTCTTTAAACGTTTCTTGCAGCAACATTTTTAGTTTAGATATCTAACGTTTCCTGTTTTTTTATTTCTAAAATACTTGATACATCTTTCTGATTCATCTGGAGAATTTTTCTCTGTTGTATCACGTTCTAAAATTCTTGTTCAATTTTCGTTTTTAGGACAGATACGTTCCTTATGTCCAATGCTTCTTTGCAGTGTAATCTAATCTTCTTTAGGTATACTTTTTTTGTTTACATTTCCAGTATATGCAAATTATTCTTTTATGTAATGTCCTCGATGGTTCCTTGATGTCTTCAACTTTGCTTTGCGCCTGCTTATGAGTATACGACATCTCTCCTCTAGACATTTAGACGTTAGAACTTTGCCTCTGAATCTCATGTTAATCATGATATTTTTAGCTGTATATCTTCCATGGTGTTTGTTAGGGGTTTTTCCATGATTATTTTGTAGCTGTCACAAAATTTTAACAGCCTACTGCTCATTTTTTTCTTCTCCTCTACCGAATTCGTCTTTTTCTTTCCCCTGCGTTCAAATTATCAATGATTATTAAATTATTTCCTCTCCACACCAATATGAGAGTATTTCTTGAGTTATGCCTCATATCATCATTTTTTTTCATTTTCTTTTGAAATTGGCATGTATTTTTGTAGGAAACTCGTTGCTGGTGGCTTACTTTCTACTATCATTATAATGATTCTTGTGCTATAGTCTTTATTACAACTTTATAGTTTTTCCAGTATCCTTTATATTATAGATTCCAAACCAGTAATCACATTAATAAATTGTGCGTTACTTAATTTTCTCATAACCTCCGAATCCCACTAACATATAGTTGAAGTCTTTCGAGCTTCCACTACGTACACCCCACTCCAAAATCGTCTACCAATTTGAATGGACAATTGCTGAGCCAACGTAGTCTGGAGATCAGATTTTAGAGAATAAAATGTTATTTCGAGTCGTTCGTGCGGGCCATACTGTAATTGACCATTTTTTTATTCATCCGCCTTCCGATGCTATTTCCAACACCAAAGGCAGCGGAGTTTTTAGGGACCCTTTCAAGTGTTTGTTGAAAAGCAACTCGTTATGAACCAGGAATCGTTCAGTCACCAGAGCTTTCCATAGAAACAGGGATTAAAGCCTGAAAGAAAGCCTGACATTTGGTTGGTAGACACTAGTATAGTTTCCCTAGAACAGACTTTACAAACACTTTAAAATGTTCTCAGGTTTCGGAGTTCTTATATTCAGTTTATTAAGTATGTTAAGTATTTGCGACGCTGTTAAAAAGTGAAGCTCAGGATTAGCACAATATTTTCAAAGTTTAAAATGATATACTCCTATTATTTTATGGCATTACAATTCGTCGTTTTAATTAGAGGCAGAAGAGGGCTGGTGGCAAAGAAGAGGATGGAATTTGAACATGGAATTATGAAGGATCCCTCCCGCCATTCAACTGGAATTATTTCGGAAAACCAAGAGAAAACCGAAATCTGGATGGGTGGATGGGAATTTGAAACTGCATCCACCCTAATGTTGCCATCACTCACAATGCTCGGCATGATTTTCCTCGGGCTTTATCGCACTCGATGAGAGTATATCCTACTGCAAGATAAAACTAAATGTTTTGTTTTCTCCGTAGAATGCCGGATCCTGTTTCTACTTTCCAGTCAACGTGTATATTTTACGTGTTGAGGTAGTGATTATCAAAAGGTTTCAAAAATTCAAAATACAAGGAGAGACAACAAGCTGTTGGTGTCAATTATCGATGTTGAGGAGGAAGAAACTGCTTATAGTATTAAAAAATATGACGACTCAAACCATTAGAGACTGAAAGATTCAAATGAGATGGTGCAAATTTTTTTATCCAAAAAAGAAGAATGGGCTAAGAAAGAAAGTAAAAGTAGATCCTGAAGCCATTATGACGAAACTAGGTCGGATAAATAAAGTGTAAAGAAGCAGTTTGTTTACAAACCAGGCCAGCCATGCATAGAAAATATACAGTGCAGTGACATATAGAGCTAGTTTACTTGTGAAACAATTGCTGCTCGAAAAGGAGGCAAAAATCACTACTGCTAAGAATGGAGGTAAAAAAAAAACCTGTACTAAAAAAATAAGAGGACTCACTGAAGATGCTTCTATAAAAGAAGTGAAATGCGTTCGGATTGTGAATAAACGAACAAACATTCATTTCCTTTGACAGGACTAGTTTGTTGAAGAATTGGAATATAAATACTTTGGTTATAAACTCAACTGGGCAGATGGTATTAAAAGTTTAGAAACTTCATTTATTATGGTAGATGATGAGAGGCTATACCAGAGATGTAGTGTAGTAAAGGACCAACATTTTTCGTATCAGATACATGAGATCCAAAAGGGCAGTCGTGAAAATTACCGCAGAACACAAACAGTAACTAATATGTCAATGGAGCTGGATTGAGGTTCACTGGAAGACAGGAGGAGGGTAATGTGGGTGCTTAAAGTGTTTTAGACAAATGTTGGTGATAAGGGATGGGAAGATATTGGTGGAAGAATAAAAGTGTAGAGCATGGAAGGGAAAGGATCACCGTGACTACAATCTGGCAATGGGTTTCAGGCAAAAGGGAGGCGGAATTTTATTTATATGTAAGGGATACAGGAATTGGAATAAATTATTAAGGAATATGATGAGGAAATTAAAATTTGAATACTTAAACATCAAAAGTAGATGGGTTGGGAGGTGTTTAATTTACACAAAACGACTTAAGATTATAAAATAATAAGAAGAAGAAAAGGGTAAACAGGTGTCTGGGGAAATTGCCACCGGAGATCATGCCATACCACAAATAAATTAAACTAAATATTTAATATAATCATATTATTTGACTAGATTGGTGAGCCGCGAACATACGAATATTGATATAGAGTGAAATGATAAATTATGGTTGCACTATCATCTCTGCTAATAGATAACTATTTCCCTGCAAATTTTAAATCAGCCCTTTTTTGTTCTACCTACAATAGTGTGCTATAATATTTGTTTTTGTCTCTAAATAGTAACAGAAGTGTTATTTTCATAAATTTTGTTTCTTTAGGTGTTATAATAATGTTACGGATTATAAAACACTACTTTCTAATACCTTACTTCACCGGCGCAGTGTTAGCAGTTATTGAAACCAGAAAACAAACATATGTAAATCAGAAACATATTTCTAGGAGTGAAAATAAGTAAATAAAATATCTGTGATGAAATGAATGTAATTGGTTCATAATTAGGAAATAGTAAATTGTGAGAAAGTTTGCAGAGAAGTTATACTCAATATGGTGGGCATAATTGTAGATACAACGTGCTCTTCCCACGTTTGTTTATACGTATCTTGCTCAAGGGATGCGATTCCATCTTTAGATTTACACTCCAGAAGGAAAAATAAATAATGTAGCATACCAGCAAGTTTCAAAATAAATTTAACAGGTATCACAAATGGACATCCTGGAGCATGAAAAGCAAACATATCCATGCCCTGGGTGTAAATCAGTGGTTCCCAACGGGGCCGGTACTGCTCACTGCTGGGCGCTGAAGAGCTCATATAGTCCAGTAACGGGGTATTTTTCACTTGCATTATAACACGTAGAAGATTTTTTTTCTTATCTTGTATATATTGGTGAGAGTATGCAGAAACCAAGTTTTCGACCTCCAACACCCTCGGCACAATTTTCTGTAGCCAAAAAACTTCAAAATTTTGGTACTTTTTTCAGTTCTTCATCTATAACTCCTTCCTGATGAGTCCTAGCAAGAAATACTCTATTTCCAATTTGAAAGAGGACAAAATTTCCTACAACTTTCGTAGCACAAACTTTTTTCTCAACTCAGAACTAAGCGAGCTGCAGTTCTTCGAAAATCAGCCAAATTTCACACTTTTCCTAAAATTTGGGTTTTTATCTACATAGCCGCTCAAAATTACCTAAAACTCCTGTTTATATAACTGATATATATGTATATATGTATGACATAGTATATATATTGACTACCCTTTTATTACTGATGGTCAATTCCATAATCATTTAGCATTGTTGGCCGGGAGATCCCGAAGGATTGTTCGGCCGCCAGGTGACAGTGTTTTCGATACGCCGCGCAATGCGCTCCTTTGTGGCTGTCTAAACTGACCAAGTAATAGTACCGGATATAAGGAACCTACAGCTTAAGGTGGAATCCAAATCACAGAATCGTTCTGGCTTACTTCATATTACACAGCAAGCTGTGGCAGAGGTGAAGGTTGGGCCTATTGCCTTTGAAAATCACTGCTGAGACCGGGATTTCTAACCCCAGTCAGATACTTTAACCACTGAGCTACCAGTCCATTCTATTACACGGTGGTATTTGAAACAGTTTGAAAAACGGATTTGCAATATTTAAACCATAATGTTATGGCACAAAGTTTATTTACGCAGTCAAAATTAAGTCATAATAAGTCAGAAATTTGTCATAAATCCATCTCCCGGCCAACAATGCTAAATGATTATGGAATTGACCATCAGTAATTAAAGGGTAGTCAATATATATACTATGTCATACATACATACATATATATCAGTTATATAAACAGGAGTTTTAGGTCATTTTGAGCGGCTATGTAGATAAAAACCCAACTTTGAGGAAAAGTGTGAAATTTGGCTGATTTTCGAAGAACTGCAGCTCGCTTAGTTCTGAGTTGAGAAAAAAGTTTGTGCTACGAAAGTTGTAGGAAATTTTGTCCTCTTTCAAATTGGAAATAGAGTATTTCTTGCTAGGATTCATCAGGAAGGAGTTATAGATGAAGAACTGAAAAAGTACCAAAATTTTGAAGTTTTTTGGCTACAGAAAATTGTGCCGAGGGTGTTGGAGGTCCAAAACTTGGTTTCTGCATACTCTCACCAGTATATACAAGATAAGAAAAAAAAATCTTCTACGTGATATAATGTTTGTGAGACCCCCTTTTTATGACCCCCTTTTTATGACCCCGTTACTGGACTAATAGGGGGCGGAGCGCTGAGGACCAACCACCCCCCCCCCCCCACCCTGCTTTCCAGTATTATTTCCAGGAGCATAAAACACTACACTCTAGTCTAACAGAATAAAACATAATGTTCTCATCCACTTCCGAGGCAACGCCAGGTAAATCAGATAGTAGACTACTAAATAAAAGTAAAAAGCTACGTACCTTGGCCCAGACCCTTCCCATTTACTTATCCCAGTGTAGTTTTCTACCCAGCCCTTCTCCCGCTTCTTAACCGAACAAGGAGGCTTATGGACGCTCCCTTATTGATTTGATTGAAATATTGTCTATTAAGTTCTAAGAATAAGCCAAAAAGTCCTGAATGAAATTACAACATAACATTCTAGTGGTCCAGAGAGAAGCTATACTGACCAAGTATATACAGAGACAAAACATCCGCTGTATGTTTTGTATCTAGCAGCAACGCATGGAAGCAAGGATATTTTTGTTAGTTTATCCCTGTCAGCTTATCCCAAAAACTGAAAAATCTTCTGTGACAAATTACACACAGCAACAAAAGTGGGAAAATGAAACTTAAAAAGGGGTTTTCATGAGGCTCAGCATTACAATTCCCGCTCTTCTACTATTAACTTGCGTATAACTACACCTTTCCAATTCGTGTATGATGATGCTTGTAAACTAGATACAAAACACACGGACCATTTTCACAAAAGATCCAATAATCACAGAAAACAACATCCGTTGCTCAATGCTCCACTCTGGTGCGAGTAAGACAAAGATTATGTGCTTTCTCTTAAACAATAACAGGGAACTGCAAATTTACATATACTACAAGTTGTTAAACAAGAACAATTGCCAATTGTACTTACGAGACATTTTATTTAGAGCCGTTTACTACAAACATCACCTAACAAAAATTGCTGTATAAAAAACAAAGTTACACAAAATATGTTTGTGGTTCATTAGCTTCAATTTGGTCGACACGTATTCTGCAGCTGAATAATACTCAATAATCTCAATAGAACACATTGAAAGAAGATTGATAGCTACATAAATAATAATCATCTGATGAAGTGGCTATAAATTCGTATACGCCTGCCAGAAGAACAATCATGAAAATGCAAGAAGGTCCCCTGCATTTTCAAAATAGGATATAATATCAACCGTGAAATTATGAGGGTATAAGCATATTAAATGCAGCGTAAAACGAGTAGGCAATCAACAAAATACTGTGACAAGATTAGGTAAAACAGCAAGTAGTAGCTGTCACAACTGAAGATAATATTGATTCAGAGAAGAAAGGAGACGTGCTGGCAGCGCAAGTATTACAAAATAAATAGCTGAGCAACATTTTTATTAAGATTGTTACAGGTTTTGAAATAGTGATCAGGAAGAAGATCGTTCAAATCCTAGATAAAAGATATTTCTCCAGACATCTAACAAAAGTTATGAAAAAAGCTTGTATGATAGATTATGTCACATATTAAAATAAAAAATAAAAACAAACAACAAACTCCAGGGAATTAGGAATGCGACTGGGATTTAGTTTATCAACTATACTTTTAACTAATCTGTAATGGAGATCCAGTTACAATTTCAAACCTTGAAGTATAAAAAATGTTGATTATGTATTGCTTGACTATATTCGCTTTTTGCAGATGATCAAGAAAAAGCAAGCATAGTTAACAAAAACCTTGTTTCTGTAGAAAGCGAAAGAGCTATTTGTACATTAAAATGGTTGTACAGGGAATGCCGAATAATTTATGTGAGTGAAGCGATTGTGTGGATACGTTGAAGAGCTGTCTCTCTCTAAAACAAAATGCATAAACCATTTGGAATACCTAACATTACACCAATTACGTTAATTAGGGATGGAGGTGTAAATTTAACATACCAAGAAATATTAGATCTATTTAGTTTAATTCTCTATACTTGCTGCGTATTTGAGGAAAGGAAATTTTCAAAACATCCTGTATTCGGATAGCCTAAGTGTAGATAATATGGGACTAAGGTCTATAGACTGATTAGTTTCATCTCATAGTTTGATAGGGAACTGAATACCTAACTTCATCTAAATCATCTCTTTTCTTAAAAAAAAAAAAAAAAAAAAAAAAAAAAAAAAAAAAAAAAAAAAAAAAAAAAAAAAAAAAAAAAAAAAGATCGTTAGTTGGAGACTTGGATTTATAATCAGTTATCCATGGTATTCTATGCAGGTTACGATATTTCATAAGAGAAGATTAGTTGCACTTTAGTAGGAATAATTACGGTACCATTAGACTGTATAATTATTTATGCTGGAAAAGAATTAAGATAAATTCCAGAAAATGTTGTTTGCTTATTAAAAACAAAGATATTCGATTATTATACAACGGAGAGTGATTTTTTGGTAGCAGACCTAAAATGTAATTATCTGACCATATTTAATGATACTAAGCTCAGATTTGCAGAGAACATTGGGAGGCGGCAGTGAAAGAGAATGCGTGTGCAATAAGTGTATGTATTTGGGAAGTACAAGAACTGAGCTACTGTATCTCGTCACAACCTCGTATGAGTAACTTGCAACGGCATGCGACACACATTAGGGCATCGAAAACTATAATAAAGGAAGATCTGATGGTAGATATCACATTTATAAGAGACTTGTAAACATCATTATTATTAATTTTTACTCAGATGGAGCTAATGCTACAGTGACAGTTCCCCTTGCCAACTAATTAACCCTTTTTATATTACTTTTAAAAATTTCTTTAATAATTGGAGTGCTAAATTCCTCCCCCACTTACTTCTTCAATTTAAAATTTTTAATTATAAACACAATCTGGTTTGAGTAGGGGCATAATGAGATGTAACCTGTTACCACTCAGAATAACAGCTAGTAAGAACATCTTCCTATTTCCTGTACTATTTGTTTTTCGCACACTTTCTTACATGGTTAGAAAATGCTGGAAGCGTTCAGCAATAAGCATGCTCAATTTTAGTTTCTTTAATTAATTAGACTACTTATTTACATGAAAACTAGTCGCTGTGTGACCGCTAACCAACGCAGAATGTCACCCGACATCCACTTTACTTGTATTTTTATTAAAATTATTTTTAATATATAACGAGGATCTTTTGAATGCAATTATGTCGAAAACATATTTTTCCCCCTTTCTAAAAGCTAATCAAAATGATTTCTACGGCCATAATGCATAAGCCTGAAGGTAACAGTTATGGAGATGTGAAACAGTACTTTAGTAGGATTTCTATACTATGCTATGTTTTCACGTACTGTGCATGCTCACATGTGGAGCTAGTCCGGAGATGCCGCAGCGACCAGCTGCCGCCAGGAGCGACGTCGTTGTAACAGTGCTGATGGGTACTGCCTAGGTAGGCCGTCTCCCACATGCGTCTGAGTTTGTGCGTCGGTTCTTTCGATGATTTTTTCCTGTTTCCTGCAAAAATATTAACAACTATTGTTCATTTCTTCTTATCTGCACTTGTGATAATCCATTGAAACATCGACGCATTCGTGAGAGTCGGTGGCTGGAATTCCCTGCTGATCGTATCTACCCTGGAAATGTTTAGAAGTTCATCCAAAGTATCACTAATTTTTCTGTGGACAGGACGCGGTCCGTTCAACCTCTAACTATTCCTTTAGTAGCAGCAACCACCGAACTATATCATTTCCGACAAGTCAGCTACGTAATTAGATACGGCGGTTGTAATCTGTGCCTTGGAATCCAATGACCCTTTTAGATTCTATGTTAGTCGTACTACTATGACTGATACAGCCAAAATACTAAACAACTTACGCTGATGCTTCGTAATATCTGTAGCCTACCTCCAAAATATGCATATTCTGTATTTTAATTAAGATTCATGTTTCAAAAGCGAAAATATAACTGTTTTATAGACTGGGAGCTTAACACTGCAATAAAACTAAAGTGTCGTGTGATATTAACTAAAAAAATTTAATTAAATACTTTTATAATTATTTTTATATAGCCACATTGTTATGTAGAATCCAAACCAAAGAGGGTCCTAGCATATACTACATAAAAACACCCCTCACCAGTGGTGAAGATCTGTTTAAGAGCTCGTCAACGATTTCGCCGAGAACAGGATACCGAGCGTGTTGGGTGAGCGATTAACGGTCTGGCCTCGCATTCAGGAGGAGGCGGATTCGAATCCCCGTCCGGGCATCCAGAATTGGGTTTCCCATGGTTTCCCCAAATCATTCCTGGCGAATGCCGGGATGGTTCTTTCAAAAAGGCCATGGCCGATTTCCTTCCCGTCCTTGTCCCCAGTACCATCCCACCTCTAAAGACCTTAGCCGTCGACGAGGTGTAAAGCAATAAGTAAAAAAAAAAAGAGAAAAAAAGAGAGAGTACAGGGCTTTCTTATCCTTAGTGAGACGCGTTAATCAACTGGGCCATTAAAATTCTTTTTACATACATTTTACCTGCGTAAAATAAACCATCATCGTATACGTATCTTGGCACCACAGTAAACCGTCAATGGGATCCATCTGATGAAATAAAGTCACGTATTGGTAAAGCCAGAACTACTTTCAATAAAATGGATAACCTTTTTAATAAAAGTCGTAATTTATCAATTACGACGAAGATGAGACTCCTGCGCTGCTATGTGTTCTCTGTCCTCCTGTACGGCGTTGAAACGTGAACATTAACAGAAACTACACGTTAAAGGCTAGAAGCTTTTAAAATGTGGCTATATCGAAGAATGTTGGATACCATGGACAGACAACACCACAAATGCTGAAGTGCTCCGCAAAATGAAAAAAGACATGGAAATACTGACCACCATAAAAACACGAAAGCTTCAGTACCTTGGCCACATCATTAGGAATAATAGCTGTTATGAACTCGTGCAGTCTCTTCTCCAGGGGAAAATACCTGGAAAGAGAAGTGCTGGTAGAAGAAGAACTTCCTGGTTAAAAAATCTAAGAATATGGACCTCCAAGACAACTATGGAGTTAATCCAGGCATCATCCAGCAGAGACGAGACAGCCAAGATGGTTGCCGACATCCGGAACGGAAAGGGACCAGAAGAAGAAGAAGACATAAAACATACAGGTAAATCCACCTTGTTGTAATGAATCATTTTATTGGTGGTGTGGTTTTTCCAGAAGGCGTAATGTTATATAACAGGTTTAAAACAACAGTTGATTATGGATAGTCTTGTGGTTACGGACAGGATATTTAATTGGTTAGTTCAACATGAAATGAAATAAAAAATGAGAGCACCGCCGATATTACGGAGTGTTCGAAAAATCTGAGATGAATAACAGGCATAATCTCGTAAATGAGAAGTAAAAAACAGCTGAGGTGGTAACAGGTTATGTGAAATACTTCATTTTGCGAAATGTATAAATTTAACATGCTGACAGATATATTAATGCAAATATGAACATTCATTAGAACTCGCAGTATTAAATTCGAACATTCTTTGCTATCATATGCAGGGTTATTATTGAGAACTGCTAGGCTCCAAACAATTGCACGTGTGCTATAATAATACCAGTTTAGTGTGATAAACAAATATGCTACAACTAATTCCTAAAGGACACAAAAATTTCATGACTATCCAATCAATATTCCGTACTGAAAGCTATGCAGTTTTTTTCCACCTTTAGCAGTAGAACCAACGTTACTTATTTCCTTAAGTCGATAAAACTATCTGCTTACCACATCTATCAAAAACCACGATAAACCAAAATCAGGTCGCCATGAACGGGGATCCAACCCGCATCTTCATGAATCTCAACCTTGAAGCGTTGTGTTTTCTGATATAGTGGAATATTCATCGGAATAAATACGTATTACTCGTATTGAAATTAGTGATAGATGTCCGTGTCATAAATCTAGACATGCGACCTCAGTTTTGGCCTTTTACCACAATGGCGAGTAGAGCAGTGATTTCGTTCTTTGCTTCCAGCATTATTCCCCTTCCTCGCCGAGGTCACGAAAAGTAAGACAGTAAGAGTCTGGAAGGACTATGGTCATGGCCTTTTGAATAAACTATTCCTGCTTTTCCTGGAGTAAAAACAGACATCTGGATGCCGGAAAGGGGATTTGAACCCACGTCCTCTCGAAAGCCAAGTCCCAGGGTTACAATTCTTCCCCAGACTTGGATAGGGAAACCGTGGGCATGTTACCTCTTGATCCATCTTTTAAACTTTCAACAATGTATTCTTCCTGTGTTCTGTTCCTTGTATCTTTCATTATTTGATTGTACAGTCACTGCTTAAAGTTGGGCTTCAAACGGAACACGGATACAAAACTGAGGGTATTTAGTATTTGAACAGCACTTCAGCATGCACCTGACGAGTACACCGGACGAGCGGCGCAATGTCCTTATCCCCAGACGTGATGCAACGTATCATATGTCGTGTGCCCCAGGGAGGAAACAGTGTTTCCATCTGTCTATGAAATGTGTAATTATGGTTTGTGTGTGACAGGCGTATTTTTGCTTGTGAAATGTGTAGTTCGTGAGACGGGTATTGGGACCGTCTCAGTACTTGGTAATTGCGGGAGACCGTCTGAAACTGCAATCATGACTCCCGGAGAGGAGCTACAGGTCTGGAACCAGATCTCGTTTTATTTTTGTCCACCTTTAGCTGCGGAACCAATGTTGCTTCTTTTCTTAACTCGGGAAACAATCAACCAGTGTGGAGACGCTTTAATACTCGCTGCTTTAGTGGCGGATAGTTACAAGTCCCACACATGCCCCTGCCAAATACATCACTCAGAAA